>WOXC01002673.1:0-360532 GCA_011680675.1 Gymnobelideus leadbeateri | reverse complement strand
GGAAAAGATCTAAGGTCATAAAATCATCACTCTGGGAGGGACCTTGGATATTAGAGGGAAGCCGACTTCATTTGACAGAAGAAACTGAGGCCATGAAGATGACTATTCTCAGGTTACACAGGCAGTAAGTGACAGAGCCACAATCTGAACCCTAAATCCAGGGTTCTTCCTACTATGCCTGCACAGAGGAAGGTCCTTGGAGGAAAGGTACAGAAGGACAGTAACTGGGGGAGGGAGAGAGCAAGGGCCGAATTTATTATTGGTGTGAAAAGCAAGGGATGGCGAATGTCCAGGAGGCCGGTGGCAGCTGCCTTTGATACTGATCTATCCCATTTAATTCCTGGAAGGGCAGGTCCCTAAACCAGTCAAACTTATGGTAAGGGGCAGAGATGGGGGAGCCCACTCCACTCCGTGAGAAGTTAGCAGTGGAGGGAGAAGGGCCCAATGGCCATAAGTCCAAGGAGGGAGGGCAGAGGTAGCAACCTTGGGGGTCTGACAAAAGAGTGTCTCCTTGCTCTGGGAAAGAAATATCATACAGAAATATGGATATTTGTTACTCCCTGTATTTATAATAAAAAAAACAGAATAAAAATGTAAAAAAAAAGAAATATCATTGCTAGTAATATAATATGTCTACAACATAATAATATTAATGTAATTTATTTAACACCTTAAGGTTTGCAAAACACTTCACAAATGTTACCTCATTTTATCTTCACAGCAACCCCAAGAGCTAAGGGCTATTATTATCCCTGTTTTACTGAAGCAGAAAAAGTTTAAGTGACTTGCCCTAGGTTGACAGTAAGTATCTGAAGCAAGATTTGAACTCAGGTCTTCCTATTCTGTTCACTACAACATTCAACCCCTTGGGAAGTCAGCATCTGAGGCATGGTTCTAGCATAGTTACTGCTCATGGTAATTCCTCCAATTACAGAGATTGCAACCTGTCCAAGCCCTCATACCCTATGCATGTCTTCCATATAAATCTTCCATAGTAGTTCTACCCAATGTGCTGGGGGACTAAGAATGTGTGTGTATGTATGTATGTATGTATATACACACATATGTATCCATATGTAAACCTGCATATTCACACACATTACATTCATAGTAATTAGAAAGTATCTGCAGAGCCATTGCCCAGAACTTAATAAGACCCTAGTACAAAAGAAATCTATCCAGAAAATCTTAGGACCATAGAATCTCAGAGCTGGAAGAGGACTCAGATAACCACTAATCCAACCCATTCAGGGATTCCTTCTCCATAAATGGAACCCCACTGCTTACCAGATACAATAGAAACGCCTTAATCCAGTCTCCATGACGCACCCCCCCCTCCCATTAGTCTCCCACCTTCCTTTAAAGCTTTATCACACACAAACTACATTTCAGCCAACCCAGCCTCCTGGCCGTTGGCCATCATCAGACCCCTCCCACCTCTTCCAAACTCTGTGCCTTTGCCCAGGCCAACCTCCCCCCCACCCCAGGTTGGGAATGGCGTTTCACGTGGCTTATCTGTTGAAGCTCTTTTCCTCCAATTTTCTTATGATGCCTTCATCAGAGATTTCTGGAATCTCTTACCACAATTTGAACCTCTCTTACATGCTTATCAAAGTTCACATGATAGTTGTGCCTATATTTGTCTCATATCTGCCACGCATATCCCAAAAGGCTAGATCAATGGGACAAATGTAATAGGATGAAATTTAATAAAGATATTGTAAAGTCTACATCTGGGCTTGGGGCAGTTGGAATCAGAAAGACTCGCAAATCTGGCCTCAGATGCTTACTAGCTGTGTGATCTGGGGCAAGTCATTTAACCATGTTTACCTCAGTTTCCTCATATGTAAAATGAGCTGAAGATAGAAATGGCAAACCACTCCAATATCTCTGCCAAGAAAACCCCTTAATGAGGTTATGAAGGATTGGATAAACTCAGACACTTGACACATCTGTGTGATCTTGGGCAAGTCACTTAATGCCAATTGCCCCCCTCCAAAAAAAAAATTGGATACAACTGAAATGACTAAAGACATTTAGGTTTTAAAAAGTCATCTTTGCTTGTAATGATGGAAGAGATAACACAATTGGGGGGGAGCAGGTGTTTTAAGAGGGCTCAATATTTGTCAACAGTGTGACAAGGCAGCTGACAAAGATATTGTGGAACTTAGACTTCAGTAATGACAGCAAGCCTGGTACTGAGAGCAGGAGAGGTGTGAGTTCTTCCATCCCCCAGTGATCAGAGGACATCAGGAGCAGCATCATCCCCCATTCTGGTCACACCAAATTAAGGAAGGGTATAGACAAGCTGGGATGTGTCTAGAAAGGGGTGATCAGGATGACGAGGGCCCTGTCATCAGAGAGTTCTTTGAAGGAAGCAGGGATGTTTAACCAAGGAAAGATAAGACTTACAGGGGACATCATAGCTGTCTTCAAGCATTTGTTTTGATTGGCTCTGGAAGGAAAAATTGGGACGGATGGATGGGAGCTGCAGAAAGGCCAGCCTTGACTGAATAGAAGAGTTTCCTAACAAATCCCAACTAGAAAGAGCTGCTTTGAGAGACAGAGGAATTCTTATCACCAAAGATCTTCCAACAAAGGCTGAATGAACCCTTGTCAGGTCAGGTTGACTCCATCCCTTCTTACTCTAGGGGTGCAATGACTTCCTGAAATCAGGGGCCATAACTTTTTAATTTTCTTATGCACAGAATATTGCACACAATACCCACTTAAGAAATGTTTGCATAAAAAAAAAAGAACTAAATTGGATCAAATTATAGTCTCCAAGGTAGGGCAAATCAGATGAAATAACTGATCTTGCAAACCTTTAGGCACAATATAAACGTTAGCCATTATTGTTATCACACCTCCCCAATCAGTCTTTGTTTCCATTTTATCATCTTGTCTCCTCTACTCCCACCCTACTACAACACCTAGAGCTCTTTCCTTGAAAGACAGCAAGTGCGCAGTCCATGGTTGTCGTGGGTCTAAGTAAGTAGGATTTATCTATATTTCAAGGCTTAGCTACAGTTCTGGAAAGCCTCGCTTGTCTCACAATGACCTGGCCCTTCTCCTAGTCATCCTGTTTCTCTTATTAGACACTGATCTTACACTTCTTGGAATGTTTAATTGGGAGAGTTTTGTCTTCTGAACCAAACTATGAGCTCCTACGATGGCAAGGACTCTTATTTTAAATTTATGGTGTTCATATGAATACTACACCCCTTCTCCATCTCAGCCACCCTCTCCCTCCCCTTCACCTGTCCACCTCATCCTCAGACTCAGTACCTTTCTTAAATACACTAGATGGAAATATGGTTTGCATGGTTTCATATATATAAAGGGTATATTTCTTACCATCTCCATGGTGGAGAGAGGGGGAGAATTTGTAACTGAAAATAAAAATAAAGACAAGGGACAGGCCCTATGTTGTATGAGGGGGAGTCAAGCCAGGCTTCCTAGAGGAGTTGGTATTAGAGCTGGGCCCAAAGGTACAGGATTTCAGTAATGTGGCTACTCTCTTTACCCATCCCAGACCCCCTTAACATCATCAGTTTCTGGGTCTCCAAACAAACTCAGTGGCCTGCAGCTATCTTCTGGGCATAAGCTCTCAGCACTCAGCTGAGCTGGGCCTCAGATCCACCCAGGAGTGAGTCAGTCAGTCAGTCACATTACATTATTAAGCACCTTTCATCAGGCATCATGCTAAGAGCTGAGGATAGAAAAAAAAAAAAAGGCAAAAAACAGCCCCTGCTCTGAAGAAACACAAGCCTCAGCACACAGACCCTTTCAGAGCCCTTCATCATCTAGCCCCTTCTCCCTCCCAGTCTCCTTACACCTTTCTCCCTAACACAGACTCTTAAATCCAGTGACACTGACCTTTCCTGGCAATTCCACAAACAAGACACTCCATCTCTGGGTTCCGGGCATTTTCTCTGCCTGGAACTCTCTCCCTTCTCTGGCTTCCTTTGAGTCCCAACTAAAATCCCAGTCTTTACAGGATGCCTGCCCTACCCTCTCTCAATTTCAGTGCTTTCCGCCTTTAAATTATTTCCTATTTATCCTGTATGTGGCTTGCTTAGCATATGTTTGTTTGTATGTTTTAAACTGTGAGCTCCTTCAGGGGCCTTCTTTCCCCTCTTTTTGTATCCCCATTGCTTAGCACAGTGCCTGGCACATAGTAGGAGTGGTGGTACAGTGGATAGAGCCTAAAATCAGAAAGACATGAATTCAAATCCAGCCTCAGATACTTACTAGCTATGCAACCCTGGGGAAGTCACTTAACTCTGTTTGCCTCAGTTTCCTCATCTGTAAAATGAGCTAGAGAAGGAAACAGCAAACTACTCCAGTAACTTTGCCAAGAAAACCCCAAAAGGGGTCATCAAGACTCAGACAGGACTGCAGTGACTGAACGACAATCACAAAATTGATTGATTGACTAGCACCTGGTCAGCCATTGGTCTCACCTTGGCCTCAGCCCTACCCTGAGTAGAAGCAGACCTTCCTCCTCTACACTCCTTTCTCCACCATCCACATCCCAAACCAGGGACTTCTAAGTGAATTCTTGGGGTTGATCCCAGAGAAATTCTTCATTCATACTTACTCACAATTTACACTCTACATATTTACTGGGGATGCTAAAGAGATACATAACTCACACTTCTTTCTATTATGCTCCTAGATTCTAAAACAGATTTTATGTGTCTTTTAAAGCAAAATAGTTATCTAGCTTTACCGTTTGAGGTTACACAGTTCCTTTTGGAAGGAAGTGCCCCACACTATAAGGTCTGAGTAAGCAATTTCTTATTTAACCAAAGAATTTGCTGCTAAAGAAATAAATGGTCTCTAGCCATCACTATCACATCTGGGCTACCCTGCTAGGAAACGACTTTATCAGGACTGATATGGAACACAAGCTCCCTGACTTACCTCTTAGAAAGAAAAAAAAGTTTTGTTGCTACTTAAGCAGTCATTAACAGAGTTATCGCTAGCCAATTTAATGTGATTTCTGTTTCTATTCCTCCTCTGCTTGACTCAGATATTTACTAGCAAAACTTAGAAGACCTATTTAAATCAAAAACTCAATCCCACAATCTATATGGTTAAATTTTTGTAAACATCATTGAAAAAGTTTCCTCTGATCAATGAGGAAGCATCTCCTGACAAAGAGGTGATAGATTCATCTGCAGAATGAAACACCTTTTTGGGGGTCATTGCCATTTTGGGAATTTGTTTTGCATTATTATGCTTATTGGTTATCATGGGTCTGTCTTATGTTGGGGGCAGGGGCAGAGGGAGAAAAAATGCTTGATAATTGGAAAAAATAAAAAAAAGTACTTCCTCTCTTTTCCATACATCTCTCAGTTTATCTGGCCCCATTCCCTCCAGCTGCAAACAATGTGGCCCTGAATTTCCATATGCAAACAAGACAGTATTTCCCAAGAGCAAATACTGGGGGAATCTCTGAGAACACAACCAAAACTCTGGAAAAGGCTCCTAGAGCCTTCAGGTCTCTAAGTCTTTAAAAAGTGAAACAATGAAGGCTTGAGCTTTCGGAGTGAGATCATCTCAGAATAAAAGAGGGATGGGTGGAGAGGAGAAGGGAAGGATTCCTAAAAAGAACTATACTTTTAAAACTTAAAAATTTCTCAAAGACTTGAAAGCAGTTGTGTCTGTAGCAGAAGTGCCTGGCATAATATTATTATATCTGGCTAAGAAAAAACCCATACATAAAAGACTGTATCCCAATTCTGGGTGCTAGATAGAATGCCCACTTGCTGCTCTTCAAGGTGGCTGCTGGAAGGGACCTAATCTAGCTGAAGCTCCTTGTTTGATACCTGAACCCCAGAAAGGCCAAGTGAGTTGCCTAAGATGCCATGGGTAATAAAAGGCAAAACCACGGCCTCTGCCTCTATAACCAATGCTCCTGCCAGTGTACCACACTGCCTTGGCTTTCCCCTTCTGGCTTCAGTAATGTTATCTTGCTGGAAGAAGCCCCTTCTCTCTAGGGAGTTCTGCTCTCCTAAGACTGGGCAGAAATAGCAAAGCAGGGCATCTGAACACAACCAAGAACCTTTAAGCAAGAGTCACTTGGACTAACTGCAGAAGCCAGAATCAGATCTTTGATTCAGATAACACATCCAGAAGAGACTGAAATCCAGCCAGCTATCACTCTCTCCTATCCATTCATCTATCCATCCTCCTCTGGAGAGAAGGAGCCCTGAGATTTAAAAATAGGGATATCACTGATTAAAAAAAAAGCCAGGAAAAAAGTGGCAGGAATGGAAACCAAGAAATTTTCTCCACCAGATACATTTTTTGGTTAACTTTCTAGCTCCAACCTACCTTCCCAATTTAATTCCATATAAAATTTATTTGGAAAAAAAAAAGAATGTAAAAATTTATTCGATTAGGTCCCACCAGAGGACCTACTAATCCTACCAAATTTACCAGCTGGTTCCCTTTCTGGTCCTATCCTTTCCCACCTTCACACACCACATGCTATGTCCCCATCCCTAGAAAAGATTCTCTATCGACGCCAATCTGTTAGAATTTTTCAGTTCCTTACTGTTCCCAGATCAGAAAAACAACCTCACTCCATGAAAACTGCATTGACACCTCACCTTGCCCCAGATCTTATTCCCCAATCTCATTCCATGCTACATATTTACCTCATTCTAAGTCATAATATATTACATTTATTAGTCCTGTACCAGATTATAAACTCCATGAGGGCAGGATCTGCATAATTGTTCATATATGTATCCCCAGCACTGAGCAAATGTATTGCATAATCTCAGAAGCTCAGGGATGAAAGGGGCCTCAGAGACTATTAGAGACTATTACTGAGCAGTAATACCATCCACAGCTTCCCCAAGGAGGCATCATCCAGTCCTTCCTGAGGGAGAGGACAGAAACAGCATTCTACTCCAGGGGCAGAGGGAGCAGATCACCCTGAGAGAGACCTGAAGGGCCTGATTCCTATCTCCTACATTATCACTTTCCTAAGGGTTTTCCTGAACCCTAATGCTTTCCCTAAGAAGGTTGAGGGTGGTAGCAGTAATAACAATCCCTGTCATATTCCTACTGCTTCCTAAAAGCATTTTCCTTACCATATGCTATGAGGCAAGGGGTTCAAGGTTCAGAAAAACCAAGTTACTTAGTCACACAATTAGAAAGGGAGTGAAATGAGATGGGTAGATGTAGAGTCAAAGGCTGGTTGGAAGGCTGGTTCTGTTACTACCTGACAGTGGGGGGCTGAATCAGGAACTATGGGATTCAATTGGATCTCATTCACAAATAGAAATATTT
Organism: Gymnobelideus leadbeateri; assembly: GCA_011680675.1. Classification (NCBI taxonomy): domain Eukaryota; kingdom Metazoa; phylum Chordata; class Mammalia; order Diprotodontia; family Petauridae; genus Gymnobelideus; species Gymnobelideus leadbeateri. Next base: position 353,221 of record WOXC01002673.1, on the reverse strand, counting down.
TCCTTGTTTAATAATTTTCTTGCACTGTGGAAACTGTTTCACCATTCTATGGGCTTTTAACGATGATGGCAGGGCTTACCAGTGATTAAAGGTTCCACATCTTGCAGAGAGGCCTTACAGCTGCTACAGGGGAATAAATATTTTCCAGGGACCTTGAGGAAGAAGGATTCTAAGGATTGTGGAACCCAACTCTCCTGAGTCTTAGGCATGCCACCAGGGGGTTTCTGCTGGTCAGCTCTCTTCCTGGGGTGTTCTAACTTCATTCAAAGCCTATAGCACCTTTGCCTTCAACTTACCCTCCCCCCGCACTTCCAAGCCATTGCCCACCCCCCCACCCCGCCCCTATTCCCAACCTCAGAGCGAATGAGTTCAAATATGTTTGGGAAAACAACACCCCAGTAAGTGGTCGAGACTTCCTAAAAAATCGTTAAGAAAACTTTTTTTCTTCCCTTTCTCTTTGTTGAATTTTGGAAGCTAAGGAGAGAGGAGAGAAAAGAAAGTGTGCCAAGGAGTAATTGGAAGGAAATTTTTTTTGGATTTAGAGCCAGGAAGTTAGGGGGTGTGGGGAGGGGGGAAAGAAAGAGGAGGGGGAAGGGGGAACGCCGCTATTATTTATACTTCAGCTCACGCTGTGGCTCAGGCTTCAGAAATAGACGTCTTTATTAAAATGTATACAGTAGAGTAGTTCTGACAGATGACAAACTGCTGGGGGTGGGGAGCCCAGTTACACTGGGCTCAAAGTTACACTTTATTTTAACATACATAGGCAGGGGGTGGAGAAGGGAGACATCTGTACTTCACCCTCCTCTCCCAAAGAGCGTTTCTGCTCCTCAGGCTGATTAGTCTGGACAACGAAAGGCAACAATCGATCCATTGTCAAGGGGAGAATGTCCAGCTCTGTAAGGAACAACTAAATATTTCTTTAATCCGCGCATTAAAATTTTTACTACAGTATGAAAATTACGCGCGGAGGCTGCCTCGGAGGAGTGCAGCCTTTGTTCCCGCCTCGCCTCCCTCCAGGTACCAGCGTAGCTAGGGCCGACAGACCCGACAGGGCAGACCGCAGCGGAGCCTGGCTTGTGGTCTCCTATCTAGTGTTCAGCACAGTGCTTCCTCTGACCGATGAGGCATTTAGTAAATATCTTTCAACTGACCGACTCTTCCCATTTGCCCATCTTCCTACATACAGCCAGTGAGAGACCCGATAATGGATGAGAATCCAAGTTCTCAGGCAGTTTTTAAGGGATCATGAGATTATAGATAGGATTTCAGAGCTGGAAGAGACATTAAAGATACAACCACCCCATCCTTCATTTTACAGGTGAGGAAACTGAGGTACAGACGTGAAGTTTCCTGCTGCGCTTACACAGGTCATTATGTTGAAGAGCTGGGATGGGAATCCAGGTTTTCCAATGGTTGAATCCACAGCTGTGCTGTGCTGGATTTCCATGAAGAAATACTCAATGGACCCACTCTGAGGACCTTAAAGTCTGGTTAAGGAAGGCACATTGAAAAAGATAACAGTGTAGTAGAAAGACAGCTTTTGTTGTTGTTCAAACATATTCAGTCTGACTATTCACGACCCCATTTGGGGTTTTCTTGGCAAAGACACTGTAGTGGTTTGCCATTTCCTTCTCCAGCTCATTTTACAGATGAGGACACTGAGGCAAACAGGATTAAGTGACTTGTACAGGGTCACACAGTAAGTGTCTGAGGCCAAATTTGAACTCAGGTCTTCCTGACTTCAGGCCCAGTGCTCTATCCACTATGTGACCTAGCTGTCCCTTTTGAAAGACCACTGAAACAATTCAATTTCAGTAAGTATTATCTTACACCTACAATGGGCCAGCTCTACCACTTAGTGGCCTGGTGACCTTGAGAAAGTCACTTAGTTTCTCATCTTCTCTGTAAAATGAGGTTTGTCTAATTGAGCTCTCAGGTGGCTTCCAACCTCTGCAGAAATTGATACAAGTAGCATATTTTTACCAAGAGACAATAGGGGAGAGGGAGGACTTATATTGACATTGACTACTGCCACTTATCTTCTGTTGGGCAAATCATTTTACTTGCCAGAGTCTTGGTTTCCTTACCTGTGAAATGGGTAGAAAGTGTGGCAGATGAATGGAATGGAATATTATTACTACAGTATAAGAAACGATGAATATGAAGAACAAAGAAAAACACTGGAAAATATTTGAATCAATGCAAAGTAAGTAGAATCAGGAAAGCAATATACCCAATGATCACAACAATGTAAATGGAAAAAAAATAACAATTAAGTCTTAATGTTATATAACTAAATGAGTTGGGTCCCCAAAGGAGATGAGAAAATGCATCTCTCTCTCTCTCTCTCTTCCTCCCCCCCTCCCTTTCTCTCTCTCCCTCCTTCCCTCCCTCCCTCTCTCTGTCTCTCTCACTCCCTTCCTCCCTCCCCCCCTCTGCAAAAGTGAAGGATTATGGGTACGAAACATTTCATATACTATCAAAGTTGGTTGACATGTTGGTAGTTTTGCTGAATTGCTGTCCCTCCTTTTTTTTTTCTCTATTACCAAAAAAAGGTCTCTTTGGTTAGGAGAGGGATATATTTGGAAAAGGAGGTAACATAACAAGAAAAGATCAATGAAATTTTAATTTTAAAATGAACAGATTTTGATGGAAAACTCAGTTTCCCAGCCCCTTTTCTATATAAGCTCTAGATTCACCCCCATTATGGACCACCCCATCAATTATACTAGATGACCTCTAAGGTCCCTTCCATCTCTAAATTTCTGGTTCTGTAATTAAAACTTTGCTAAATTGGGGTAATGATAGACAAGGGCTTCCTTTTTTTTTTTTAATATAGACTTGTAAGAAGTCTCATAAAAATAATAACCACAAGAGTCACCTTCCAGTTGGAGGGAAACAAGGGCATGTGCATTGGGCTAACTTGTCTATCTAGCAAAACCAGTGTCTGTGCCTACACTGGCTAGAAACAGCTTCTAGAATTCCACCTTCGTTATAAACCAGTGCTATAAACAAAAATCAGAGCTGACAAACCTTATGTTATCCAGATTCCTCTGTCCTCTGTTTCACAAAGTTTAAAGGTACAGCCCTTGACATCCATTCATATTAAATGCTTCGACAAGTCTTTCCTTCTGTTTGGAACTCAATTACTCGGGTCTCGCTGTCTTGGCGGCTTCCCCTAGTCAACATCTGAACAGTCACAATAGCAACTTCCCACACTCCACTAACCCCAGCACGGGGCTTTTCAGCCACAGTCCAAGGACTGTGTACATTTCTCATCAAAAGGCATTCACTAAAGAATAGACAGTAAGAGAACTAACTGCTATTCTGAGTAACCGGTCTCCTGCCCATTGGGAAATACCCAAAAGAGTGAGCCACTCAACCAGAAGCGCCATCTTTTCCTTAAGTATCCAGCCTGGAGGCCCCCAGGACCATCCTGTTTTAAAGGCTAATAATGCCTCCTTCTTAGGGTTCTTCTGGGGATCAAACAGAATGATGTATATAAGGTATGTTGCCAACTTGCAAGTGGAATATAAATGTCCCATTATTATTACTGTTACTCTTCTCATCTTGTTGAAGTGAAAAAATCCTGGAACAGATCAGTGTCTCAGTCTTTTATAATTAGTGTTCTATGGACCATTGCACAAGTGGGTTGGTTTGTTTGGCAGTTGAATGATAGAATGTAAACTTAAAAGAAGGGACTGTTTTCTTTTGTCCTTGTATCTCTAACACCTAGCCTTACACCTGGCACATAGTAGGTGCTTAATAAAAGCCTGATGTTTAATTGATTGAATAAAAGCATTAAACTGTCAGCTCATCTTCTGTGGGATCACTAAAAGCATCCTCAGAACAACTCTAATAACAGAGAGTATGGTAAGAATGACTGATCTTTTCCTCATCCCACTCCTATATGATTTTGATTTCTTCAACTGCATCTCTATATTTTGAGAGCTTTTTATTTCCTACATTTCAGAGATGACATGTATTTGCTAGTGTGATAGTCATTAAAAATGCTGTTCATAAGTTTTTATCAACCAACTTTTAATCTGGAAGACTGTGGCTAACAATTCAGTCTGTATTAATGCTCTGGTCTCAGAACAGTTTAAGGGGTTAAGATCTGTCAGGTACTTTGAGCTGTATTTGTAGGGTGGGGGTTTGATGCCCATAAGTCCATGAAAGACATCAAGTTTTTGATGTGTGATTCTATGCCCTAGGTCATGTCTTGCCAGGTAGGCATGAAATTTTTATTAATGGTATTATTATTTTTTGTTGTTGAGTAATTTCAGTCATGTCTAACTTTCTCTGGCTCCATTTGGGGTTTTCTTGGCAAAGAAACTAGAGTGTTTTGCCATTTTCTTCTCAGCTCATTTTACAGATGAGGAAATGGAGGCAAAGTTAAATGACTTGCCCAAGATCACACAGCTAGTAGTGCCTGAGGTCAAATTTGAATTCAGGACTTCCTGACCCCAAGCCCAGCATTCTATCCATTAAGCCCCTAGCTGCCTCTAATATCACTATTACTACTGCTCCTCCTACTATTATTATTAATGTCTGACTGCCAAAGCTTTGGCTCCAACGTTCAGTTCAATTCAGCTAGCATTTAATATCTATAATATCACAAAGCCCTAGGTTAGGGGCTGGTGGAACAAAGAAAAGAACGCACTCCCTGTCCTAGAGGACCTCACATTCTGCTAGACCATTGGGCAAACAGTTACAGATAAAAGAACACTGATTCGGGAGTCAGAAGCACTGGGTCCCGATCTTTTTCTGGTGCCTGCTCCCTGCATAGCCTTGGGCCAGTGATTTAACCTGCCTGTGCCTCACTCTCCTCATTTGTAAGAAAAAGGAGCTGGCCTAGGCGGGCTCTGAAGTGCAGCCCCACTCTAAATCTCTGAGCTTCTGCCCTCAGAATGTGAGGAAGGGCCACAGCCAGGCTCTCACATGGCTGACTGTGTTGGCTGGTTTTTCTTACCTGAGATGAAATGCCAGACTTGGAGTCAGGGAGAGAAGGGTTCAGATGCTGCCCCCAATACTTCCTAGTTATTGGACCTCATCTAGAATCTGGCTATGGTAAAACCTGTACAGCACCCATCTTCCAGGGCTGCTGTGGGACTCAAATGATGTCAAATGCTTTGCAAACTTTAAGTACCATATGACATCAGCTACTATTGCTGTTATTACAGGGTGTGTGTGTGTGTGTGTGTGTGTGTGTGTGTGTGTGTGTGTGAAACCATGAAACTGATATATAAATAAAACTAAAAAATAATCAAATGTGCTTCTCTAACAACCCTTTCCTTTCATGGAAACAGTGTAGCAGAAACATCAGGGCTTCTAACTCAGAAGACCTAGGTTCAAGTTCTGGCTGGTTGTGTGAATTCTAGTTGTATGAATACTTCCTTTCTCTGGGTCTCAGTTTCCTTTTCTATAAAATGAGGTTGGTCTAAATGGTCATAAAGGCCTTTCCAGCTCTGGCATTTTTTATTTCTGTTGTTCTTTGAAAAATATACCTCTGGTTAAAAGCACTAACCCTCTAACTAGGGCCTCTCAGGGCTGAGAGGCCCTGGAAGTGTCCAGAGTAAGAGCAGTGCTTAGGGGAGGGAGAGCGAAAGAACCACCAAGAAATCTTTCTAGCCAAGCAATAGACTCTTTGGCCTCAGAAGGAAGAGTATCAGACATCTGTTAGCTAGAGGCCTTTTCACTCCCCAAACACCATTTCTGGTCTCTATCCAGATATAAATAATTCAGACTTTTAGAATGTCTCGTGAACTGAATTAAATTGTTTTTTTAAACTCATATTATTCAAAAGTAAATTGTTACTTTTTATCAATAAAAGGGGGACCAGATTAGAGATTATAATAGCTAGAGACAGACTTTAAACTTGTGGAGGAAAGGCCAATTACCATCATCATAATTATTATTATTCACATTTGTATAGTGCCTTTAGGAATACAAAAATGCTGTCTTCACAATCCTCACAGGAGGTCAGTATTATTAACCCCACTTTATAGATGAGGAAACTGAGGCTGGGGGAGATTAAGAGACTTATTCAGGGTTGCATTGGTAATGTGACGGTTCTGTGATCTCATGGATGTGTGTCCTCCCTCCAGGGGTCACTGGAACTAAGACTTCTGACTCTAGGACTATACTTTACACCATCCCTCCCTGTGCTATTAGAGGGCTAAGAAGTGGTTTCTGAATGGAGTAGAATAGATGGATGAATGAGTGAGTCGAATCAGTGGTTCCAAAGACCTCTAGAAACTTTTGATCACTTTCAAGCCTCTGTCCTGTGGGATCTTTGACTGGCTAAAGAGATAATGCCAAGCAATTATAAAATCTTCAAGCAGATCATTTGCTATAGGAGCAGAAGATGAAGTTATAGCTACTGTGCTCTAAGAAACGATGAACTGGGTGGTTTTAGAAAAACACGGAGAGACTTGCATGAAGGAAGGAAGAGTGAAATGGGCTGAACCAAGAGAATATTGGATACAGTAACAGCAATATTGCTCAAAGAGTTACTGGGAATGACTGAGCTATTCTAGGTAACATGAATATTCAAAACAACATGAAGGACCTATGAAGGAAGATGCTGTCTGCCTCCAGAAAAAGAATTGATATATACAAATATACATTGTATGTTTCCATATATATATGTCTTTATCAAATGTTGGCCTTCTCTAATGTGGGGTGGGGAGAGAGGGAGAGAGGGAGAGAGACAGCTAAAACCTCAACATTTACCAACAATTCTTGCAGCTGTAATACACAGGGACCAGAGGAAATTGATTCAGAGTGAATGCAGTGATAGTGGTCAAGAACAGGCTTGAACACACTGGAACATTAGCTTAGACATGAAAACCAAGTGGGGAGATGGTTTCTCTTCTCTCTTCAAACTGAAATGGGCAATGACCAAGCCAATGACCAAGCAGATCTGTTAAATGATGGTGACCAGCCCCAACTTCCCTGGTCATGAGTCATCAGCATGATGGAGTAAGCAAAAAAGTGAACTCAGTCTTCACAAAATCATGGAACTGTTAAGGCAGAAGTCAGCAGTCATCCAGTCCAACCCATAAAAAAGGTATAACTTTGCGGGGAGGCTAGATGGTGTAGTGAATAGAGCACTGGCCCTGGAGTCAGGAAGACCCGAGTTCAAATCTGATCTCAGACACAACACAAAAACTATCCATGTGACCTTGGACAAGTCACTTAACCCCAATTGCCCTACATTCCCCCCTCCAAAAAGCAAAAAAAAAAAAAAAAAAGGTATAACTTCCAGGAAAAGGGAGGTGACAATTCTACCATATTCCACCCAATTTTATTTGGAATATTATGTTCAATTATGGGAACCAGAGTTTAAGGGTTAACATAAGCTGGAGAGGGTCCAGAGAGGGGTAACCAGCATGGTAAAGGGCCTTGGGTCTGATACATCTGATAAGATATTTCCATATATCAATTCTTTCCCTGGAGGCGGACAGCATCTTCCTTCATAGCTCCTTTGTAGCTGATTTGAATATTCATGTTACTCAGAATAGCTCAGTCATTTACAGTTACTCTTCAAACAATATTGCTGTTACTGTATCCAACATTCTCTTGGTTCAGCTCACTTCACTCTTCCTTCCTTCATGCAAGTCTCCATGTTTTTCTAAGATCCTTGAGCTCCTCATTTCTTATAGCACAGTAGTACTGAATCACAATCATATACCACAACTTGTTTAGCCATACCCCAATTGATGGCCACCCCTTCAATTTCCATTTCCTTGCCACCCCACAAAGAGAGCTGCTATGAATCTTTTAGAACATATAAGCTCATTTTCTTTCTCTCAATCACCTTGGGAGACAGACCTAGTAATGGTATTGCTGGCCAAAGGATATACACAGTTTAATAACTCTTTGGGGTCTTCAAGAATTCTAAGAACTGTCATATGAAGGAAAGATTATACTTCCCCATCCTCTCTTAATTCTAGTGCTTTCCCTTTGTTTATTATTTCCTATTGACCTTGTATATAACTTGCTTTGTATATATCTGTTTGCATATTGTCTTCCCCATTAGAATACAAGCTCCTTGAGGGTAGGGACTGACTTCTGCCTCTTTTTGAATCTCTAGTACTTAGCACAAGGTCTGGCAAACAGTGTTTAATAAATGTTGGTTGATTGATTGTTGAACCTGAAGTGGCAGAAATAAGAGCAAATAGGGACAGGTTCAGTCTAGATGTCAGGAAAAGATTCCAAAAATTTGAGCTCCTCATAAATGTCATGGCCTACCTGTAGAAGTCCTTGGAGGCCTTCAAGCAGAGGATGGATGACCATCTGTCTGGTATATTGTATTGAGGATTAGCAATGTAACTGGGAAAGTCACTTAATTTGCCTGGCCTCAGTTTCCTCATCTGTAAAATGAGGTGATCAATACTGACCTCCCAGGAGTATTATAAAGACAACACCTTATATTCCCAAGTATGAGTTGGACCAGATGGACCAAAAGCCCTTTCCAACTCTCACATTTGGTATTTCCTCTAACTGGTCTCAGTTTCAGCAGTCCTGTGCCCTTACTCCTCTTGATTGATCCACAGTCTCTCTTACAAACTAAGAATACATACTTTTTTAGAAGTCATCTTGCCAAACTGTTGTTTGAAATCAGTTTTTAAAAAATACTGTAATAGTTTCCCATTTCTCTAGGGCCTTAGGGTTTACCGAATGTACTTCTTACAACACCCCTATGAGGTAGGTAGGGCAAGTATTATAAACCTTATATTACAGATGAGGAAAATGACATTCAAAGGTGTGAGCTAAGTACTTGATCCAAGGTCCACTAGTTAATGTCTGAGCCTGGATGAGAGTCCACCATCTCTGACTCCTTCCACATTGACCTCTCATATGGCTTCCACAACTGCTTCCAAAATACTTTGGAAAATAACATGTGACGACATATAGTCCATGGCAGAACACATGTCCAGGAGCTGAGGCAGGACCTCTGAAACCTGAACCCATCTTGGACAAATTATTCAACCTTAATTCATGTATCTTCTTGCATTTTTAATGCTCAGTTGTTACATTAAAGTAAGGCTACATTAATGTGACATTATTAAAACATGTTTCTAACTTAGAGTCAGAAGATCTAGGTTCAAAGTCTGCCTAGTTCAGATGTATACAGAAGAGTACTAACATTGAATGAGAGGCCTGCTTCTGCCATTAATACATTTTTTAATCTTGAGTAAATCCATAAAATGAGAGGGCTCGAATAAAGTTCGTCAATGAACATTTATTAAGTGCCTGGCACTTTGGAGAAAGATGTAAAAAGTAAGACAATCCTTTCCCTCAAGGAGCTAACATTCTAGTAGATGTGGCTGATAGGCTTATGAGATGAGAAATTTCTCCAAGGCAGGGTCCTAGGAGTCAGTGTTCTCTCTAACTCTACATAGGTCTGGTTCATAATTCCTATCAGGCTCCTCAGAGATACTGGTGATCATCACTCAGAATAAGTATCACCCCTCAAATGCCCAGACCTTTTAACCCAGAGGTTCCACTGCTAGTCACATACCCCAAGGAGGTCAAAGACAGTAAGAAAGGACTACTCAAAAAATATGCCTAACTTTTGTGGTTAACTTTTGTGGTAACAATATAGATAGTCATCAACTAGGGGGATGGATTCAAGGGTGGGGAACCTGCGGCCTTGAGGCCATGTGTGACTTTCTAGGTCCTCGGGTGCTGCCTTGGACTGAGTCCAAGCTTTACAGAACAAATCATTTATTAAGGGGATTTGTTCTGTGAAGTTTAGATTCAGTCAAAAGACTGAACTTAAGGACCTAGAGGGCCACAGGTGACCTTGAGGCTGCAGGTTCCCTGCCCCTGGATAAACTAATTATGACACATGAATGTAAATAGAATATTACTGTACCATAAGAAATCAAATATGAAGAACTTGGAAATGCATCAAATCATATATAAACTGATAAAAAATGAAGAAAGCAGAAACAAGAAAACAAAATACAAAATGACTACAGCAATTTTAATAGAAAGAACAATCATAAAAAACACACCAGAAACCTGAATTCTATTTAATTTTAATGGCCAAAGTTGGCATTTTAAAAGAGACATGAAAACATACTTCTCTCCCTTCTTTGCAGGGGTGTGGAAAATTGCATACACTATCACACTCTGTTGATATGTCGGTAAATTTTGCTTATGCCTATGACCTCTATCTCTACCTTCGCCATCCCCAAGGTTGGTCACTCAGACCTGAAACTGCTGGACTCCTCATTTTTATTTCCATCCCCAGTGCCTGATCCTGATCTTGCCACATTCCCCTCTATCATTCTAACCTCCTTTCCTTCCCCTTCTCCCAGTACTTCCCTCCTGAGTCTGAGCTTTAGACTTTCCACTCATTCTTTCCTGCTCTTCCACTTCATCACCCTTGTTCTAGCTTTCCATGTTGACCTTATAAAAGAACAAGAGAGCATCTTCTAGCCTTGAATCCCTTCCTGCCTTGTCCTTCCAAGATCCCTCCCTTGTTAATCCCCAACCCTGGGTAACTCCCACCTGCCTTCCCCATTTGTTTCCAGCCTGCGACATTCTGCTAAAGGAAGTAACAAAATTGATTGACCAGATCTAGGCAAATTCATGTCATCTAATTTGAGCTGCTAGCTCACTGCTACATTGCAATCCATCTCTGATTGATACCCTAGGACACTCACTCCAGCAGCTGTTCCAAACTATTTCCTCCTTCCTCAAACTCTCAGCTGTACTCTCCTTCCCAAAGATACACATCATCTCCCTCAATTATGCCTTTGATCCCATGCCTTCTCTTGACTCCAGGACCTCTCATCCCCAAACTGTTCTGGTTCCTTCCTTTCTGCCTACAAATGTTAATCCACAAAAAGAAATAGTATTACTACAGTGGGATGAGTAATGTATTTAGAGTCAAAGGCTCCAGGTCCTAATCCTACCTCTGACTCATTATAGGACCTTGGGGAAGTTACTTAACCTCTCTGGGCCTCAGTTTCCTCATCTGTAAAAGGAGAAGGTTGGCCTGGAAGCCCTCTGAGGTCCCAACATTCATAGGATCCCATATATACAACTTTCTAAGTAATCTTCAAAATAACATCTCTGACCATACTCGGTTTTCCCTCTGTTCAAAGACCTTCAGGATCACTCGACTTCCCATTGGATAAAATACTAAAAATCTCAACCTAGCACTTAAGTCCTTTGCAGTCTGGCTTCAACCTGCCTTATCAGTCTTTGTTGTTGGGTTCGTGACTCCATTTAGGGTTTTCTTGGCAAAGATACTGGAGTGGTTTACCTTTCCTTCTCCAGCTCATTTTACAGATGAAGAAACTGAAGCAACTAGGGTTACATGACTTGCCCAGGGTCACACAGCTAGGAAGTGTCTGAGGCCAGATTTGAACTCAGAAAGATGAGTCTTCTTGACTCCAGGCCCTGCATTCTATCCACTGCCATCTAGCTGCCCACTTTCCAGCCTTATTTCACATGAACTCTCTTTGACATTTTCTGTTCCCTCCTAATACAGACTCTTGTCCTACCTTCCACCCAACAGAGAGTTCACTTCTTCCACACATCCAGCTACTGAAAAAGCTTTCTGTTCCAGTTTTCCCCAGCTCAGTTGTCACTTCCTCCAGGAAGCTCTCTTCGATCCCACCTGTTCAACTTTAGCCTTATTAAGTACTGCCTCTAGAGTCTAGAACAAGGGTGGGGAACCTGCAGCCTTGAGGCCACAAGTGGCCTTCTAGGTCCTCAAGTGCGGCCCTTTGATTGAATCCAAACTTCACAGAACAAATCCCCTTAATAAAAGGATTTGTTCTGTAAAACTTGGACTCTGTCAAAAGGCTGAACCCAAGGACCTAGAGGGCCGTAAGTGTCCCTGAGGTCACAGGTTCCCCACCCTAGGTCTAGACAAATCTAATAACTCTTTGCCCCTAAACACCTGGAGTCTTTTAGCTTTGCACCTTCATTCTAGATTTTTCTAGTTTAAAACGTCCTTTTCACCCTTCTTTGCCATTTGAATTCTTATGCATCTTTTAAAGCCCAATTAAAATGCACCCTCTTTTAGGAAATGTTCCTTAATCTCAAAGGAATAACCTTCGGTTGTTTGTTTGTTTTTTAATATAGCACTTTGTTTTATATCTTTCTAAGGTACTTATGAGATATCACACATAGAGCTACCTAGTCTGAGTCTTAATCCCCCTAACAAACTGAAAGCTCCAGGCTGGCAGGATCCCTTTTACCTGAACACCATCTAAACTCTAAAATTCTAGGGCAGGCCTAGACCAGTGCTCTGCATTCCGTAAGAGCTTAATACTTGCTTGTTATACCTTTAAAAAAATCTCTCTTGAAGCCTAGCACAGTGCCTTCCTTCCGGTAGGTCTTGAATTCCCCGGTACTTCTCTTCTAATAGCTCCCAGCTCTTCACACATGAAGGTTTTTTCCTTCTTCCCCAGAGAAGGTGCTGCTCCTGGGAGAGGTCAGGGCTCTTTGTATTCCTCCAACTGGGGCCAAGGAGGAGGCACGGGCGGCAGAAGTCCTCACTTTACTCTCACTTCAAATGGGGACAGAGACCGAGACCAGAACCCAGGCGTCTTACCCCGCCACCCTTCAAGAGTCCGTGGAACCTGTCCCTGCAGTGAGGGTGCTGAGAGCACACCTGGAAGACCTACTTTCTAGACTCAGTTCCCTGTGTACCCCTGGGTAAGTCCGTTTCCCCACGCCCCACCAGAAGATGGCTAAAATCCCATCCAGCTCTAAGATACCGCGGCTGACAGTGTCTAGACCCCCTCCCCAGGGCAGCTGTGGGACACTAGACGCCCTCTCCCGCCCCCAGCAATGACCCCGCTGCTGGAAGCCCGTGTCCCACTCCTCCCACCCCTAACTCCCCCTGCAAGGAAGTTCCTGATCCTCCCTCGGCCAAACCGGACTCACCTCCTTCAGGAGCCGCTCTAGGTGGGGCTCGGCCCAGGAGATGAGGGGGCCGGGCGCCTCGGGGGGGCCCCAGCCTGCACGCCGCTGACGCTGCTGCTCCTCTTCGAGCGCGGATACCCTGCCCTGTAGTTCGGACGCCCGGGCGTTCAGCAGGAGGCAGGCGGCCACCGAACCCAGGGACAGCAGCAGGCAGAGTGCGCTCAGCGCCAGCGCCGCCGCGCCGCCGCCCCACGCGGAACACGCTGGGGCCCCCGCGGGGCTGCCTCTCCGAGCGCCCGGCTCCCACGCGCCCATCGAGCTGGGGGGACCGAGGGGACGGGACTCGGCGGTGGGCAAGCGAGAGGGCGTGGGGCAGAGGTACTTAGTGTCGGCTCTGCTTCGGTGAGGCTCGCTGAGGGGGCACCCTAGGCAATGGGGATGGGACTGGGGGCTGAGGGCTAGCCTTGCAGCATTCCCCAAGTGCCCGAGTTTTCTGCGCTCACTGCTCGGACCTCCGCGAGCCGAGGAAAGAGCTGGGGCCCATCCGCTATCCGAGTGGAGAGCCACCGGGCTTTGCAAGGGGACTCGTTACGCCCTCCTACCCAACTACTCGGCGGCCACTTTCGGCAGTTTCCTCTATGCAAATAAACCCTGCCCGAAAAGGAACCCGGAACCACCCAGGGGAGGGGCGGCCAGGGCCGGGCCGCAGAGGGAAGGCTGGGCTGGCTCAGAGCGCGCTATCCCACTTTGCTCCCCTCCCTTCTCTTTCTCTCCCCCTGCTCTCCCAGGTCTGGGTGCGGACCCGAAGGCTAACAGAGTGAGGACTTGGGCTTCTGAGCTGGAGGAAAAAGGCTTGGGGACTGCCCTGGGCTTCGGTGAGTGCCAAAATACTGGGTAGATAAGCAGTGGGATTCCCCCTCCCCCCACCGCCCACCCCACCCTCGAACCCGGTAGAAGAAACTGCGGGTGTATTCAACTCCCTACAGACACGAGTGCAAAGTCAAATCAGGTCTATTATTCACTGGGCTCCTTCTCTGCCCCTCTTCAAGCTGCTGGATTAAACTTTCTTTGCAGATGCAAAATTGTTTGCAATCACCTACTTCTCTCAAACTCTATTCGAAAGGCCGTGGATAGAGGGCTGTAGCGCCCCCTGGTGGTGATGGAAATGTGGCCCAGAAGGTAGGACCAAAGGCAAGAACACTACGAAGTAACACCTTCAGAAGTAATTCCAGATGACCTTATATAACGCTTTGTCTTTACAAAGCGACTTGAGAACTTTATCATATTTGGTCCTCGCAATGACTCTCATGAAGCAGATACTGCAAGTGTCACAATTTTACAGGTAAGGAAAAGGAGTCAGAGATTCTAAATGACTAGTTGCAGAATTCTTGAGTGATTGAATTGTGCCTTCTGCCTGAATCACACCACATAGATAGCTAGTTAACCACAACTCTTTTGGATAAGAATTTACCCCTCAAATCAAGACCGAATTATTGTGTTTTTTTTTTTCAATGAAACTGATAGTAATCTAATCATTAAGTAGGCCCAATATGTAATGTTACAATATTCTAAGATTTCAGAGCTGGAAGGTACCTTGAGATCATCTGTTCAACCTACTCATTTCACAAAATGGAGGCCCAGAGAGGGGAAGTGATTTACCATAACTTCCCAAAGGTCAGGTTTGACTGGATTAAGCACCTAGGTCTCCTGACTTCCTGCATTCCTTCCATTTAGTTCCAAATTTCTAAAACTGTTAACTAAAAATTATTCCATATTTAATCTCTTTCATGTAACTCAGAGATCAGCCAACTTATTGAGTAGCTCGAATTTTTAATAAATATATACTCCACTGACATTTATGTAATACTTTTAAGCTTTTATAAACTAATTTTTACAGCAATTATGAAATACATAGTAAAGCATTATTTAACAAATTAGAAAACTAAAGCTCAAAGATTAAAGCAGTGATTTGCCTTAGCTTATGACAGCTAGGTGGCATAGTGGATAGAGCCCAGGCCTGGAGTCAGGAAGACTCATCTTGTTGAGTTCAAATCCTGTCCCAGATATTAGCTGTGTGACCCTGGGTAAGTAAATTGACCTTGCTGGCCTCAATTTCCTCATCTTTAAAATGAGTTGGAAAAGGAAATGGCAAACCACTCTACTATCTGGGCCAAGAAAACCCCAAAAGGGGTCATGAGAAGCCAGATACAACCTAGCAAGTTAATTTTTGAAATGGGTTTCCAGACAGCACAATGGAAGAAGAGGACAGGACAGGCTAGAGCCTTGGAATGTAGTAGAGCTGAAGTGAACTGGGTTGAGAAGGAAGGTATCAGGGGAAAGGAATCTAAGTTATCAGAAATCAAGGAAATGAGGGGTTTGGGGACTTTACTAAAAAAGGGAAGTAGCTTTTGAGTGGGGCTTCCACTCTTAAGTCCTGTGATGATGAACTTTGCTTAGTCAGACAGCAAGAAAGGGAGAACAGACAAGGCACCTAGAACAGGAAATACCAAGTCCCATCAGCCTTGCTGAATTCAGTTCCTTTGTCCATCCTGCACACAGGGCCCACACCTAGTTCCTAGTCTTGCCTGAGATTCTACTTCTGGAGGTCACTACCAGTAAGAAGCCTAGAGCCTGGGTTCTACAGTTGGGTTTTTTGTATGATTTAGTAAAGCAGAGCAAAGCAGGTAGAGACTACATTGGCAAACAGTCCTTGGGCTGCCCCATCTAGTCCTGGGAAAGTGGTAAGAAAGGACTGAAGTCTCCAATTCCAGTCTTCAAGCAAGGCCAGGGCTGGAATACTCACTTTCAGCCACCAAGTTCTGCAGCTGGCTTTTCCTGGGGCAGTATTTACTTTGTAGAGGTTTAATAGTAGGAAATAAACCTTATTGGTGCCAAAATTCCTTTTATTTGGAGAATGACTATGAGATTCCAAGTGGTATGGCTGTGAGGTGCAAAAAATTTTACTTCGATAGTCTGGGACCAGGGCAGGGATATGAAGGCAGCTTCATGGAATAGTTCAGAAAAAAATATTAACTGGAGTTATCTATAGTAGTTAGGAAAGGGTTCATGAAGGAGATACTGAATGTAGAGATGACTCAGCTAAAAGGGAAGTGGGTATTATGGGGGCAGCTAGGTGGCACAGTGCGTAGAGCACTGGCCCTGGAGTCAGGAGGACCCGAGGCACTTAACACAAAAACTAGCCATGTGACCTTGGGCAAATTACTTAACCCCAATTGCCCTCCAAAAAGCAAAAAAAGGAAAAAAGAAAAAAAAGAAGTGGGTATTATATCAAGATAGCCATACACATAACCTTGAAAACCAGGCAATGGTACTTAGGATATGAGGCTACTCAGGGTTCATAGAACATGCTCCCTAGTATATCAAGTTAAAAAGAAAAAGTAATCAGCAGTAAATTTAGATCTCCTTCAGCATTCCTTTATATTATTTAACATAACCCAGGGAAGATGTAAGTTCATTTTCTGTCTTCGCCAAGTAGGCAAAGCAGTTAAATCAAGATGACTAAAATCCAAAGAAAAATAAGTAGCAAAAAGAAAGGATGGAGCACAGGGCTATTTTATCCTATAAAAACTCTTCCATTAACTGACTCTCCAAAGTACTAGAGAATTATTTATCTAAAGTATTTCATACCTAAAATGGTTGTCTAATTTGATTATATCTTATTCACAAACCTATTCGCTATCTTCTTGATTTTGCAATCATTTTATCTAAGGATTGTCCAGGTCTGTAACAGTACTCAAATCAGACCTCAGCATTTAGAGGAAGAAGGGGAAGGTAATCCTGTAAAACTTGAGGTGATTGGGCATATCAAATGCTCACCCATCCTCCCTTTGCTGAAAATGACCCTTTGACACAGGATGGGGTAAAAACCATATCCTAGGGGCCTGAGGGAACATTTCAAGGAGGCATTTATCTAGGGTATTATTGGGGAAGGTGATGGAAGAACTGCCATACAGCAGAAACTGAGATTGGACCTACCAGTTAGGTAACTATATTAGCTCAGGAGAACTATTCAAACTGCAGAGCATGGTGCCCGAAGGGGAATGGCTGTCATATTACAAACCAAATTACCTGGAAGATCCTAATTTTCACTTTTAAGACCCGAGCAACAATTTCAAAATACCTTAATGCTTACAAATTTAAAAACCATTTATCAGAAAACTTGTAAGGAAAAACGTATTTTTCCCTTTATTATAGCATTTCCTCATATTATACTCACCACTGAGCATTTTACAAGATCCATCCATAACCCTTTGCATAAACATTGTAGATCTCTTATAAGTAAATGCTTTCACTAAATGCTATGAAATTTTAATACCCACAAAAATTTCTTACAATCTTTTTTTTTTTGAGGAAGTATTGTTTCTATTGACTTGATAGTTTTAACCATTATATCTTTCAATCTATGCCATACTCAATCATGGGATAAGAAGAGTAATAGAAAAAATAAAAATTATATATATATAAATACATACAACTTATATATTCCATATGCTAGAAACTCTAATGCCAATAATTAAAGCAATTTTCATAAAAATCCTAGGCTGTCATTCTGTATTCCGTGTTATCTTATTCAGTTTCATCTTTAAATGCTTGATTTTTAAAATTGCTTCTGGTTGGTAATAACAATACTTCAACCGTTGTTCTTCTGGACAAGGCTCATAATGGAAACTTAGCCCTGAAATCTTCTACTTGTGGATATATGCAATGTTTTCAGAGCTGAGATTGAGTTCCCTAATGATTCTTCTCACCAATAGGATTTCTTTTAAAACTTGGTCCCTTAAGTCTTACTCAATTTTCTCTATACATCTCTACTGCTCCCACTGAAAATGTCTCAATTAGTATAATTTTTTTTTAAGCAATTGGGGTTAAGTAACTTGCTCAAGGTTACACGGCTAGTCATTATTTATGCGTGGGTGCTCATTTTCTGAGGCCGGATCTGATCTCGGGTCATCCCAACTCCGAGGCCGGCTCTCTTACTCACTGCACCACCTAGCCGCCCCTTGAGGGCAATTGGGGTTAAGTAACTTGCCCAAGGTTACACGGCTAGGTTTTTTTGGATTAAGTCGGAGGCGCTCCGAACTCAGGTCCTTCTGATTCGGGCCGGCGCTCTATTCACTGCGCCACCTAGCCGCCCAAGTATAATTTTTTTTTAAGCAATTGGGGTTAAGTAACTTGCTCAAGGTTACACGGCTAGTCATTATTTATGTGTGGGTGCTCATTTTCTGAGGCCGGATTTGATCTCGGGTCATCCCAACTCCGAGGCTGGCGCTCTTACTCACTGCGCTGCCTAGCCGCCCCTTTTAGGGCAATTGGGGTTAAGTAACTTGCCCAAGGTCACACGGCTAGGTTTTTTTGTTTTTTGTGTGGGTTAAGTGTCTGAGGCCGGATCCGAACTCAGGTCCTTCTGACTCCAGGGCCGGCACTCTACTCACTGCGCCCCCTAGCCGCCCCAATTTTTTTTTTTTTTAAAGAAAAACCTTGTTAAAGAAAACTTGGAAATTTTCTTGAGACAGATCTGCACCCTTACCCCCCTCCAAATTACTTAAGTTTGCACTAAGAAGTTACAACAGATACCTTGAACAAGATGCCTGGCAAAGCTAACAGGTCTACTGGTAAGACTAATGCTGTTCATGAGTAAAGCAAATTTTAAGTTGGAAAAAAAGAAAATAACAATTGGCATGTTTTGTTAAAAGAGCAGTCAAGCTTATCCATGCTCAGAACAAGGAAGGAAACAAAAAGACTTGAACAGCTAAAATAATCCTTACAGTTAACTAAAACCCACATAAAATGCCTTTCAGTCTATTCTTCCCTTTACACGTGTTGTTTTCCAGTCTATAGCAAATTAGAAACAGCTAATTGGAGCCCTGGGAAAGAGAGGTCAGGTCTGGGAGTAATGGTGTGGTGGTTAGAGGCACACAGAAGCAAAAACTGACATCTGACAGTAAAGAGGCAAAAAAAAAAACCCTATAGAAAAGCAAACATCAAAACAGCTTATCAGTCTGCAGCAGAAATACTATGGGAGTCTCCTCCTCTCTGTGACAAAAACTAAGAGTAAATTTGGTAATCATGGCATGATGAATTTTTTTATAGGCTATTACCATGATTCCTTAAAACCCTTCTGATTCATTCTACTATTTATGAAAAAGATGACTTCTCCCTGCCAAAGTACAAATCCCAAAGTTTAAAAGTACCCATATAAAGTTAAGAAAACCTCAACTCTCATTATTTGTAAATGGTAAAATTCTTAATTAAATTAACCTGAAAAAATTCAAACAAAACCCCAACATCTAAATATGGTCTTTAATTCAACTCATTGTACTTAAATATTACTCCATGCCAGTGCTGTTAATTACATCTGAAATAACTAGGCCCACAGGGCTTCAGCTTCAGTGTTCGAAGTTTTGTGGGTTTAAAGTTAGACCATGATTCTTAAACCTAGCTTTCAGTCCTTTAATTATCTATGATTTTTTCCATAATTGCAACATTTAAAAACAAAAAACAACCCAGGAAAGGGAATGAATGTTAGGAAAACAAATAAATATATCTATACACATTATTTTGACTGTCAAAACCAAACAAGTTTCTATAGAAAACTTTTTTCTTACCCTAAATCGATGACATAAAGAGCCCTAATAGTGAATTTAGATTTAAAAAATTCAGTTCTCAGTATAGTTATTTCATATACTACACTAATAGAATGTTTAATGTCATTTCCTAAAGAATGTTTTAGATGAGTAATCAAATTTACCTCTATTTGTGTGCAATTATATCATGCACTTCGAGAAAATAAAAACAGAAAAAAGGTGGATAGCAAATGAGGAACTGCTTTAAAAACTATTTTAAAAAACAAAGTGACTCAAATTGCTATCTATATATTATCCAAGTTTCCTGATTTCTGGCTCAAATCACTTTTAAACTATGCTACCTACTATAAAAATAGACTAAAAACACATTAATGCAAAGGCTGTGAAATCCTAGTATTAACTTTTTGGTTAAAATCATCTCTGATGTCCTCTTTTAATAATTAAATGAAAAAAAGTTCAACTACAGCTTGAGCACTTAGGCACATCTGCCTGAAAGTTAAGAGTAGAACAATGACCAGAATGCTAAAAAAATTTTCCCTTACCCCAGAACTCTAAATAAAGACAAATTATAGGTCCCAGTATCTCTACAATGATTATTGAATATTCATATGGCAGCTTTACCAGTCTAAAAAGCACCCTCCTTATAACCACCAGGTGAAGCATGTGTTACAAGTATTATCACTATATTTTAGATGAGGAAAATGAGGCTCCCAGAGAATATGTGCTTCTCCCCAAGTCATAAAACTAAGAAATGACAGACCATGGACTTAAACCCTTTTCCTGACTTCTAACTCCAGTGCTCTTTCTCCTACACCATACTCCCTTGGCATACCCAAGTAAATGCAGTCAATTTTCAATTAGCTATTCTAATCAGGGGTGGATGCTTCAACTCCAGCTTCATATTTGACAGTTTCTTCAGTAATCTGGAGAAGTTTGTTACTAACTTTGGTATACTTCCAGAAGATAATTATAACTTAATTTTGATTTGTGTTTCAGTCTGTACTTTGAAACCAAAAGGCAGCTAATATAGTTTCCCATGGAGAAATTCTGCAATTTTTAATAGATGTAAATGAAACCTGGTTTTTGATAGCTGTTTTAAGCCTACATTTTACAGAATTTCTATTTAAGGAATAAGGATAATGCCAATGAAATCTAGGTAATACAGCCTACTTATTCTAGCCAATAATTTTATTATCCCTGCCCCAAAAACACACACACAACTTTTTCCTAGAACTGGTCAAAGGGAATAAAAACTAATCAGTTTCAAAAACTGAGATAGGGAGAAAAATGTAAAGAACCTTGATTAATATTTTAAAAGGTATGTTTGAGACATTTTTATAAAACAGCCAAATTCTGTTTGGCATTGGTGCAATTTATAGAAGCAAAAAGCTACATTTTAAAAGAAGTGGTTAGGTTTTAAAAAATATAGAGTTGCAATATTAGAAAATTAGATTATCCAGATTTTACTATTTCTTATTGTTGTAAAAAATTTCACATAGTATACACATCTAAAGTTTACTGGAAATATATAAGCAGGTATGAAAAAAAATAAGTTTTAATGTCAATATAGAACTTCCAAAATTTAGTAAAAGCCATTTAAGTTGCAAAAAAAAAAAAAAACAAAAACAACTCTCATTTCTAAAAGGACAATCAATTATATTTTTTATGAATGCTATACTAAAATAAACCCCTATCTGGTAGATGGAGTAATTCTGATAGAATATATTTGATCAACTAAGGATATTCAATTGATTAAGATTTTAGTGAACTTTAAACATATTCAAATTTTTATCTTCAACATTATCTACCAATCAATTAAACTCTGAATTTTACCAGGGTTCCTTAGTATCTTGTTTAAACAAGTTTTCTAATTAAGCCTTTTAATTTTCAGAAATTTTTAGTATGCCTAATTAAATAATACTAGCTGAATACCCTGGGATCAACAATAAGCTCCTGAGGTATTTATGGTCTTTCATTTTACAGACATGAAGGACAGAAGTGAAAATATTAAAACTACAAAGAAACTAATTAGTACTACTTCCTGAGTTGGGTACCAGAGTCCCCATCTCTGTGCCTTATACCTTACATACCATAATTTCTTTTCTGCTTTTTGGAGGGCAATTGGGGGGTTAAGTAACTTGCCCAAGGTCACAGGGCTAGGTTTTTTTTTTTTTGTTTGTGTATGTTAAGTGTCTGAGGCCGGATCTGAACTCAGGTCCTTCTGACTCCAGGGCTGGTGCTCTACTCACTGCGCCACCTAGCCACCCCCCATACCATAATTTCTAATGGAAATTCTTTCCTTGTTGGCACAAGTGTGTTTCAATGTTTTAATCATTAAAATTTCTTCTGCAAGTCCAACTTAAAAGTGCTAAAATTATTTACCTTCTTTCACCTCTATTTCTCTACCCTAATAATGGGGTAATTAACAAATTACCATGTTATACAGGTAGGGCATGTGTGTGTATGTGTGTATATGTGTGTATGTGTATATAAACATACACAAACATACACACACACACACTCTCACTCTCTCTCCCCCCCTTTAAAATGAATATTGAACACAATGGAAGCCTTCCCTACTTCTTGGAGAATTTTACCATGGCCAATGTTACTAGATAGAAAAGTTACATATTTAATAAAATATCAACTGTAAACATGTCCTAGCTACATAAAGGAAAATATTTCCTAAGAATTAGAAATCATTGGCATATAAGATTGCAAAAATATGCTTAGCTACATCAAAGCAATATTTATCTGCTTAACAATTATAGGAAGTTTTAATGGTTTTAAAAAAAGTTCACATTCCAAGTTTCTGATAAAGAATTCATTTTAAAAATAAAGTAGTCAAGGTTCACCCTTTGCTCAGAAAGATCACTTGAAAGAGTCAACCTCTATTTACAAAGAAAACTAGATCAACATTTACACTGGACAAATGTTACCATGCCAAAGACCTCTAAAAATGGTAACTAATTTTTTTAAAAATGAAAATTAATTTTAATTTTTTTTACATTAACATCCATTATCAAGACCATACTTGCTTAACAAGATAAATATGGCATTGATACAAAACATACAGTATTTACATACTTAAACTGTACAAAATAATTTAATGTTTACAAAAATATTAGAATGTTTAGCTGACTGACACAGTCTTATGTAGTAATCTCCTTCTAGAGAAGTTATATAGTAAGACCACTGATTGTACATTTCATTTATTTTTTAATAAGTCAAAGAAAGGATGTTGTAATGCTTCATCCAAAGTAATTCTTTTAGCTGGATCATATTCTAACATCCTTCGAACTAGGTCAAATAGATTCTCATGTTCTGCATCATGACAAAGCATGAATTCCTGAAAGAAAAAAAATTAGTATTTAAGACAGAGATGGGCTTAAGAATTCAAATACTAAAAAATGTATCTCTATTTATTTTACCTTTAATGGTTTGCAACGTCTCCTAACATATCTACCAGCAGAACTATGTTCATCCCAATCCAACTGATTGTGGTGAAAATATTTGCGTTTTCTAAAAGAAAAAATTCATATTTTTACTAAATGTAATTTATGGATCATAAAAAAATAATAAAAATGCTCAATCATTCTGACAGTTATATAGGAAAATGCCTTTATAAAAAACTCACTCCAGTTACAAAAAAAAACATTTTCAATTTCAACGCCAGCACTGGAGTTTTAGCACAGCCATTCCTGTGATTCTAAATAACTCAGTATCACTATCCTTTCTTTCAGGTCACGTGCTATGCACCCTATGCACCCTAAATCCTCTTTTAGGAGATGACTTTACTTTAAGAATCACTAACAACACCACAGCCACCCCATGACCCACCATGCATCTATAATCTACCAAGGGTCATTCCTATTAGCCTACCAATATACTGAGGTGTCTTCAAATTCTAAGATATCGTTCTTCCTCCTTTTTCCTACCTATACCATCTCTTCCTTCCCCTTAAATTCTTAACATCTCAGACAATCGATACCTGATGTCTCCTACTTCCTTATTACACATTTATTGAAACCACAGAGGTCTAGTTTTTGCTTCCATCACTCTACTGATGTTTTCTCAAGCATTCTTAGTCCCTTAAATCATAGGATAACATCTGGAAAGAACCTTGGAGGAGGATGAACTGAAACTAAAAGAAGTGAATTCCAACAGCCTTTCCCCTACCCCAGTCCTTTTAACATCTCTGCAGCATTTCCCCCGCCCCCCCACCCAATTTTATTTTCAATTCCAAATTCTATCCCTCCTACTCCCCCACTTATTGAGAAGGTAAGAAACACAAAGTCCACTAAAAATATGTATAGTAATGTAAAATAAATTCCCACATTAGCTATGCTCCTACTACTCTCCTCCCCTTACAAAAGAACACATGCTTCAATGTGAACTCTGGTCTATCAGCTCTCTATCTGGAGTTGAGTACTATGTTTCCTCAGGGGTCCTTTGGAATTGTGGCTGGTCATCATGTTGATCAGGGTTGCTAAGTCCTTCAGAGTTGATTATTATTATATGTAAACTGTTTTCCTGCTTCTGCTCATTTCATTCCAATGCTGTTGCATTTAACACTGCTGATCATTTCGTATTCTCTCTGTGTATGTGCTCTCTTCTCTTGGCTTCAGACACCACTTTTCCCTGGTTCCCCTACCACTCCCATCTCATCTGATTCCCCCCAGTTAAAAGGAGTATTCTTGGCCCTCTTTACTCCCATTGCCCTAAAGCCAGTCTCTGTGTGGGTAACTCCCACCTCTAGACCTTCAGCCCTGACTTCTCAGCTCCAGACCCTGATATCTTCTCAGAGGACATTTTACCTACCTATCTGCAAATACCTCAAACTAATAAGCAAGGCTGAAAAGGAAAGGTGTCACCTTAATGGAGGACCCTAAATATCTAGCAAAGGAATTTAACTTTAAAATGCAGACAAGGATTTCCTAAGCAGGAGTGACATGAAAGTTACATGGGCAAGTTTGGTATAATGGGAGATATGAAGACCAATTAGAAAGTTATTCCAATAGTCCAGGTGGGGATAATGAGAACTACCAATAAAGGTTTTTTATGTATTAAAGGCATTTTCTCAAAAATCCAAGTCAAAGGCCACCTTACTCCATGCAATTTTTATTCATCACTACTTTGTTAGTAGTAACTTTTCCCATTTCAGATCTCACATAAGCAAGCACCTCTCAAATGTTATTTGTATATAACTGGTATTGGTGTGAGCATCATATTCCCCTAAATTTGAATTTGAGATAGGGATTACCTCTTTAAACTTTTATTTTCCCCAACATTTATCACACTGCTTAGCACACAATAGGCAATTTAAAAATGTTTTAAATGAATTTAACATAAACATCTTTTGTGTGCATTTGCACTATTTTGTTAATGATAACAGCTTTCTTGGTCTGTAGCCCAATCTACACATAAAAAATAATTTCCTTTCTGACTATTCAATTTCCCCTCTCCAGTAGCTATCTTTACTCTTTTCCACAGATCTTTCTCCAACTTTCAGCCTTAGCCTCCTGCTTTTACAATCACATGACTCTATCCAAGAAACAAAAATGATAAAATGATTAGTTATTTTGTACATGTGCTGTTCCTCAATTCACTTTTGTTTCAGTCAGATTAAAACATAAAAGAGACATGTTAGGTCACATTATACAACTCTAACCAATGAAAATTTCAGAATAACAGCTGTGAAAAAGGACCTGATGCTTACCACATATTTATTTATTTGTTTTTGCTTTTTTTGGGGGGGGGAGGGCAACTGGGGTTAAGTAACTTGCCCAAGGTCACACGGCTAGGTGTTTTTTTTTGTTTGTTTGTGTGTGTTAAGTGTCTGAGGCCGAATCTGAACTCAGGTCCTTCTGACTCCAGGGCTGGCGCTCTACTCACTGCGCCACCTAGCCGCCCCTTACCACATATTTAGTAACTCACTGCTCTGGGGTATAGATTTGACCATTAATCAGCAAAATAAGTTATATCAAAATCCAAATTATTTGTAAGTTCTATGAGATCTAACATAAAAATCCAAAATTTTTAGTCCATCTACATTATCATTTAAAAATATTTCATGCAAGAAATAGGCCTGGATCCTTCTAGACTATTTCTCTGCAGGAGCTTAAAGTACTTAAGGAAAGCACACTCCCCACACTACACCTAAAGAAAATAAAGATAGATTTCTAGAAGACTTCTAGAGAATTCGGAATCAAACACCAGCCTGAACTACTTTCAAACTAAAAATTTGATTGGTCAAGAAACATAATTGCTAAAGGTACTCAGGATCTATTTCTAAGTAAAAGTCTTCTTGCACCAATATTCTATTATATAAGTAAATAACCACGGGATCATAAAAGCCTACAATAGCATAATACATGCTCTAATGGGTCCTATATCAAGATGGTGAGGTTTTCAGACGGGTCAGGCAATAAACCATATATCTCCTAGCCTCAGTGATCAGTGTGAAACATCACCAAGTTGGCCCAGGGTAACTGACTAATTTTTGGCCACAGCAATTTCCAAAGAGTACCACTGGAAGGTGGTCCTATACTTGTGCCAAAGCTCAT
Organism: Gymnobelideus leadbeateri; assembly: GCA_011680675.1. NCBI lineage: Eukaryota > Metazoa > Chordata > Mammalia > Diprotodontia > Petauridae > Gymnobelideus > Gymnobelideus leadbeateri. The sequence goes on along the minus strand of WOXC01002673.1, from coordinate 327,147 downwards.
CAGGGATAAATAAGGAGAGCAAGGTGTTTCTACCTGGGGCCATTACTTTTCATTGGAATGGAGCAGAGACTGCTTTAAGTCAAATGGACCTACCTGCCATTCCTCACAGATGGCATTCCAACTCCTGTGCCTCTACTGGCACACTATTCCCCTCACCCCTCCCCTTTCCAATGCCTGGCACTGTAGACTATGTTAAAAAGTGCCCTCAAGGGGCGGCTAGGTGGCAAAGTGAATATTGAGCACCGACCCTAGAGTCAGGAGGACCTGAGTTCAAATTTGGCCTCAGGCTTAACACAAAACTAGCTGTGTGACCTTGGGCAAGTCACTTAACCCCAAGTGCCCTGCCTTCCCCTCTCCAAAAAGCAAAAACAAAACAAAAAAAGAGTGCCCTCAATTTGACACTGAATCCTACTCTTAACAAAAATGAATCTTATCTTTAAATCCACTCCCACTATATGTATGTATTCAATAAAGGATCACATATGTATGTGTGTATGTATTACATATGTGAGACATAACACTTAAACATTAAATATTATACATATATTCAACAACTCTTTTTTAAAAAACATCATAATTATATGCTAAATCAAGTGCTGGTCTTGAATCATACTTGCCTTGTTTTCTGGATCATGTGTGTTGGTATAGGTCCTAATATCCGTTCCATCATTGCTAAGTGTTCTTTACTATCATGTGTCTATAAAAAAGAAAGTCGAAAATAAAAATCAAAATTATCCTACCTCACTGTATATATACATTAAACAGCTATCACTAAATCTACATAATGTTTTGAAAATATCAGATATTAGATAAAGGGTTGAGTTCACTGCAAACCAAAAATTCAAAACTTTGTAGTTCACTTTATGAGCCATGTTGTTTGACCCATACCAGCCCCCAACCCCACCCCAAAAATGGGTCTTAACTCTTTCTTATGATTTAGTAATTCTGAAGCAGAGAATTGAGACCCAGTAGCAATAGAAGGTACAGATTAAAAAAAAAGGAACAAGTTTAATGTAGACACTGAAATTACCTAGTAATCATTTATCAACCTGTAGCATGAACTGAAAATTAATCTCTAGAGGATTTCTTCATTATACTCCTTGTACTATCCTCTTTTTCAGCTATGAGGCCACCAACTGGGTGAAATCTGTGGTTAGATTCAATGCAAACTTACCACAATACTTGAAGACCAACAGTGATGTCCTTAAATTAACTTTTGCTTGACCCTGTGCTCCTGACAACTTGAAAACCACAACTACTGTATTCCTTAAAATTGATTTAAAATGCAGTAACTGTTAAAAATTAGTTCTATAAAGTATCCATAGAATCATCTATCTCTCAACAATGAAGATATTAACACCAATTACACTGTCACAAATTAAAAACCATTCACAGCAGAATTGTAACTTTTTAAATTTCTAGAATCAAAGATGATGTGTAGATAACCACTTCTAATCACCTAGAATGCTCACAACCTGGTTCAGGCCCTCACCACTGCTTGCTTGAACTACCTTTCTGATTGATGTGCCTGCCTTCAGTTTTGCTCCTCTCCAATCCATCGACAACACAGCTAACAGACCAATATTCCTAAAATCCACTTCTGATCATGTCATTCTCCCACCTCAAGGAATATGGCTCCCCAATGCCTCAAGGATAAACTACAACCTCCTCTGATTAGCATTTAAAGACCCAACAATCTAGCTGCAGTCTATCTTTCCAGGCTGATTATATATTACTCCCCCCTGCACTCTTCTGTCCATTCAAACTGGTCTACCGTTCTTTTTTTGTGAAATTCCATCTCCTGCCTCTACATATCATAAACTAATGTCTGGAATCCTTTCCTCCAAAACTCTAGTTCCTCACTGCCTCTCCCTTCAACGATCATCTCATGTGCCTACTCCTTTCAAGAGAACTTTTCTAATTCCCCCACAATTGTTACTCTTCTCTCCTGCACCATGCCAAGCATTTGAACTTTTTACATATTCTGTATTTATGTACTTATCTGTGAACATTTTATATTCTGTACAGTAGAATATAAGCTGCTCAAAGGCAGGGATTTCCATCATATTTTTGCATTTTTATTCCAAACAGTGAAAAGTGCTCAATAAATATTTGTTGACTGCTGTTATCACAGCTAAAAGAATTCTGGCTGGTAAGTGAATATCGCACATAAATGTACCCAATATATGGACACAATGTAGGATGATCCAACTATTCTGCTAATTCAATAAAGGATCATGTATGTGTGTGTGTATTACATATATAAGACATAACATTTAAATACTACATATTATACATATATTCAACAACATTTTTTACTAATAGCATAATTACATGCTAAATCAAGTAACTTGTTTGTAACAAGCTAACAAGCAACAAGCTAAATCATAACTTGTTTATGAAGTTACTTCGTTTAAGAATTATTTCAGAAGGTAGGACTGAAACAAAATTCAGACCAGAGCTAATAATCTTCATTGTACAGAATACAGCAAAGCTCACTCTAGACCAGGCCTGAACAACCTGCAGCCCGCAGGGGGCTTATGCTTGAAGCATGTCAAAGGATCTCCTCTATGTACAAAGGATGTTTTCACCAGCTGCCCGGAATCCTTTGGCATGCAGCAAGCAATCCTGGAGCATACAGGACTGTTTTCACATAGGAGCTAGATACTGGGAGTAAAACAGAATAATATTTCTGCTTCTACTTTTAGTTTGTTTTACTTCAACTACCAGATCTAAATATTACTAATCTCTTAATTCTTTGATTGTCAACACAAACATCTAAAATCAAGGGTACTATTTCATTTATATCGTCATCCTTCCAAAATTTCTAAAATCGGTTTTAAAAAGAACCGTGATTAAGTTGATTCAGCTTTGAATATATTTGAACCTTGAACTATTTTCGTCCTATACACTCAAAAAACTCTTACCAATATTCTAGTATATGGTCCCTATGAAGAAGCAAGTTGCAGGAAGACCTTGTATAACAGCCAGTAAATACTCAAATATTAGCTATTAATGATTGCCCCTCTTTTAACTGAAGTTAAGTAACTTGGGGTTTTTTGGGGGGGCGTGACAGGGGGGAAGGCAGGGCAATTAAGGTTAAGTGACTTGCCCAAGGTCACATGGCTACTATGTGTTAAGTGTCTGAGGCCAGATTTGAACTCAGGTCTTCCTGACTCCAGGGCCAGTGTGCCACCTAGCCGCCCCAAGTAACTTGTTTAAGGCCAATATGACAGTCATACACACTCACAACTAGACCCCAAATCTAACATTCTAACCAGGTTAAGGTCTATGTAAATTCAGAAGACTTTTTAAAACTGAAAACATATGTAAATTAATTTTTTTCAACCCTAAATATGACACACAATTATGCAACTACTACATCAGAAGAAGTAGATAGAGATGGTGACTATTTTGTGTGTATAAAAATAAAAAAAGCAATTTGGTCAGCTCAAGATAAAGTTCAAGCGACACTGCTTATACAGATGAGCATGTGATCATGGGCAAGCCATTTAACTTCTCCATTCCCTATATAACTCTGAGATTATAAAATATTAACAAGATGCCAATTCGCATTGGTAGACAAATGTTTCTTTTATGAAAGAAACCACAGGTTTCCCTCACCCCAAAGGATCAAGCATGCAAACTATATGAAATTACTAACTTCTAATCCAATATGTATTATTTTAATGTCATGTACTTACTCCAGAGATGTGTTGTGGGATAGAATGAGTATGTACAAAGAGTGCTTTGCAAATCATAAAGTGCTTTAAAATGTCAGTTATTATGACTTTTACCTTTCTGTCATCATACTGATTTAATAAATTATATTCTTTGTATTAGGTACTTACTTGAAACACCGTGAAACCAAGATAATATTCAATAAGAATGCAGCCTATGCTCCAAACATCACAGGGCTGAGACCATCCCAATGCTAGTGCAAGAAAGAAAAAGTTACTTTATCTTTTAAACATTTTTTTTCCAAAACCAAAATTTACTATCCAAGTTCGTCCGCTACATAATTAACTGTGTATATATATGTGTGTATATTCATTAACAATTATCAATGTCAGTGACAATTCCAACAGAACCACAACCTAGATTTCCCAAATCTATACTTTTGATAGGATAATGAAATTTAGTTAACTACAATTTGTTTTTATCCTTAAAGAGAAACTGCTTCTTTTAAAAATAAAGATTTTAAACACAAATTAAAATGACTACCAACAACATGAATACATTTATGAAGAAATAAGAATCTATGATTACAGAATTTAAAAGATACAGCTTAGTAAGAACAAAATTTCAGTTCTAGAAAGGACCTTAAGACATCATTTACTTCAAACTTTCTAATTTAATAGAGGATGAAACGTGCAAAATGGTTAAGTGACTTAACCAAAGTTACAGTACGTTAGACTAGAGCTCCATTTTCTTTCTTTCCTTTTTTTTTTTGGAGGGCAATTGGGTTAAGTGACTTGCCCAAGGTCACACGGCTATTTTTGTGTGTGTGTGTGTGTGTGTGAGAGAGAGATAAGTGTCTGAGGCCAGATCTGAACCCAGGTCCTCCTGACGCCAGGGCCGATGCTCTATTTACTGCGACACCTAGCTGTCCCCTAGAGCTCCATTTTCTTGACAGCCAACTGACTACTTGTTCTTGAAAGGACCAATTACAAAAGGGTATTCAGGAAAAAAGTAGCTCTGATAGAAAAGCAAAGGCAAACATGAAAACTGGGGAAACACTGAAAATAAAAAGGATGACTTCACATAAACAATGAATACCCAACTTTTTTTTTTTAGTAACTATACCTAAAGGGGTGAGAAAAGAAAAAGGAAAAAAAACAGGTGGCATGGGCTGACACCCTGTAATCAATGAAATCAAGCTTCATGATTTACCAAAGGAGTTTTAATGCACCCAGCAAAGCATCTTACGAAAGTGGCAATATTATGTCCCAGTAATGTTATAGAAAGAAATACTTCCAAAAAAGAGAAACACTTCTAAACACTAGGATTTTCTGACAACTTGTTACCTGTTAATGTCACTCATTGGTCAAAAAGAATACAATTCTAATGAGCCCATAAACCAGATTTGCATACATCCTAGAAATAGCAATCTACTATTTATACTGTTACAGGGCTCATACTTTACATCACAACCACGCTAAAGGAGGTGTATACACATATGTCAACATAATATTCAGTTTATACAAGTACTTAAGGATTTTCCTTATAGCTACATGTAATAGAAAACCGATGAACTACAATGAAATTAAGAATCCCAATGTCTACTAACCTAAAATGACTTCTGGAGCTCTGTAGTGTCGTGTAGAGACTAAAGTACTGTGATGTTCATCATCATATGTTGCACTTCCAAAGTCAACAACTTTAATATCGGTATTTTTTAGTGTGCGTTCATCACGTTTCTGAAAGAGACTACAAGTTAAATGTACATGAAAGGGGCTAAGATGAGCTAAAGACATCACATCATATTTATGACAAGCCAACATACCATTTTAGAGTTGTACTTGACTACATAGTCAGACTTAACAAACAAAATATTTTCAGGTTTCAGATCTGTATGGGTCAGCTTATTATGATGCAAGACTACAAGAAAACAAAAAAGTGTCCATTAGTTTTTATTCTTTAATTTTGTCTTCAAATTCCAGAAAATTAACATTAAACATACTTACAATTTATAGACTGACAGATCTGATATGCCATCTGCCTGATATGGTCAAGTTGAAAGGGCAAAAAACTATTTTCTTTAATAAAATCATAAGTACTGAGTCCCAATAGTTCAAACACAATGCAAACATGACCGTGATGATCAAACCATTCCAGCATTTGGACACATCGGCTGAAAATACATGGGGAAGGGAAAAGAAATTTTAGATCACAGGACAGATATATCATTTACTACATAAAGCATGACAATTCATAGTCCAAATTCATACTTACAATACGCTATTGGGATCAGTACTGTTTAAGTGTTCCAATACTTGGATTTCTGAACGAGCAGCTTCACGGTATCTACCAACATTTTTTACAATTTTCACTGCAACATGTGTATCATCCCTTAAAAACAAAAATCAAGTATTCACTTATCAAATTTTGTTTAAAAAAAAAGATGCTAAGACCACTTTAACATAGCTGGCACATACCCAAAGCTTTGCTTAAAACTGTTATTTGATAACACAAGATATAAGGGAAATTTAAGAAAACCAGCAGGTAGGTTATTTTAAACCCGGATACATGTTCACTAAAGTAAGTTTCCATAGCACATTTTGCAGGACCACACACATTTCTTCCACTTAAAGTATTTCTCGACTGAAATCTACTCCAATGCCTCATTGTGGCATGGAGATCACTCATCATCCAGTAGAATGCAAGTTTTGGCAAGCCCTAAATTAAGGTGGAAAGACCCTGACCAAGAAACTACCTAAATCTGTTGAAGCTCATCACTAGGTTGGCTGTAGAGTGACTACCTTTAGGGGAGAGGGAGAAAAGCATGAGGTATGTAGACCATTAAACTAGTGGTTGCAATTTGTATTTAAGGAAGATGTACCCCACACCACTAAAATCACAGGTGATTGAGGTCTAAAATAAAATACTATATAGATCCACTCTCCAATGGGCTTCTAGCTATCTGCTTTAAGTGAGTCATTTTGATATTTAGCATTTTTCAATTTCCTACAATGACAAATTTTCCTACAATGACAAATTGTGTGTGTGTGTGTGTGTGTGTGTGTGTGTGTGTGTGTGTGTGTGTGTGTGTGGAGGGCAGTTGGGGTTAAGTAACTTGCCCAAGGTTTTTTTTTGTTTGTTTTTGTGTGTTGTGTCTGAAGTCGGATCCGAACTCAGGTCCTTTTGACTCCAGGGCCAGCACTCTACTCACTGTGCCACCTAGCCGCCCCAGAAGATAAAAATTAAAAAAAAAAAAAACAGAGATTAAAAATTTAGCTTGGGAACAAAGTTTGCTATTACTATGAGCTATCTACATAAATATCTTTCCTTCTCCCCCAAAACATATTTGGTCACTCAAAACTTCTCACCTCCCTGCCCAATGTCAAATGGATCCAAGAACAGACAGCAGAGCAGTTCTACACCTGTCTCTCCTAGAGAAAGGTACTAAAGACAAGCAATCACTAGTCCCTAAACTGCCACTGACTGACACACCCACTTTAATTTCCTAGAATCCCACCTGATTCAGTATTTCTCGTCACATCTGATCATCTAACCAGCAAGACAATTAACAAAAGCTTTGATTTGGAAACAAAACACCCCAATTATCACTCTCACAAGTAAATAAGTGTTCCCATTCAAAATAACATGGTTTATAGTTTTCACATGAATGCTCACAAACAAATGAAAAACTTACATGTCACGATCAATGCACTCTACTACTTTGCCAAAAGCTCCTTCACCCAAAGTAGCAACAATTTCATCTAAAGTAAAGAAAAAAAAAGGCTTTAAGTTTCAGAGCAACTGATTATCAATTTATTCAAACAATAAAATGCTATCAATATAGATTATTTTCAAAAGTCACTATTAATGTATAACTAAGGTCTCAGCACTCAAATAAGTTATTTTATTGTCAGCTGCTACAAAAACAATTAGATACAACTATCTTTCTTGCTCTAAGCTCAAATTCCATCATCTATTTTGAAACTTTAGAATAGGAATATTTAAATTCTACAGAAAAGAAGAAATGCAAAACAAACAAACCCACAAAAACAAAACAAAAAAGCAATGAAGAGTTTTTTTTAGCCCCCCGCTGACATACTATTCTTAACAGATTATTCTGTCTGCAAAGTTAAAAAAGTGTTGAAAAATATTCTATACATCTTGCTCTTAGTACGTCTCCACTTTGACAGATCAGGTGACCCTCCTCATCATCCTCTATACTCCTGGATCTTTTCCTTCGGTGACTCTTCTGGAACGGCAAGTGGGCAGCACCAAGATCGTCCAGCCAATCAATATATCAGAGTGAATTCAGGGCAGAATACGCAATTCATTCAGCGGGGAGATATTCAGGCATTCAGATACGCACCAGGCCACGAACAGTTGGCAGGAGCAATTTCAAATTCAGTCCCCAGAAATTCACAGGGCACAGTTTATGTTACAGAAGAAAAACATGGCAAGGAACAGATTTTCAGATAAGATACTTAAAGTGGCAATAGAAAAAACAACACAATTGTTTCTTTAAACACTGATATAACTGAAATCTGAAATTTAAAGACTGCAATGTCATGATCTATTCATCTCTTGCTACCAGGTTTATTTAAAAGCTTATGCGTTGAGAGTTGAGTTCTTTAGTTGTCAAAAAATTTAAAAATGCCAAGATTATTTGAAAGTAGCTCTTATCAAGCAGTATTTTAAAACATACATCAATAAATGAAAGGGGAAAAATAAAAGCTATTTAATTGCAACGTTCAACTAATAAATGCTGTGCTACTGAGTATCACTTGGGGAAAAAAATACATTTAAAATTGACATGTGAAATAGCTGAAGATGTTTAAAAGCAGGCAACACTTTCAGATCACAAATCACATATTCAGCACCCATTTTCAGAAACTCAATTAGGCCGGCTGCAGACACCAAAGCACTGTTCTGTGGAACTATGTATCTCCACATTAACAGATTTTAGTTATCCACCAGTGCAGTTTTTCATATTTCTTTTTCAAATTTCAGGAAAAGGATGCATGTCTCTTAACTTCTGAGTTCTATGAAGGTTTCAGATTTATAGGAAAGGAGGGTGCTTTACTTCATTATAATATAGTTTATCCTGGCGATTACATGATAACTACAAAACCAAAGTATCTTCTGGCATTAGTTGAAAATAAGTGGAAAACTCAACTATACCAAACTTAAGATTTGGCCTGTTGAAAATGAACAAGTGTAAATAAATGAGTGTTAGTTAATAGGGATTACTTATGGAAATCAAAACAGAAAATTTCATTTAGGGATCCATATAATGTATAAATACAGCTGTAACATATTTTCAATTAAAAATTACATATATAATGAAGCTTTCCCAAACTCTTGTGCTCATAAAGAGCTCTTACAAGAATCTAGCCGAAATAAAAAAAAATCAATCATACCGAATGTGATTGATGGCTTGAACAATGTCTATTACGCTTCCTTTTTGGACTACTTCTCCTGCTTCGGCCTGAAGATTTACTGCAGTGGTTGTGATAACTGCTTTCATAGTCTCTATGATAATGTCTATGATCATATCCTTCACAGTAGTCATTTCTGTATTCATCAACATATCTCCGCTCACGATAATCTCTCTCATTTAAGGATCTTACTTCCAAATAATGACTGAAAACACATTTAAAGTACACGCTAATCATTCTTTTGCTTTAGATATAGCAGTTCTAACATAAGAAGTTATACCAAGAACTTCTGGTGTCACAAAGCTACTTTGCCAAGGGAAGAACAACTAGCACATTAATTTAAGTTTACATTTCTTCTGAAGGTAATTGCTAAAGAAAAGAATCTTTCTTAACCACAGCCAAACTAGTAAAAGAAAAACATGCTTGCATTTTACAAGTCCTGGTGGATCTTTTGTTGTTTTACATTTCACAGGCAAGGAACAAATTTATTTTAAAATCTGAAGAACTATATTATATAATGTATTTCAGATCCCACGGTAAAAGAAAAAAATGGCTAAGGCAGACAAAAGAATAAACTGTTCTATAGTTAGTAGTCCTTTTTAAACTGTGAAATTATTAACCATTCACCAAAGAGAAAGATTCAATTTTTTTCTATTAAGCATATAAACTAGTTACTAAAAAGCACTTAACTGCACAAAGCATTATCATGAAAAGCAAGTACCACAAAAGAACTTTTCCCTTAGTGCCACTGCAAAAAAAATTATTGGGCTGGATGTAAACTAGTCTAAATATGAAATACTTAATTTTCTAATATGCATAATGAACATTATTCAATCACTTCCCTTTTATATATACAAGCATAAACATGTTGAGTGAAGCATGCAGAACTCTGCAATCAACAATAATTGAGAATCCCAACAGACTTTCTCACTATTCAATGTTTTACACTAGAGACTATTTTTCATTTATTAGTCATTAGTCTGATGGAGGAGCTCCAAGGTTGCATTAGCACTGGAATTCAACATAATTGTTGTTATGGTCACAAGCTAGTATTGTATAAGGAAAAGAGGACTGGACATGAGTCCTAAGACCTGGGTTCAATCCTATATTAGACACTTAATAGTGGTGTGCAAGACAAAACTTTATCTCTGTGATCCTCAGCTTCCTCATTGGCAAAAACTTAACACTACACAGTTTGTAGTGAGAAAAGCAGCTTATTTCATAAGCCATTAAGGCCTATATAAATTTGAACTGTCATTACTATTTTAAAATTCTATCACAAAGGAAAGCCTTATGAACCATATTTTGGAATTTCTTGGAACAAGCCTAAGAACAGCCTCAATGTTCTACAAAACAAGTCTGCTTAAGAGAAAGGGGGGAAAAAGCATGTTGCTCTACAGTAACCCCTACTGGCTAATTTAGAATACTTTTAATTCCCCAAAGTCTCTCCCCATTCAAAGCAAAACAGAACAAAACAAATTTGAGAAAAGGAAATCTCAGAAGACAAAGTTAAACATCAACTCTTGAAAAACTGATGTTTAATTCTTAAAGAGTCAATCCTCCTTAAAATGTTTAAGAGGAAACCTCATTTTGGTTAACTCATTACCCAAATTCTATGTACCAGTAAGGATGAAATAAAATAAGTTTCAATACTGTTGAAATTTTGTAAAAACCAAGATTTCTTTATATATATTTTTTGACTAGCCTGATGATTTCATTTATGTATGCATATGTGTAATGTACATTACATTAATACTTACATGTAAATATATATAGATACATGTTTAAATTTTTTTAAAAACCTCCCAGTAAGAAACTTTCTCTATCAATGCAGATTAGAACCAGTTTTAAGAGTGAAAAGAGTTGTCTGAAGGTTAAGTGATTTGCCCAGGGTCACAAAGTCAGCACAAATCAGAACAGGGCCTTGAACCCATGTCCTTCCTGATTTAGAGGTCTGCTCTAAATCCACTATAGGCCATGCCTCTCAGTTTTTTATTTTTTCCTAATCACTGGCTTACATATTACCAGAGTAGCTTACTATACCTTCCATTCAACAAATATGTAGAAGGCACCGTGTAATACACTAGAAACTAAAATGAAACAATCCTCGCTCTCAAGCTTAGCTTCTAACAGGGTAGGAGAGAAAGCATATACAGAGATAGGTATGACACAAGGTAATTTGAGGGAAAGGGCTGGAAAGATTAGGAAAGCCTTCCCACAGCCTTCACTGGGTAAGTTAAACCTTGAAAGAACAAGGATCCTGATCCCTCCGTAATTCTAAACACTACAGAAGTCATTCTCTCTATTCCATTCTACCCTTTCAAAATCCAATCCAATTTGTATCTCCTTCCATAGAGCTTCTCCTTACTACTCTTATCACCTTCTTCAAGTCCTTCTCATTGGTATTACTCACTTCGCACTCTGCTTTATACTCTCAGCTCTCCTTCCCAGCATGCTTTACTTTATTTTGCTTCTCAGGATTCCTCTACAGCACTTGGCACAGGTACTTTACACAGATCAATATAAGCTCAATAAATATTCTTGACATTGAACTGAAAAGGTAAAAGCTGAAAAGTGTGATTTACACTAACAAGCGTCACAACTTTATTAATTCAAATCATTTACCAGTCTGCTTCTTTAAACTGTAGATGTGGCTTACAGTGCCTGTTCTCTTGCGTGCTACTGTGGGACCTCTTCTTTCGTTTGTGACTGCTACGGTAGCTTTCGTGACCCCAGCTTTCTCTACCATCCCAATCAGGACAGTGAGTTCGTTTTGAATGCCGCATCTGTAAACAAAATACAGAGAGGGGGAAAAGAGGGATAAAGGTTATATTCTAGGTTTAGATGATCACACTTGGCAAAAAGAGAGAATATATGTTATCATCAATGCCTAACTATAAACACTTTTCGAACTGATGCTTTATTTACTTCCATGAATTATCAAATGTTACAAGGAAAATAGTATCAAGCAAATGGTTCCTCTGTCCTTAAATAATTTCATTTCATTTCCAAGGGCTACTAGATTAAATAATTTGAATGACAAGAAAAAAAATATGAGGATGTTATTTTCTGTTCCTGGGAGTTTTAAAGCCCTCAATATCCTCTAAGGACATATGCATTAGAGGTAAGACTGACCAAAAGGTAAAAAGCTATTGAAGAAATCTCTCAGCAAAGAATTTTGCAAAATATAATTTGACACATAATACCTTCATTTTATCTGCTTTTAAACCATATCTGAGAGGTCTTGTCCACAGCCAACCAAACAGAAGACATGTCCAATCTCCCACCATCTCTGTCAAAATGAAACATTCTATCATCTAACTGGGTGCCAAGTCTTGATTCCACTTCCACACCTCTACATGCTGTTTCCTATTTACTCAAAAGGCTACCATACCCTAGTCAGACCCTCATCACTTCTCCCCTGAAACTATCACAATGGCCTATATAGTTTTCCTACCTCCAGTATTTCCCCTCTCCAATCTATTTTTCTCAAAAAAATGCCAAAATGATATTCTTAAAACACAAGTATTTATTCACCTACCCAAGAAACTACAATGGTCCCCAATTACCGCTAGGATCAAATGCCAGTTCCTCTAGCATTCAAAGTCCTTCACAGCCTTGCTCCAACATATTTTCCAACTTTACATATTATTCCCTTTCAAGGATTCTTCTGCAAAACTGGCTTTTCTTACTCATACAACATTTTTCTTTTTCATCCCATCTCTGTGTCTTTCTGTAGATCATCTACCATGTTTGCAATGTACTCTCTTCCTCATTGCCACCTCTCAGAATCCTTCAAAATTCAGATCAAGTACTCATACTGATTTTCTGATCCCCCAGTTTTTAGTATCTGCATATCCCATTACCTTATATTTACTTTGTATATATTTTGTATATACTTTACACAGTCCTAATTCCACAGAGGGCAATCACCTAGAGGGCCAGTTCTTTTTTATTTTTGTCTCTAAAACCTAGCAAAGTGACACATAGTAAGCATTAAGTAAACCCTTGATGACTACCATATTTGCTTTCTTCCTCTTCCTGTCTGCCACTGAACTGAATTTCCCTCCAAATTCAGTCCTTAGGTTCAAATCAATTCTTTCTCCTCTCCACTGCAATTAATCTGGTGTAGTGAAATACAAATACTTTGATTCCTATGTGGCTGAGCCAGTATGCTCAGAAGTCAAAGGTCATTAGATTGTAAATAAGATAAGCATTAAAGGGGACGGAAATTTTTCATTATTTACCAAAAACAAAAGGAAGACAATTAGGAAGGTATTATGCAAACTATTTTCATCAAATCAATTTAGCTAGCCCAAGCCAAGGAGCAAACAAATTCAAGGATTTGAAATTAATTACAAATTCTTTAGAAAAAACATTCAACTCAATTCCAATTTTGAGTTGGCATCTGATCCCTACTCAACACTGGGTAACCGGGAAAATCTCTCCCTTTAGAGTTTTTAATTTCCTCATATGTAACAAGGAAGATGGACTAGATGATCCCTAAAGGGTCCTTCCAGATCTAAATCCCATGAGATTTAGAGCCATGGCTCTGCTCTCTCTTCTCCCATTACATTCCAAAAGTTTTTTTAAAAAGAACTTACGAATTATAGCTCTACTTGTAATAATTTATATGTATAAGTTAATTAACGTTACACCATAAAATAAACGTATTTTGGATTTTTAAAAAGCCAGCTATCAATCATCAAAGCAATCAACTTCATTTCTGAAAGTCATTTATTTTAACTATTTTTTTTGCCAGAAACCCTTCATAAAATAACTTATATTTTTCCTTGCCTTCTTAAACAGTAGAAATTTGTCCTATTTTCTCGATGACTAAGGATTGTGCTGTTTCAATATAATGCTGGTCTACAACTGCTTTCTGATCACAAAAAGACCCCAAAACCGAATCTCTCTGCACTGTTCACATCTTGGCTATCTAACAGCCTTCCCACCCCAACTCCCTTCTAATGTGCTGCTTCTAATCTACTATGGGGAAGTCAGAAAACATAAATTCATAATGTAATTGGTTTAGACTAGAGTCTAAAGAGAGTCTGACTCTTCCTTAATGAAAGTGTATGGCTTAATGCTCAGACTTCATTTCAAATATTCAAGCCTTTTTCATTTGAAGGATCGAGGCCCTCAAAGTCTTTCAGGGCAAATTGGGTGTTGTTATGCTATTTCATTTTATTTAGAATTTCCAATGATTAAAATTAGAGAAGGTATGTTACTCTCAAATTTTCTAACATATCAAGTAAACCTGAAAACTCTCATGCATATCATTTAATAGACTGGATTGTAACTCTCTTAGAAAGTTACATTTGATGGTACTACAAAAATTTATATGCAAGAGCTTATTTCTGCAGAGCGGCAAATTGTTGAACAACACTAGGTGTCTGGCTTTGCCTGCATCAGCTGACTTCTGATATGATCACAATGATCTATTAAATATATTTGTCCCATCACTAAGGAAGTCATTGCTCCAACCCATCAGAAAGTCACTGTCATATCATGTTCTACCTAATAATTAAAGAAGTCATCATACAAATAGCAGATCCTTGTCAATTCACCATCACCTCTGCAGAGGCAAACTAAATTCTATTAAGTCAAGGGACCTGAAGTGATTTTTAGGCCATAGGCGAGCCAGGCAAGGCTGAAAACATGTGCCCGAGGCTCCCTCCCCACCCCAGGAAAAAAACCTGTTTTGTTTTTAAACAAAACACATCACCTACTACGTCACATACTTTCTAGAATAGCAGAAATCTCTCTCCTTTTTTTCTTCTCAAAAAGCAATAAAAAGAAAACCTCCAGTCCATGGGAAGTCTGGGAAAAGGGTGACTTTCCAGGATGCCCAGCGTCGGGCTCACTGGACAGCAGCACAAAGCGGGAGCGCTTCCACCCCAGGGCGCACACACACAAGGGGGCGGGGGAGGAGGGAGCTCGGGGTTACACAGCAATTTCAAGCTCGCAGGATCGCTCGGGTCCACGGACCCTGCAAGGGCATCACCTCTCGCCCCGCCCCTCCCATTGAAAGCCTGGCCAGCGCCGGCCAAGTGTGGGAGCGCTACTTTCGACACTCCGCCTCCCCACTCACTGTCCGCCGCACTCCGGCCCGCGGCTACCTGGGGCCTTCCAACACGGCCGCGGGCGCTCGTGGCGCGGGGGTAGGAGCGCTGGCTTTATTTCTCGGGGCCCGAGGACCTGGGTTCGAATCCTAACTTTGACACTTAGCACCCGAGTTCTCTGGGTTAAGTCGCATCTCTGCTGAGCCTCAGGGTCCCCGTTTGTGCCACGGAGGGGCCGGGGGCTTGATGACCTCCAAGGTCCCGTCCGTCCCGGGTCTCGGCGGCAGCCCCGGGCCCTGTCGGCTGTCACGCACAGGCCTCGCGGCCGCCCCTGCACTCCACCCCGGCCCCGCGCAGCTCTGCAGGTCCCCTCCTGCTGCCCCTCACTCCGGCCCCGGAGCCCTCGGCGCGGCACCCCCGCGGACCCAGCGGGGAGGCCTGGAGCAGCCGGTCGCCGCGCTCCCAAGACGTCCCTCCCCGGCCCGCCCGAGGCGTTACCTCGGTGCAACCCTAGGGTCTTCCGGACGAGCGACACAGCCCAGCCTCCGCCTCCCCTCCTCGAGCCGCAGCTACAAGCCCTAGACAAAATGGCGGCCGCGCTGTCTCCCCGGGCCCTCCAGGAAGCCGCGGACGCCTCCGCCGCCGCCCACGCCGCGCGAACGCGCCTGCGTAACAGAGCCCTCCCGCCGGGCGACGCGACCGTAGCCGGGCAGCGCGCCTGGACGGGCCCCGTGGGCACGTCCCCGACACAAGGCGCGGGGGCGAGCGCGAGCCCGGCGCGGCTCCTCCTCCAGCTCCTCCTCCTCTCTCGCTTCATTCTTCTTGTAAACACCCGGGCTGGAAACCCTGGGCGGGGAAGATTAGCCGGAGATTCTGGCCACACTCAGGGGTGGGTCCGAGGCCAGTCCCGTTGGTTCAATAAATACCACGTCAGGTGTCTCAGAGACTGCGGGTGCAGGCATCGGACCCCTGCTGTGCGCCCGCTGGGCCTTGCCCAGGAGCCCCTGGTGGGTGCAGGGAGACGGGGTGCCTTGGCGCACGGTCGTGCCCTCGTCCTCTCACCTCTGACCCCTGGGCCCAAGGGCCGCCTCATCTCCCCCCTCCCCTCAAAATCTGGCATGATTTTTTTCTGAGTTTTTAAAATTTACTTTAAATTTTTACTTTTGTACGTTTTTTAAAAAGTTGCAATAAAAAAATGATTAGTACAAACCCCTCATTTTACTGATAAGGTTAAAGGCTTGTCCTGCCCGAGATGACACAGCTGAGTGTCAGAAGGGGGATTTACAGTCCGTGCGTGTGATGCAGGGGCTGACGTGCAGGCCTTGGAATCGGGGCTATGTCAGCCCCTGGCAAGTCACTAAAAAAAACCTGTTTGCCTTAGTCTCCCCATTTGTAAAGTGGGATAATAATAGCATCTACCGCCCACGAAGATAAAATGGAATACTGTTTATAAAGCATTGAAATGCTATATAAATCCCCAGTTATCATCATCATCATCATCATCGGTTTTCCTTACTCCAGAGAGAGCGAGCTTTCTGCTAAGTCTCACTGGCGTTATATCCCCTCAATAGAATGTAAACTTCTTTGTTTTCCTTTTTGGAGGGGGGAAGGCAGGGCAATTGGGGTTAAGTGACTTGCCCAAGGTCACACAGCTAGTACATATCAAGTGTCTGAGGTGGGATTTGAACTCAGGTCCTCATGACTCCTAGCTGCCCCAAATATAAACTTCTTTAAAGGCAGGAACAGGGTTTGGGGTTTTGGGGTATTTTTTTTGTTTTTGTAGCCCCAAAACTTAGTACAGTAACTGGGCACAGCCTAGGTGTTTAATAAATGTATGATGACTTGCGTAAAATAGTAGACAACTGTAACACTGAGTTTGGTGAGTCTGCTAGGATGGTCTTTCAGATTAGAGACACTTCTGGAAGGAAGTAGCAGTTGGGTTTCAGGATGGGTCAAATTTCTGGGGTCCTGTGATCTTGTGATTTATCTTTGCATCTCTTTGGGGTCTGTGAGAGCAATAATTATCAGGGGAGTATCCCCCTGTGACAAGCTGTGCAGCCACAACTATAAAGACACCGAAAAGAAAGGTCTGGCCACTGTCAAGTAGATCCATGTCAGAAACTGATAAGGTTAAGGTTATAACTTCACTCCAAGGTCCATGGGCTTTCCCACCTGTCATACAGCTGATTGTTGTATTGAGCTCCTTGAAAGCAGGGACTGTCTTGACTTTTCTATTTGTATGCCTTCAAGACAGAGCTTTACATAAGCATGTAATAAATGCTCTTTCATTACTTATTTATTTTGTTAAAATTCCTTATTTATTTCATTCCTTATTTATATTTCATATTTACTTATCAAGTGCAGGAGTTTTGGCCCAGTGCCAGATACAAGGTATGTCTTTAATAAATACTTGTCAAATTGATCAAAAAGTTTTAAAAATCCAAGTTCTGTGTGAAAGGTTTGAGGAAATCTAAGGACATTACTTACCAGAAGGACCATAGAAGACTTCTTGGAGGAGGTAACATTTGAGCTGAGCTTTAAAGGATGGGTAGAAATTTAACAAGCAAAATAAGGAGGGAGAGTGGTCTAGGTAAAGTAGTGAAGGATATGAGAGTATACGTGTTCAGGGATTAAAAGTCCAGTTTGTCAGAAACATAAGGACGAATAGGAAAAGTAAGGTGGTGGCATGCCAATTACATGTGACCTTGAATGCCAGAGGGAGGAGTCTGAAGCCTCTCCAGGCCTCACTTTCTACATCTGTAAAGTGATGGGATTGGACTAGATCATCTCTAACATTCATGCACCCAAAGTCCTAAAATCCAAAATGGTGCAGCTTAAGTCACACAACTGAATGTGGGCAACATCGCCCCTTTGGAAAGAAGGTAAAACTTTCTTTTCCATTAAGGCCAGGATTTCTCCTCCCTTTATTCCCACCCATCCCCCCCCTACACTGACATCACATTACCTTCTGACTACCCATAACTTCACCCTATTGTTGACCTTCCCAAATTGTCCTAACAAAACCTCTCCAAACACACCCCGATCAGAACTGACATGCCTACAGTGTGGCAATTTCAAATAATAAGGAAAAAATTCTAATTTAATAAAATAAAATTTCATTTTAAAATAACTTTTTAACCCTACTTTCTCCTTGATACAAAGTATGAAGAAATATTTTTGAGCAAGAAATTCTGAAACATTTTACAAACCCAAATAGAGCATCTATGCCTTCTGTCACAAAGACCATCAGAACAAGCGTCAACAAAGCACCAGACTTCTGAAAGATTGGCAATCTTTGCTATTGACCATCAAGACCATTTAAATTAAAGGGGTTTGATTGGAAGCAAATGAGGAAAGCAGTGTTTTAGGGGAAAGTATTCCTGAGCAGGTATGATGAAATAACCCTCATACTTTTGGTGGGAGTTTTATGTTCAGTATTAGTTAATGCATGTGTCCTGTATATGTGCTGTGATATCATAATTGGCTTGGAGTGAACATTTCTCTGGGAGGAAGAGATATGAGCCATGACTCCAAGAAATGGCTCAAGGATCCTCCCTTATCCTTTTAATAGTAAACAATTTTTGTCAGAGATATGCTTTTCATGTTTACAGATAAAATCAAGTTAGGAGGGAAAGCCTATTTGATGGCTGGATCCAAAAAGCTCTGGGCAGGCTGGACCAATGGACTGAGTTGATAAAGATGAAAATGGTTAATAGAGAGAAATAAAGTCCTACTCTAGGGTCCAAAAATAAATTGTACCAGGCATGGCATAAGAAAAACAAAACTAGATAATAAATTCATGTGAAAAATATCTAGGGACTTTTGCAGAGAGTAATCTCTGTGTATATCAACGCTGGGACATGGTAGTCAAAAAAGTTAAAACGATCTTAAGCTTCATCAGTAAAAGCTTAGTGTCTAAAATGAAGAAGGTGATAGTCCTGAGTTGAATATCACAGTTGATCTAAGAAAGAAGGACATTGACAAACTGTAACAGGTCCAAAGAACAACCAAAAAATGAAGAATAGACTGCATACCATGCCAATGGAAGATTGGTTGGATAAATAGGGGATGTTTAGCCTGGAAAAGAGAAGATTTATGGAGGATATAACTGTTTTTTAATATTTTGAAGGATATTATGTGGAATAGAGATGACACTTGTTCTTAGCCCCAGGGGGAAGCATGAAAAAAATAATGGATAGAAATGGCAGGGAGACAGATTGCAGCCCAGTATAAATTTCCTAACACTTTTGAACTGTTCCAAGTGGATGGGCCATCTTAGACAATAGAGTTTCCCATGACTGAAGGTCTTCTAATGGAAGCTGGAATATTATAAGGGAAATTCCTATTTGGGCTCCAATTGGATTTGTGGTTCTCTTAGGCCTGTCCTAGCTGGCCTCATTAATCAGTACCTTTTTTTCTACTGCTGTGACAGCCCTCACAGTCTGAGGTAATGATCTCATAGCAATATTTGTACCTGCAGAAAGTGAAGCTAGAATGAAATAGGCTATTATCATTCTTTAAAAAAAATTTTATATTATTGTCCTTAATTACCATATTCTGGGATTATTGTTCCTTCAAATCCAGCCTTCATTTAAAAAGACTCTTCTGAAGCAGAAGAAATGTTTGCCTAAGTGTGACTTATGGCTTCCCTTTTTGCTTGTAGGTTAATAGTTTTGTTTGGAGCATGGTAGCTTGTAACTTCATAATTTGAATGCTAAAAGTTTGTCAGTTTTTTTTTTCCTTTCCCTATAACTTATAAGAAAGACTTCTACCTCAGACCCCAAGATAAATATGTTTTTTTCCAATATCCTTCTCAGAGTAATTACTAATACCTGAACTGGGTGATTTGCCTATCTTGAGATAACAGCTGCTGCCCAAGCATTAGTTTGTATGTCATCCTTAGCCTAATGTTGAAAAACATATCATAGACTCCTCTCCAGATAATAACCACTGTGGGTCCTGAATGTGTGCCAGGGCTAAATTTGCCTATAAAACCAATCATGAAAAGTCAGAAAAGACTGCCTATGAGCTCAGCCCCATGTACCCTGGCCAATCAGCATTCCTAAATCTTCAAGACCTTCGGTGAAAATAGACTTAATGATAAGCTACTTCAGAAGCAAAGTATTCTGTACATAGAGAAAACAAAATCATTTTTGCCTCCAACTATATTGCTGCTCTCGGTTCCTTCTGTAAACCTCAGAGATGCTGGTGCTTATATTTGCATGTTGAAGGCTGGTCAGAGGAATAGAAGCTCCACACGTCGGAAGGAGCATGTCTGTCAACTTGAAGTACCCTGGTGGGATCCAGCAGCTTTCACATTCCATCCATTCCATCCACCTGACCTACTATGTTCAAGTATTGGATGAGTTTTCTATCAGGTTTTCTTTGCCTTTTTAATGGAATGGAGGTAACATTGAGAGCATTTGTTGCTAAAAGTTGGGGAATGGGAGGGAGAACCTGATCACCTCTCCAACTCTTGGAATTAGCCCCACAAACCTAGGACAAGATCACCATCCCTTCCACCTCTGAGATAATGTGTGCAAGTGCACAGTGTGAAAGCACTGATGTTTAATTGGATTTAACTGATGACAGTCTGGCCTAGCCTTGCAATGAATGACATGAAGTACACTGATGACAGAATGATAGAAATTAGTGAGACAAGATAGTGTCTCACTAATTAGTGAAACTGATTAGTCTCACATTAGTGAAACTGAAAGGGATCTAGGGTTTGGGGTTGAAGTTAAGGGTAAGAAGGCACAGTCCAGGCCAGGGGTGGGGAATCTTTGGCTTCAAGGCCATATGTGGCCTTCTAGATCTTTGGGGAGGCCTTTTGACTGAATCCAAGTTTTACAGAACAAATCCTTTTATTAAGGGAATTTGTTCTGTGAAGTTTGGATACTGTTGAAGGGCAGCACTTGAGGACCTAGAGGGTCACATGTGGCCTGGAGGCTGCAGGTTCCCCACCCCTGGTGGGGTTCAGAGGCTGCAAGGTAACTGATCCCATCTAGAGAACAAAGTTCAGAAGTTGATTAGATGAGAATAAAAGCTAGTTAACCCCAGGAAGTTGATCCAACTCTTCAATTATGATGCAATTTTTGGTATTTCAGGTGTAAATTCTACACCTAGGCGATTTATTTATTTTATACTGGTTAAGTTTGCTTTATTTTTCCTACTTTTCTTTAGTTGTTAGTAAAGTGCTTTTCAAAAAACCCAACTTCTACCTTGGCTGAATTATAGGCAAGAAAGGAAAGGCACATTTGTGGGAAGGTCAAAAGAAGCTGTGGGAGAATCAGGAATCCCCAGATGCTAGCCAAAGATTAGCCCTCTCAAATTAGTTTTCTCCATCAAGGGGCTCTAACCCTTTGCCCAATGGCTAGCATAATCAGGTGTGTAGATCTTAAATAATTCAATATTTAACTGAAGGAGTCATATACACATGAGAGTTAGGAGAGCAGCAATGTTAGAAATCCATAATATTCAGAAATCTGACCTAGGATCATAGATTTAGAGCCAGAGGAGAAATTTAGTGGCTCTAATCTACCTTTCCTTCTTCAGATGAGAAAACTGAGACCTAAGAACAGGAAGTATTTGACTAAGGTCATACAACTATTGAGTGGCAGAACCCAGACTCAAACCCAGGTCCTCCAGATTTTTTGCTTACTTTATCATATCACCTCCAATCAAATTCAGCCTGCTGATCAGAATTTCTCTTTGTATCAGTTAATGGGGGATGATTTGGGCTTCTAATAAATATTAGACAGAAAAAAATGCAAAAGAAATAAAGTTTAAGGTACGGAATAGTTGGGTATTTTGCCTGATGTGTTGATGGGTAGCCTCCCTGATTGCCTGACATCATGGGAACTTGTCCCCTGACTAACTGGTGGATGAATTTAAACCCTTGTTTGGGCCTCACCAAAAAGTTCTGTTCTGGAAAGTGAAAATAAGGAATTTAGGAGAAATACAGGAAATGATAGAAACCTGCGCTGAGATATGGTCCTCTTCTGGCCCCACATCCCCCAACCCCAAATGCCCACACAGCCCTTTCTCCCTTCTGCCTAATCCACTGCCACTCTTCAAGACTATACATTTTAAAGCCAACTTCTCCATGAAGCTTTTCCTGATTGACTATTCTAGCCCTCACTGATCTCCCTCTTCTCCGAATTCCTTTCAACCTTATAGTCAGTGCCACAAAATTTAGCATATCTTTATATATAGAAGCATATCATGACTTATGATGCTAGCTTTCATTCTTCTGACACAAACTTGTACCTACTTCTGCCTACCCTATATTGTAGAATACACAATACTGGGCTCGAGAAAGAGAGAGGGAAAACAAGTGACAAGGAGTTTATAATATATTAGTTGAGATAAAATATGGACACGTGACTAAAATATGAAGAACATCATAAAATCAAATAGGAGAGGTACAAAAAAGACAATAAAAGTTTTGGGGAAGGAATATTGTGCTTAAGTACATTCTCTATGGAACAGTGTTATTCAGTTTAGAAACAAAACAAATTTGTGTCCCTACCCCTGGATAAGATTCTTTCAAAAGTGTCTTCTAACTCTAAAGTTCTATGGTTTCTTAAACATTCCAGCAACAGCCTGTCTATAACATAAGGAAGCAAGACTAAGAGGATTCCTTTGATAACAAAATTCATGTTTTTCCTAGCCTCTCATAGTATGAATATCAATCAAAGTAATGTGCTTATCAAATATAAAAGAAACATATATATATATATATTCTACATATCGTATTATGATCAGTGAGCACCTAATGCACCAACATATGAATTTACTTAAAGTTCCAAATGAGAGGTCTACATTTTATGGACAGGTATTAACATGAGTCAGTTTGTAACTAAATTCTCAGAAATCACCTTAAAAAGGTCAATAGGCTTAAAAAATGAAAACATCCTTGAGAAATGCATTAATTTTTGCTAATTTTAAATACTACTCTTAATTTCATTAGAACTTCCATAAATGTGAAACCCCAATACCAATGATTACTTACATTCCTTAGTCATTAGCAAATTGATGCTGAATTTATCTTTCTGTGAGAGGAGTGTCTTTCAAATTGCCGGTTCCTGAGGCAACAGCTACATCAGTGTCCATCATGATGATAGGACAATGGGTCAATTTATCTTTCCCCCTTCTTATGTCATTACATGTCACAATATGTCTAACTTGATAATGAGCGATGAGTCACAAAAAGGCTTGAAGACATCCTGCATCATTGCTGTCCATTGCTAGGATGTTTCTTGACTACAATTACTACATAACAAACACCTAAGAAGGATTCTGTTCCAGAATCACAGAATCTCAGAGCTGGGAGGTTGTTGAGTCCAGTTTCTACCTGAACAAGAATCCCTTTGACAGCATTTCTGACAAGTGGTCAGTTAGCTTCCATTTGGAAGACTTCCAAGTGATAGGGTACTTGCTATGTGTTGGTGAAGCTCCTTCCACTTTTGGGCAGCTCTGTTGGGAAATCTGCCAAGCTGAAATCTGCCTCGCTGCAATTTTTCTTAACACTGTTCCTAGTATTTGCTGTCTGGGGTCAACAGAACAAATCTATGTGAATTATGTGTTTGATCATTCATGATAAAGTAGCTTCAGTCAGTGCTGTAGGTTGTAGGTTTTCGTGGACAACTGGGTTTTATCTGAAAATTTTACATCAAAAACCTTTTGCTATATTACTTCTGAGTTACCTCCAAGTCTTATTCATAAGTTGGATCCCCCTGGAGATGACTACTCTGTGCATCAGTACTTCTAAAACTCATAAGCCCCCACCAATAATATGCTATCTTTAGTGTTTTAGAGGACACAATTCAATACAGAGACATTTACTGAAATGACATGTTAAGATGGTGATGGAGAAATAGAGAACAGAATGGATGTAATTAGAACAAAACTTTAATACATCATAAAGACTCAAGTTCTGAAACATACTTGGGCTTCTGCTTCTGTGAGTACTTTCTCTGGGTATAATTTAGGCCCAGTATTAAAACTTTGACCAAACTTGGTAAAATATTGATAGAACAATAAAAAGTGTTCTAATGCACAATTTAGCTGCATTTGATCACTGTAAACTTAAGTGGTCTTGAAGCAATTTGAAGTAATATTGTCAACCTATCGATGCCTCAAAGTTTAGACAAATAAGTTCCATGATGGCCTCTGGCAATGTACATTGTCTATACATGCTCAGTACCAAAAGTTTCTTTCAAGTGGCCTAAATTGAATTTCTCTAATTAACTTTGTAACTTTCATTTTTATGAGACTTTTCTCTTTTTGCTGAAGGAGTTCATACTTACATAGACCCCTAAGTGTGATATTTTACTAGCAGGAAATGATTGTTAAGTAGGACAATAACTACATTACTGACCATGAACAAGATTTCTGTGGGAGAAGGGCAGTAGGAGGAATACTGCCTTAATTCCAAAGGTTCTGTAGTGAACATGGTGGGTTAATATTTTCCATTGGCCACTTGATCTCAGTGTCAAAGCCAAGAAGGACCCTGAGCCAGGTTCACTCTCAGCTTAGGTCTGGGCTCACAGCCACAGCCATGACCTTCCAGGTATGAAACTATCCTCCTGGAACTTGGACTTGGAATCTATTGAGTAAACCAAGACCAATAGTTGGCAGTGGAAGCAGATACAGCAATTTATCAAAAATTTCTTTCTTCCATTTTCAAGACAAAATATGATAGTAACAAAAAGGATAGAGCTATGTGAGTACATTTAGTAAATGGCTTTTAGGTAATCTTTTATTATAGATTCTGTGACATGGTTCTTTGTTCCATCAGTGTAGATAACTGGATATGTAATACAAGCCTATTAGCAGCCAGATTATTACTGATTCCATAGAATTTATAGCATCAACAGTTGTTTTTCAGTTGATTTTCTAATGCCTAATACTTTTTTTGCTCTATATTCTTTGCCCATATTGAAATGACTAAATTAGAGAGATCATTTCATTCCTCAGGGATATATTTTTCTCTATTGAATCTATTTAATAAATGATTTTTATCTGGATTCCTATATTTATCTGTGTTATCTACTGAGTTAACATCATAAGCTTAGGGATCATACTGAAGAACTGGATGGAAACTTATTTGACAGATTTCCTCTTTCACAAGCTATTGCTTCATTTAAGCTTAAAATGGTAAATTTCTCAAGCAGGTTAGTAAGTTATAGCCCTAAGTTCCTAGCCCATAATCAACAAAAGCTACTAATAATTTTCAGTCATTAGAGGTAGTATGGAAATAGCCAAAAATTTCTGCTTTTAGAGTATAAGGACTTGTGTTTGGATCACATCTTTGATATTTGTTACCTATTTTTGACCATTCACAAGTCACTGTACTCCTCTGGGCCTTGGTTTCCTTATGTGTAAAATGAGGGGGCTATATTAGATGGCTTCTAAGGTCCCTCTTCATTTTAAAGTCATAATCCCAATGCTAAATAGAAGCACTAAAAGAAAAGTAAATGTACATAAATCCAAAAGAAAAAAAACCCCAATCTATATCACTTCCCTGGTGGGAGTATAGATTAAATACATCATTAAAATATGTAATATGTTATTTCTCATAATAAAAGAGGAATGCTTAAATAACAATCATAGCTAAGATTATGACTCTTCAAAGTTCACAAAGCATTATACACATGTTAGCTCATTAGACCCTCACAATAGCCTTATGATGTAAGTGCTGAAAACAATCTACAGCATGATCATTCTCCATAGTGGTCTGCAATCTTGCCCCTGATTCCAGATCCCTTCAAATTCTGTCATGGTTATTTTGGTTTTGAATATAACTGTTTTCAAACATCAGAAAGGCCATTACCTAGAAAAGGAATTAATTTTATTCTGGGTAGTTTCAGAGGATATATCTAGTACCAATAGTTGAATATTATGGGGAGTCAAGTTTTAGCTTAATATAAGGAAGAATTTCTTAAGAATTAGAACTACCGGGGTGGCTAGCTGGTGCAGTGAATAGAGCACTGGCCCTGGTGTCAGGAGGACCTGAGTTCAAATTCAGCCTCAGACACTTGACACAATTACAAGCCATGTGACCTTGGGCAAGTGACAACCCCAATTGCCCTCCAAAAAGCAAAAAAAAAAAACCAAACAAACAAAAAAACAAACCCAAAACAATAATATTAATTTGGAATTGGGTTCAAATCCCAGCTCTGGACTAACTACCTGGGGGATGTTGGGTAAATAGGCTCTCCTGTCCACTTCTTAGTTTTACAACATCTAAAATGAATATTCCAATATCTAAATATAAAAAATAAATAGTACAATATCTACTGGACTGGACAATCTCTAAATTTTATAATCCATAAATTGAATGATCAATTGCCAGGAATATTATATAGCAAATTTATGCATCAAGTATGAGATTTGACCAGTTACCTCTAGGATCTCTCAGTTCTGAGTCTGATTTTAGCTTCTTATTTAATAATGAGGGAGCTTTATCACCTGTGGCATGTTATACTAAGGTACACTTGAACACAATAAAGACAAAAAGAAAGATAAAAAAGTATCTAAGTTACTTCTAAGACCTACTTGCTCTCTCACAGCTACTGTTCTTATTAAGCTCCAACCATTCCAAATGTCCATTCTGACCATCTTACTTTTTTTTTTTAAGCAATGGGGTTAAGTAACTTGCCCAAGATTACTCACCCAGTCATTATTTATGTGTGGGTGCTCATTTTCTGAGGCTGGATCCACTCCCGAGTCATCCCGATGCCGGGCCGGCACTCTTACTCACTGCGCCGCCTAGCCGCCCCCCTTACTTTTTTTTTTTTTTGTTGTTGTTCTATTTCTCTTTATCGAGTTTTCATTCTAGGTCCTCTGATAATCTAATACCTGAAGAGGTCTATATTCAGGGTTTATATAGTGCCTTGCCCATAATAGGCACTTAATAATGTTTGTAGATGCTGATGAATCATAGTCTTTGATTTGGAAAGGATCTGGTCATCTTGACTTGCCTGCTACCTAATGAAGCATTTGCTCTATAATATTGCTAATAACAACATTGTCATCCAATCAATAAAAGCACTCTGTGGTTGCTAGCCTAGTGTAGGCAGAAGCAGATAGAAATAAAATGCACTAAAATTTCTGCTTTAACACTTTAAGTCACAGGGAATTCACCGTTTTTGCAGGTAGCACATTGCATTGCTGGACAGCTCTAATTGTCTTTCTATCCCTGCATTCCTTTGTAGCCAAATCTATTTCAGTAGTTATGTCATCTGGAGCCACACAAGGTAAAGTTGAGTTTCTCCAGGAACTAGAAGAGAGTAATTATAAGCCTTTACTATTGCAGTACCGTTATTGATAGTACAGAAACATAATCATGATTCAACAGACAGGAAAAGGAACTTGATAACATCCTTGAATGCGAGAACCTATTCAGGGAACCCATTACCACCAGGGGCATCCCATTTCATTTTTGGATAGCTCTGACTTTTAGGAAGTTAGCTAATTCAGTCTATTCCTATTACAGTTACCTCTATATTTGTGCTTTATGGCTTAAGTTCCCTCACCTGTAAAAGGAGCGAGTTGGATCAGATAAACTCTGACGTTCCTTCTACTACTAAAATGTGAAACTTTGTACTTGTCAGAAGGCAGAACAAAAAGTTGACAACAAAAGATTTCTGTTAAGGGAAAGGACAAAGTTGTTATTCCTTTTCGGTACTATCTACCTAGTTAAGCATGAGATTTACATAGAACAAGAGGAGCCATAACTGGGTGGGGTAGAGGTTAAATGAATCTTCCCCATAATAACTTCACCTAGTCAAAGGTGTTAACAAAGGTGCAGGATCTTCAAGAGAATGTACAATCATCCCAGTGCCTTTTACTAGCTTTTTTTCTGGTTGACTGAGTGGGGTGGCTCATAGTTATTCACCAATAAAGCTATGCCCCTTGGCAGGGAGAATTACTCACCACTGGTCAGCACAAGATAAGTAGAAGAATGTAGCAGATGGCCCTGAAGAGGTTGAATAAAGTGTGCATTTAGGGTTAGTTATATTGATAGAGAAAGTGCTAGGTAAGTGATCTAGGTTAAGTAGGCATGAATTCTGATTAGCTTCCACATATAAGGGAATGTGAAGCTAAGTGAAGCTAACTCTGCTACTTTTCAGACTACAAAAAGTCGTGCCTGTGGACTAGCAGTTTAGAGAAGGCAGATAGATAAAATTCTAATTCATTACCTCCCTACCACTGTCAAGGGAGAACAGGGTGGCAGCCTTGTGGGACTTCTGTTCCATTCAAGTCAAAAATCAAAGTACCCCTCAGAAAGCGGTGGGAAAGATTCCAGAGAAATCTGTTCATGCCTTTACCCATGCATAGAATTTAGACCCGGGGTAGGGAATCTGTGGCCTTGAGGCCACATGTGCCCTGTAGGCCCTCAAATATGGCCCTTTGACTGAATCCAAACTGGTGGATGACTGAAGAGACCCACTCTACCTAGCTCTGATCACTAAATGGGTGTTGCCTCAGGCAAAGTGAGCCCTGGAAAAGACCTTAGCTTAAAAAGTCCAAGGTCCTCCCACTGCATCTGGGGCCATCTCCATATCCTGATCTATATCTTGCCATGGACCCAGATGTCTCCAGAGGACAGAATGAGGCTGGTGACTCTGCACAGACTTCCTCACTTAAATCCAATTCACTTGCGAGTCATAGCATCACCTCTCTGACGCATGTCCTAACAACAACCTCCTGCTATCATAGGCCATCCAGAGGTTGGCTCTCTTCCGCTCTCTCTTTTCCCAGGGCTCCTGAGGCCCTTCCTCACAGGGCTCTGCCTGGGACCTTTTTCCTGTTGCAAACTCCAGGGGTTTTCCCCATTGCTGAGAGTCTTTCATTGCTTTGAGGGCTGCTTTGTGATTCATGTGCCTTCCACCTACCCTGGATTATCTAAATTCCCAGTTTCTACAAATTTTTCTTTGTACAACTCTGGATGGAGGAGTTTATAGCTGATTTTATGTGTGTGTGTGTTTTCCCAGTATATTTTTAGAACTTTTTCTGGATGTTTTCCAGGGATCTGGATTCCTCTGATAGCACACCTGCCATTTTCCCACTGTTCTCTGTTTTACTCTCAAGTAAATTAAGCAATCCCTTTATAATCTTGTTTACACTTAAATTTGCTTAGTAAATACTATTTTTATTAGTAGTTCAAAGGTGTCTCTAAACTCCATACAGGTTCAATTTTGCTAAATTATAAAGTTTTTTGGTGGTTGTTCAGTCATTTTTTAGTCTTGTCTGACTCTTTATGACCCTAGTCCGGGGTCTTCATGGCAAAATACTGGAGTTGTTTACCGTTTCCTTCTCCATCTCATTTTACAGATGAGGAAACTGGGATAAAGAGGGCCAAGTGAGTTGCACAGGGTCACACAGCTAAGTGTCTGAGGACAGCTTTGAATTCAGTAGGATGAATCTTCCTGACTCCAGGACTAGCACTCTCTCCTGGGTGCCTTAAATTATAAAACAGTTTAGGCTAAATAAATGAGGCTATACTGCACAGCTTAGGTGGGCAAGGGTTTTAATGAACTTTCTTCTTACAAATTATATTTTTTTCTGTCAGCAAAAACAAATGATTATCGAGACTTAGAAATAAAGTCATTTTTAATTTCAAGCATTCCTTCCCTTTCTCTACAGCAGATGGTGCTAGGAGTATGAGCAGAGATGGATCCAAGTATAATGCACATTAATAGAGGGCTTCCTCAGGGCAGACTGAGCCATCTAACGGGATGATTTCTGTTTACTTTTTGTTCATTTATGCAGCAGATGGTTCAAGATATCATCTTAGGATGTAAAAAAACAACAACCCTGTGATTGATCTATAATTTATTTCAGGCATGTCGATCATGAAGTCCTGATGATTTTTCCTTTGAAATCTCTATCATTTCTGTCCCTTCCCCACCCCCCACCCCGGCCACACTTCTACTGCCGATTCCCTAGGCCTTTAACATCCTCTTCTTGGGCAAGTGTGGCCGGGACCACGTCTTAGACTGAGGTCTCTATTCCCACCACAAAAAGCAAAAGATGGGGCTAAAGACAATAGAATCCACAGGAGGTACTGGATAAATACTATAAACACTTGTTGATTGGGAGCCTACTTTGGCAGTGGATGGTGCCATAGTGCACAGAGTGCTGGGCCTGAAGTCAGGAGGACTCATCTTCCTGATTTCAAATCTGGCCTCAGCTGTGTGACCCTGGGCAAGTCACTTGGTCCTGTTTGCCTCAGTTTCCTCACCAGTAAAATGAGCTGGAGAAAGAAATGGTAAACCATTCCAGAAACTTTGCCAAGAATACCCCAAATGGAGTAATGAAAAGTCAGATATGTGTGAAAAATGACTGAGAAAAAATTACAAGGAGACCGTGTGATGAAGTGGATAGAGAGTTGTCCTTGTTGCCAGGAAGTGTGCCTCTGAAGCATGCTGGCTGTTTGACCCAAGGCAAGTAACTTTACCTCTCCATGATCTAGGCTACCTTCTAAGACCATAAATTGCAGAGAACATGCTGACCTACACTGCTGAAAGGAGCTTCCTCACCCAGGAATGACATATCAATGATATCAGAGGCTCAATCCCTGGCCAAAGGCACAGCCGTACAAAGCACAAAATTTTAAAAAGTTCTTGGGAAATCTAATATGTCCCCTACTTCACAACCAGTTTTTCCACATTCGTCAAACTCTGGGTTTTCCTTTCACTCAATGACCCCAGATAGCTATAGCTTACCTACCTAAAATAGTTCAGAGTGGTCTTTGAGATTTTTTTCTTTTGTCTTAAGGTTCCAGGCAAGTAGTTTTTGAGTACAAATCTTTGAGTTTTCTTGGGCCACTTTGGCTCTTCCTGCTTTGGGGTTCATGATTAGTTTGAAGGATAGCCTGAATGTTGCTTAATTGGCATCAACCAATAAATTAGAAAGAATTTGTTGAGCTTTCTACTAACATATACTGTGCTATGTGCTAGGGACATAAGGACAGAAAGAAACAGTCCCTGCCTTTAAGGAGCTTACATTCTATTTTCATGACAGGAGATATTCTCAGAATATTTAATAGAAATTTTTTTCTATAAGGTGTTTTTAGCAGCGCTATTCTTTTTTTTTCTTTTTTAAATAGCATTTTATTTTTTCCGAATTACATGTAAAGATAATTTTTAACATTTTTTTTTTTTGGAGGGCAATTGGAGTTAAGTAACTTGCCCAAAGTCACACAGCTAGGTTTTTGTTTGTGTGCGTTAAGTGTCTGAGGCCAGATCTGAACTCAGGTCCTTCTGACTCCAGGGTCGACGCTCTACTCACTGCGCCACCTAGCCGCCCCTTAACATTCATTTTTAATAAAAATTTGAGTTACAAATTTTCTCACTCCCTTCCCTAAGACAGTAAGCAATTTGATGTAGATTATATGTGTTTAGCTGAATTATTCCAATCAATATAGCCAGTTTTGTTAGTTGCCTTAAGGTATGAATCTTATACCTGTCTTAAACTATAATATGTTGTGTAAACACATCAAACATACCTCTCAGCTCAGGTGGATAAACTGATAATATCATACCCTCAGCACTCTCACTCTGCTTTTAACTGGATTGCCCTTCCTAATGGTTTATTTACTTAACAAATAACCCTAATGAGGGCTTTAATCCCAATTAGGGTCCCTTAGCACATTAAAAGATTGTTCCCCCTCTGGTCTTTACTCTTGTTTAGTCTCTTTCAAGGTTTTGAAAAGTACTGGCTGAATCTACATTTCACAAACTCCAACTGTTGGTTAACTTAATGAATCACTACTTAGGGTATGAATACAGAGAACCCTATGGCTATTCAAGTATCCACAGGTCGGGAACTTGAGAGGTTTAACAAACATAGCTTAGTACCTGGTTTCCCACCCCACCCCCCACCCTCACCCCTAGCCAAGCAACAATCTCCTTTGAAGGTAGTGTATTGTTTACTCTCCAGAAAAACCACAGATCAATTGGACCAATCTCCTAGGATCAATATTATCTGACTTGGATCTGTTTTGGGGGAGGGGGATGCTTTTGGAGCTAGATCTGTACCCTAGCTGAGAAGACAATGGGAATTCCTATGACTG
The DNA here is from genome assembly GCA_011680675.1 of Gymnobelideus leadbeateri. Lineage (NCBI taxonomy): Eukaryota > Metazoa > Chordata > Mammalia > Diprotodontia > Petauridae > Gymnobelideus > Gymnobelideus leadbeateri. The sequence continues at coordinate 294,880 of WOXC01002673.1, read as the reverse complement.
GTCCCCACTGACTTAGCTGCTTAGAGAATGATAAGTGACTATAAAGCCAGGTGCGACAGACTAATTTTGAAGGAATCTTTCTTAATGCAAGAATGAGCTGTAAAAAATGGCTCTACCACCTGGAGACTTTTGAAGCTTTCTCTTGTGTGGATTTCTAGACTGAAATGCAACAAGGCAAGCAGGGGGTTTTTCTCTTGTCCCCACCCACCAAGAAAATGGTATCTTACAGGAGAAGAATATGGAAATATCTAGTAGTCTCTAATTACACAGGCAAAGCTGAACCTGGAGTTTCTAGGACTTTTGAGTTTCTGGGTACCTTTCTCTGCCTTTTTAGGTGATATAGAGGATTAAATGGTGGAGTTGGAATCAGGGAGACCTCATTTTACTTTCTGCCTCAGACTCTTACTGTATGACCCTGGAAAAGTAACTTTAATTCTAAGCCTCAGTTTCTGCATCTGTAAAAGTGGGAATGATAATAGCACTCAAATAGGATCAAATAAGAGACTATAAATAAGGTGCTTTACAAAGTTTAAAGCAGTATATCATTATTAACTGTTATTTCTATGACTTTTTCTGAGCTCAGGTCAGCAGCTAGCAATACTGAGAAATGGATATTTTTAGTATTGAGTTCTTCCTAGTACTGTTCCCTTGTGAGCTCCTTGATAATAAACACTGGCTTTTGCCTTTCTTTTTGTCCCCAACATATGTATATGGCATATATACAGTAGGCACTTAATAAAGGCTTGTTGACGGTTACATCTTAGGCACTCCTGTCATTGAGAATCTCTGAGTTCAAGAACTTGAAAGCAACTCCCCAGAGATAGGAGATGTTCGCAACAGTGTGCTTCTTATAGAAGACCACAAAAGGAGTCACCCTGTAACTGTAAGCCTGAGGCCACGAGATGAAAAACCAAGAGATCTGAGTCTTAATCCTCTGGGAATATTTTGTGTCTGCAGGCCTGAAGTGAATGGGAAATATTTGTTCAGTATTCCCACAAAGGGTCTTTACCATCTGGGACAATATAATGAACGTACCAAATAATCGATTGTTGTATTTCCTATTTGTGTTCATGCAAACCTGAATTCTTTGCATTTTATGCACGTTTTGGGTTAGGGAAAATAAAATGCTGATTCATACCTGATACTCATAATATTCATTAATTACTTCTGCAGGAGAAGGGTCTTTTTTCCACCATGTATGGAGAAATCATAGGCACAAGTCATCCCTAAGCTTCATTTTAGAGTTTTCCTCCAGGGTAGGGGCATCAATGAATGAGAGAGATCCCTTTCCCCCTTTGGAGACAGGCCCCCATGGTCAAAATCGATATGTGTGAGCCCAACATCTTTGGTGGAGGAGGAGGGGGGCGGTGCCTTGGTCAAGGGTTGTAGCATATCATTAGAATGTAAATTCCTTGAGGGCAGGGACTTTTTGGTGGTCTTTGTGTTTTCAGAGTCTAGCACAGTGCCTCATACATACTTAATAAAAACTTGTTAATTAATGAATGAATGACAGAGGTGGAAGAAACAATAAAGATTATTTAGTTAAACCTTCTTATTTTTAGGTGAGAAAACTAAGTCATAAGGAGGTTGTGTCTTCTAGGTCACACAGAGATTAGGTAGAGCTGGATTTTGAACCTGGGTCCTCTGACTCCAAGACTTCCCTGAGGCAGGGGCATAGGTCAGCTGACTCTCCTTGGTTTTTAGGGTGAATTCTAATTCTTCCCAGGTGGATGTCCTCTCCTGGGGTGCCAAAAATTCTACCACTCCTTTTCTGAAAATAGCTAATGATACCCTAAGGGTCTTATATGCAAATAAAATTACTGAAATTGCTCTAGAGTTTAATGTGCAAAATAAATTCAACTAATGTCCTTGGGTTTTATGTATATATATATATATATACACACACATATATATATATCTACGTATCAATATTTATATGGAATTAATTATACTGAATTTTAATGTGCAGAAATTTGCTATTGCTAAATGCATGAATCAGGAGCCTGATTCACCTTCTATTACCCTAAAACTATGAGGATTTTCTCTTCCTTCAACCATGCATTTCCACAATCTCATCCCTTCTTTCCTTCACATACTGGGATATGTTCTACTTATTCAAGAACCTTTGTATTGCTTAATCAGCTTCTTTCTTCAGACCAAATCAACTTATTGGTTGACAAAAGCCAGTAGCTCCCAAAAAGTTTGGGGGGTCCTGGCTTCAAATCCCAAATGGTTCCTTCAGTGTAGCAGCTATAGGCTCTGGATTTACTCTCCCAATTCCATTCCACTGGCAGTTTAGGTCCCCTGAGCAAGCCTCCTTCTCCCCTTCAGGATTTGAGGGGTATACACCCTAAGAAATGAAGTCTATCTTTCTCTACTGCTATTGCCAATACTGCCCCAATATAGTTTAGTCACTTAGCATCTTCCCAATGATATTATTAATTAATTATTATTATATATTACATATATAAAATAAATTAACCCCATTTCTATTTCATCAATATAATCTAACTAGATATTAGCCTCTCAATTGGAGGCAGCAAGGAGTTGTGGTGGATAGAGATGAACAAGCTTGGTGTTAGAAAGATCCGAGTTCAAATCTGGTGTCAGATACTTACTAGCTTTATGGCCCTGGGCAAATCACTTAAATTCTGCCTGCCTCAGTTTCCTCAACTATAAATTGAGGATATCAACAGTACCTTATCTTACAGAGTTGTTGCAAGGATCAAACGAGATAATTATTTTCTTCCTGATTAACACCAATTTAGCTTTAACAAAGGGATATTAGCTGAGAAGACATAGTAAAGATACAAAATGTAAAACCCTCTAAAACCAGGAACCAACTCTTATATACTAGCACCTGAGTTCCTGGGGAGAGTGGATTCAAACTTAAAGCAAGCGCTATAAATATTCCTCCTACTACCTTCACTTCTGGGTTGATCTGACGCAGCCTTTGTTGCTTTCTTTCTTTTGAAATACAGTGTTTTGGTGCTTGTTGGGTTAGGTCATTGCTGGATTGGATCAAATTAGGTTGATTCTCAAGGCTTGCTTCTGCCTGGGCTCAGCTGCTGACTATGCCAGCAGGCCATAAGGTTATAGCCTTGCCCATTTCTTCTCTGATATTCATTCACCCAGCATCAGGAAAGAATAACCATAACAGACACAGAAAACCAAATATGCCATGTATTCACAATGATATAGCACCCAGGTATGAAAGAGACCTGAGGTTCCTCCCCTACTTGGAGAGCTACAGTAGTTCTTCTTAGCTCAAAAGTTGACAGGGAAGAAAGGATCATTTTGCCTATTCATAGCTTCTGTGTACCCACTTAGTTCTGGCTCAGCAGCCAATTAAATGGATTTTTATTACCATGCATGTGCCAATAAGAAACAGTCACATAATACACAGGCCCTGAATCAGGGCCAGGGACCCTCCATTACACACTATCATGCATTCCCAGAAGCTCAATAAATCTCTACAGCAGGAAGAGCATACTAAGTATACTGAAAGGCCTGGATCCCCACTGTTATACTAGAAAACAGGGTTAGCATAAGAAAAGTAAGTTGAGTTATCCTGCTGTGCAACTCTGGGTGACAGTTTGTGACTAGACTCAAAATGACTTTTCAGGATCTTATTGTCATTGTTGCTTTTCCTTTAAATTTTAGATCACTAAGAACTATTGCAACACAGCTTAATGAACAATTGTTACTTTCTATTCCAATTTTATTACTTTAGGAGTATTATTTTGACAGAAAATTATAATTTTTCTTTTGAAAATGTTTTTAGCCAAAGAGCCTTATCTTTGAGTTACTTCAGAAATGTTTTCCAAAAACTTCAGTGGATTTGGTTGTGTTCTTAAGCCACTTCCTGGACTTTCTGTTTCTTTTACTTTTCCAAGAGGTTTGATATTTTCAGTTCTCGATGCCCACTTGAATTCTTCCGGAGAGAAAAGGGGGCATTTGTTGAGCAAAGAAGATAAAACAGAAACCAATGAAAATCATTTTTAAAAAATCTCATGCTCAACTGTTATCTCAACCTCAGACATTGCAGATATGACCCCTGTAAAATTATACTGCCAGAGTTACGTCAAATTTCTTCTTTAGAACTGTCATTACAACACTCCAATCAACGGTTGTTGATTCAGTTGAAGTTTCTAGGAAATCTAGGAAATCCACTGTATTAAAGACTTAGACTTTATTTAACATAATAACATTTTCTATTTTTGATAGATATCTAAATTTCTTCCCTTTCTCTAGGCTATAATATTTTTAAAACAAGTTAATAACATCTGTCTATTGAGGAGGAGGAAGACACATGTAGTCTTTTGCATATCCTTGTGTCTTTTTATCCTGGGGGCTCTGAATTGACATTTTCATAGCAATTTCACAAAGCACAAGTTTTCCCCCCGCCCTCTGTTTTAACATGCAAACATTTCTATTTATTTAAAAATCTTTTCCCCTTAGGATATTCATTTTTTCAGAAATTAACCCACTAAAAGCTAGTCAATGTATATTATAGTTTAAAAGGTATTCATAAGGTATTTCCATTAAATCGTTATTGTCTGTTAGAGATAAAGCTAACTTCTATATATTATCTAGAAGCTTGCATCCAAATTCAATCTGTAATCTTAGACAGTGGAGACACTTCAAACTTAATATAGACGTTAATTATTTTAGGATACTCTGGGTGGATTTTATTTTGTGGCATCCTACTCTTCATAGTTTAACCATATCTTATATTCTTTCCCTTTAATTTTTTACTGTCATTTATTATGTTTATACTAAATGTATACCATGCCTTGCAAAAAAAAAATGTGATTTTAGGTTTGTTGTAGTCTTGCTATATACTTTCTCCATTAAAATACTCCTTTGATGCCTCATTTGGGGACATGACCATGATTTCACAAATGCTATGACATCAGAGTTCAAGATAAGACAGTTCCTACCATGCTGGAAAGGATTTAAGTATTGGCATAGCCATGGACTATATGCATGCCATTTGGGGACCGATTTGGCTAAATTAGAAAAGGATTATCCTATGTAGGTTGCCTGTTAGGTAACTGTAGGTGTACAGTTTTTTGAGCTACCGTTACTCACAGAAATTGTCTACTAAAGTGTAGAGGGGTTTTGATGTGAATCATATACCAGTGAAATCATGGAATTTTTTGATATATTATACTTATGCATCAATGTTATTTTGTTACTTCTTGTAGCTCACATTTTCCCCACCCACCCCATCAATATTATAATGAAGGTAAAATTTAAAAATAACACAATAAAAATTGCTCTGCAGGTAACTTTTAAAGACTACATTTATTCATTAGGTATAACTGTATGGTGGCTTTCTGTTTAGGAAGTGGATAGTCACCCAGAGTTATTGAAATTTAATTACAACTAAAAAGGCCAAAGATGACTAACAGACCTTTGAATGTAAAGACTTTGCTTTTTCTCATTTCTAAAATATATAGAGAACTGAGTCAAATTTATAAGAACATAAGTCATTCCCCAGTTGATAAATAGTTAAAGGATATGAACAAGCAGTTTTCAGATGAAGAAATTAAAGTTATCTATATGAAAAAATGCTCAAAATCACTATTGATTAGAGAAATGCAAATTAAAACATCTCTGAGGTACCACATTATACCTATCAGATTGGTTAACATGACAAAACAGGAAAATGACAAATGTTGGAGAAGATGAGGGAAAATTGGAACAATAATGCACTGTTGGTGGAGTTGTGAACTGTGCCCAAAGGGCTATAAAATTGTGTATACCCTTTGATCCAGCAATACCATTTCTGTATCTCAAAGGTGGCAAAAGTACCCACATGTACAAAAATATTTATAGAAGCTCTTTTAGTGGTGGTAAAAAAAATTGGAAATTGAGAGGGTGCCCATCAATTAGGGATTGACTGAACAAGTTGAAGTATATCAATGTAATGGAATACTATTGTTCCATAAGAAATGATGAGCAGGCAGATTTCAGAAAAACCTGTAAAGACTTACATAAAGTGATGCTGAATGAAGCAACCCAAACCAGGAGAACATAGGACATAATAATAGCAACATTGTGTGATGAGCAACTTTAATAGACTTAGCTCTTCTCAGCAGTGCAATGATCTAAGACAGTTCCAAAAGACTCATGATGGAAAATGCTGTCCATATCCAGAGACAGAGCTATGAAGTATGAATGCAGAAGATCAAAGCATACTATTTTTTCTTTTTTATTTGTTTTTTTTCCCTTTTTGTGGTTTTCCCCTTTAGTTCTGATTTTTCTTTACACGACTAATGTGTAAATATGTTTAATATGATTGTACATGTATAGACTATATCAGATTGTATGCCATCCTTGAGAGAGAGGAGAGGGAGGGGGAAAATTTTAAACTCAAAATCTTATAAAAGTGAATGTTGAAAACTAAAAGCAAACAAAAAAAGAAATACTTTCCTTTTGTTTACAGATAACATTTTCAAACTCTGTTGCTATTATCAGTCATGACTCCTTGTTTTATATGCCATAATACTTTCTCCCCTTTTAAATAAATGAGGTTTCTTCTGTGAGTTTCTTCTGCCCCCAGTGCAGAGATATAAAAGATTCACAGGAACTCTAAAACATACAGAAACAGATGTTATGTAGATAACCTATCTACTCCCCTTGGAAAGAAATTGAACTTGGGGTAACCACTGGAGCAACCTCTTGACATTTTGATGAATTCCTATCTATCCCCCACACAGTCCCTCCCAGGCCAGATCCACTCTTGGGGATCTCACCTCTCCAGTTCTGTGCAAACACATTTAACTCATGTTTCTATGCTCTAAGGCCCATGATTTCAAAGCCTGTGAGGCTTCCTTCCCCCAGAATTCTAAAGTACAGTTTTATCTTCTGAGGGCAAAAAGGAGTCCAAGAAATAGCTAAAAAGTACTTGTTATAAACTTAATACTCTCACCCAGAGCGATAAGTAGGGTAGGGTGACTAGTTTGTCCATGGTGCGAACATCTGGGGCGGTGTAGCGATCTTCTTCCCCATAGCTGCTATCTCCTCTTCTCCTCAACATCCTCTGCAGCTCTTCCTAATCCAGGCTCCCCTTCCCCAGTGTCCCATCACCATGGCAGCCCTTTTTGAGGTGTACCATTCTTCTGAACCCTATCAAATGTCCTCTGTAACACTTCTGCTGCTCCCAGGTTACAAACAAATATAAATAAATGCACACAGTGTGGTGTTGAATCTTTGGTAAAGCAATACAATCTAAATTTCATTATATTTTTATTTTAAAATATACGCTTTAACAAAATAACAATACTATTGTTCTGTGTTCCTTTCCAATTTCTTTTCTATCTATATAGCTATATAGTTCTTTTGTCTTCACTAGTTGTTTCCCATTTGGTTGTAGTCAATGGATTTTTTTTTCTGCTGACCTCAATTTGCAATGCTTTGTAGAAGTTTTTCCATTTTTATTTATATCCTTATTTGTCATTTTGTAGTATAATAGAATTCCACTTCACTAATATAGCACCAATTTCTTGGATAAGTCTCTTTTGAATTCATTCCACAATTGTTGGAGATAGAGGTTATTTTTAGATTTTTCACTCTTACCATTAAGACAGCTATGATATTTTTGTACAGGTAGGTCCTCTTGTCCTTTTGATATAGGCATTAAGTTATAGTCATGACAATGAGATTCCTGGGGTCAGAGGTTCTAAGGAAATCCATGATGATGCATATTACCAGATTGCCCCCTAAAACTTTTGTCCCAATTTAGAGTCCTATCAATAAGGTAATAAGGCTACCTGTCCTAATACAGCCCTGCCAACTTTAGATTTTTGTTGCTTTAATTATATTTGCCAATTTGACGGATGTAATGTATCTTAAAGTGGTGGCTGGGTACAATGGATAGAATTCTCAATCAGGAGTCAGGAAGGCAGCCACCTCAGATTCTCAGTAACCATATGATCACAGGCTAAACTCCACTGAGCTTCAATGTCCTCCTTGGTAAAATATGGAAAACAGGTAGTTGGTGATATCTAACTAGTAGTCGCGAGAGTCGAAGGCTAGATATATAGATTCAGGAATTAGAGATGATAGAGTTGATAATTGAACCCATGGGAGCTCAGTGAATACAGAGAGGGAAGGGGATTCAGGAGAGAGACTTGGGGATATACTAAGTACACTTGGGATGTGTTGGGGATAGTTCTTGCCAGTTCAAGAGAATTAACTGGGGTGGCTAGGTGATACAGTGAATAGAACACTGATCCTGGAGCCAGGAGGACCTGAGTTCAAATCCAGTCTCAGACACTTAACACACAAAAAAAACTAGCCATGTGACCTTGGGCAAGTCACTTAACCCCAACTGCCCTGCCTTCCCCCCTCCAAAAAGCAAAATAATAATAATAATAATAAACAAAAAAGAGAGAGAATTAACTTACATTTTCAGTGTGAGCCTTTATACCTCAGAAACTGGCAAAAACTACAAACAAGGCTTGATGTTTGTTTGGTTGATTATCTAGACTTAAGAAATTGGTGGAAAAATGTTAATAACATGAATTAAACTTATAAATGTGTGGTACTTGCATTTCCCCCCACTGGAGAGCTGGTTGTTAAACATTTACCAGCACACCCATGAGTATACTAATAGTGGGAATAACATAGACGATAAATCAATAATGGAGATTGAGAAGGAACAGTTAGATAGATAGTTAAGAGGAGAACCCAGAAAGAGCAGAACTCTAGAGAGAAGAGAATACCCAAGAAAAAGTATTCAACAGTGTCATATTCCAGAGAAGTCAAGATGGTTATGACTTGAGACATTTGGCAATTACGAGATCATTCGTTGGTAACTTTGGAGAGAATAATTTCAGTTGAGTGATGGGTTTGTAAACCGTATTTAAAGGCTTAAGAAAAGAGTGAGAGGTGAGGAAGTGGAGCTACCTATAAACATTTGCTGAATGAATAAATTAACTCCAGAGTTCAAAATCTTGGAAGAGGAAGAAGTTTCAAATGGAAGTCAAGGGAGTTGAGAAGATTGAGGATCTGAGATCAAGGTGTCCAAAGGGTTCACTCAAGTTTCAGAGCATTGGGGGAGGGAATAGGGTAGAGAGGAATATTGTGAACAATAATCTAAAGGCATTGAGGAAGATGGGAAAGTTATCATGGCTTCTGTTCTGTCCCGTGCTGATTATGTAATATATTTGTATATATTACATATATATGTACATATTACACATATATGTATGTGTTACATATTATTACATATTATTACAGTACGTATTACAGATATGTATGTGTTACACATATACGTGCATATTACATATAGATGTACGTATTACATATATACACATATATACAATATATTTATATATAATTTATATATTTATATATTACAAACTATATCATGTAATATTTGCTTCAAATATACTCTTTTGGAATCTTATCTAGAGGTCATAGGACAATTCAGTACGGTACTTAATTGTTTGAATTGCAGAGTTTGTGACTTGAGTTGTTTGTTAGATTGGATACAGTTTGATTGCATAATATTCCATCTTATTGGCACAAAATTAGTATATACAGAGAAAAATCAGGGAAATTGCTCAGATATAAGCCTCACTGGGGGAAAAGAAAATTTCATTTGGAAAAGCATGCAAATAGCCCTGAATCTGTTTGTTTAAAAGTGCATTTAGTGCAGAATGACGAGGAAAAAACTTTCCAAGTTAAACACACAATTCCCTTTTTCATTTGACTGTGTGATTAAAAGCAAGGAGGTAATTAACCTCTCAAATCCTTGATTTCCTGTTCTGTAAAAGAACAATAACATTCATACTTCTGCCTCACATAGTTGTTGTGAAGAAAACACTCTGCAAATCTTACAGAAAGGTGCATAAAAGTTATTATTTTCCTCACTTTGTCTTCAGATGATTAATAAATCAAAGCAGAAGAAAGGTTGCTGGTTTGCACTTCACTGTTTTGCTCTCCTGAAGACATTCATTATTCCCATCAGGATACCTGCCAAAATTATTACTTTGTCAAATATAACTTTGGAGAGGGCTTGAATTTGAGCTTAAAGCTTTGGGGAGAAATTATCAGGGGACGGGTCATTTTCACCCCATGCAGGAATTTCATTGTCAGGACTATAACATTTTGTCAAAAGGACTTATCTGTACAAAACTATTCATAGTTGTCTTATTAGTAACAGTGGAAAGCTAGAAATAACTTATATGTTCAACAATTGTGGAACAAACCAAAAGAGACTTTGCCAAGTGCCAGTTACTAGGGCACTGAATTCTTGGTCTGACCTGTTTATAAGATATGAGAATGGGGGGAAGGGGAGGAAGTGTTTAAGGATACACAATCATGACCAATTTTTTTTTTTTTTTTGCTTTTTTGCTTTTTGGAGGGGGGAAGGCAGGGTTATTGGGATTAAGTGACTTGTCCAAGGTCACACGGATAGTTTTTTATGTGTCTGAGGCCAGATTTGAACTCAGGTCCTCCTGACTCCAGGGCTGGCACTTTATTCACTGGGCCACCTAGCCACCCCAATCATGATCATTTTCACAAGATTTTGGTCACATGTTTATTTTCACTTAGAGATTCTAAAAAAAAAATAGCAATTTTTATTTGAGTGACTTAAATTTATCTCAAAGAAAGTTCTTTTATTTCTTTTAATGCTATAAAAACTTTTGGTTACTAGAACTCAAAAGGAAGCTTAGATGTTATTTAGAGCAGGGGTCCTTAATCTGGGTTCCACTAGGGGCCCATGTAGAGATTTCAGGAGGTCCATGAACTTGAATGAAAAAAAATTATCTTTATTTTTACTAACTTCTAACCAAAATTTAGCATTTCTTCAATTATGAATGTAGCCAACAAACCACAGTAGTATTAACTGTATCTTTGATTTTGTTACTAGTAGAAACTATATATGTGTGTATGTGTATATATAAACGTATACACAAAAATATATATATTTTCTATCACATTATTGCTAAAATTATTTTAGATGTCAAATATGACATGGTAGTTGCCTTAAGGTCATGTCACTGTTTAATGCTAATTTAAGCTAATTTAATTTAAGCTAAACAACAGCCTTCACACAAATCTATTTTTAAAAAAATTTTAAACTCTAGTTTGTATCTATTTTAACTTCATTTTTTATTTAACGTTAATAAAGGAGCGCATATATTACTATATCATAAATTTGTTTTAAAAATATTTTGATAATTGTATTGAAATACAGTTAGTTTAATTCCTCATCCTTTGTATTTAATTTTATGAATTAAAAATGTGATTCTGAGAAGGGTTCAATAGGTTTCACCAGACTGTTAAAGGGGTCTCTGACCCCCAAAAGTTAAGAACACTTGATTAATATATAGGTAATGGAGGTAGCATAGGTAGCATAGTTGTAGGAAGAGTACCACAAGTGAAATCATGGACACTTGTATTCAAATCCTACTATATGACCCTAGACAAGTCATTAAACTTTCCAGAGCCTCCGTTTCCTATTAAAGTCCCTTCCAGATCTAAATCACTGATCTGAGTCTAATCACCTCATTTTAGAGATAAGAAACTAACGCCTGGAGAGGTAAAGTGTTGTGTCTAGGGTCTCACAGGTAGTAAGTAGAAGAACTAGGCCTGCATTGCGGAAAATACGTAGGTAAAACCCAATTTGAAAAATCACATTCGTTCCTTTTTGGCTAAGGATTTGGGACTGTAATCTTAGTTGTATTTGGATGCTAGCTTTTTTTTTCCTGTTGGTTTTATTGTTGCTTTATACGTGAACCATAAACATTATTAGGTTGAAATCTGCTATGAGAGAGGGATAGAAAATATTTCCCTTGCCTTTTCCCCAGCCACTGACAATGAATGCCTACATGTTTTCTCAAAATAGTTACTAGGTCAAATTCTACTACAAGCTCCCTGGGTATCTGCATTAATTTTGTGAAGGTGAGTAAAAACAGAGAAGTGGTTTGGGGTGACTCTGTGAAGCTGAATGGCTTGTGGAGGCCGACTGCGAGTAGTAGTGATCAGCAGCATAGAGGAAATAGCTATGAGAGCATGCAGGGGTGAAGACCTAGGCAGAATATGCCTAACTCTCCCTAAGCAGCAGAGACTGGCGCATCAGATGCTTCTTTTCAAATAAAAGCATTACTCTCATGATCAAACTAGTAGTGAATGGGGCCTGATTTTATAAATAACAATTGATCCATTTCAACAAGGATTGTCAGTGCTTTACATTTCATCCCATTACAGGTAAGGGGATGATGGAGCCTTGCTCCTTTCCTTTTATAGACTACTCATTAGGTAGCTCTTCTACTACGGTTCAACTACTAATCATCCTTGACACCTCTTCCCCTCACCCCCAAAATGCACACACACACACACACACACACACACACACACACACACACACACACACACACACACACACGGATCAGTAAAGGATTGATGTGTCATCCTAAAGCACAAATCCTTCGTCATTGAGACAGAGCACATATCCATCCCCAAGGAACCTCTATAGTCCAATACAGAATTTTTCCCCTTATCACTCCCATTATATACACCTTTGGAAAAGTTTTGGATACTTTTTTTTTGGAGGGGAGTAAGGCAAAGCAATTGGGGTTAAGTGACACACATCTAGTAAATGTGTCAAGTGTCAGAGGCTGAATTTTAACTCAGGTCCTCCTGACTCCAGGGCTGGTGCTCTATTCACTACACCACCCAAAGCACGAGGGAGTACTTTGAATACTATTACCTTAGTTAAGGTAATCACAGGAGAACCAGACCCCTCAATTGCACAGCTATCACAACATATAAATTGTGTTAATTTTTTTCCTAAAACCAAACCAAAATTGGTGAATAGAATTAAATCATTTAGAGAGGATTAAAGGTCACCATTTTCCCAAGGATTCCTGATCCTAGGTTCTCTATTCACCCCATCATTCTTAGTGGTACACCAGAAAGAGTACTTGCTCTCCAATCAGAGGTGCTGGGCTCAAAACCTCCCTTTACACACTACCCAATTGGTTTTGGGAAGTCACTTAAGTATCCATGGCCCATTTCCCCATCTGTAATATGATGGATTTAGCCTCTGAGATCCCCTCTTGATCATATAAATAGACATTTGAATCCTGTTCCATCCTTAATAGCAGAACCTGGACACCAGGGGTTGGATGGTATCTCCTAGCCAGTCTCCTTGCTATACATATCCCCTTCTCAATTCATCTTACATATCACTTAATTTTTCCTTAAAAAAAAAAAAAACAACAAAAAACCTTTTTCCTTATTACTCCCTGCTTAAGAACCTTAAGAATCATGGTTCCCAATCACTTATCAGATGAAATCTAAACTTTTCAACCTGCATTCAAGACCCTCTATCAGCTAGTTCCATCTTTACCTAAGTGACCTTATAAGGAATCATAAAAGGAAAGTTGTTCTAGTCAAGTCATGTTCCTTTTTCCATTCAAGGCCCAGTACAAGTAACAACCTTTCCAAAGACTTTCCTTACTGCTCAAACCCACCATGATCTTTCAAACGTTATCTGACCTTTGGTAGCATTTATAGCCTATATCACAAAATCTAGCAATTTATTATATATAATCTTGCATTAATTGGTGGCTTTACACATAGTAGATACTCAATACATAGGATTTTCCTTTCCAAAAATTTATATAAAAAGAGTGATGGGAGGGGTGTCTTCATTCCTATTTTGTTGGTCTGGGCTACCTGTTAGGGGTGGGGGGAGACATGTCAAGGATGAACCAGAAAGAGCCACCTAATGAGTAGTCTAAAAGGGAGAGAGTAAAAGCTCCATCATCCCATTACATGTTATAAGATACAATGTAATTTGAGATAAATACATGTGTTTGTGTTCTTAACAAACTCTTAAAGGCTTAGGGGATGAGGTCTTCTGCTTACTTTACATTCCTTTTTAAATTCCCTAAACAGAGGTTTAATAACTATTTGTTTACTTGCTTTCATTGCTATTGCAAAGAATATTAGTTGTAGAACTATAGGAAGCTGGAAGGAGAATCAATTAGCCAAAAAGCACTTATCAAGTGACCACTTATTTGCTTAATGTGCCATATACTGTGCTACAAATAAAAAGGTGATAGTCCTTGACCTCAAGGAACTTATATTCTAATAGAGGAGGCAACATGTACACACACACATATATATGTATATATGCATATCTATCTACACATCTGTGTGTGCATTATACACACATATATGTATGTGTGTATACGTATGTGTATATACACACAGACATACTTATTGAGTCAGTCAACCCACTTCTCAACACTAATACTTTTATCAGCTGAGAACATATGTCATCATTTGGAGTTTTTGAACTAGGTGTGAACAAAGTCTAAACCTTGGTTGACTCAATCAATCAATCAATCAGTGCTTTCAATTGGATTGGAAAGGAAGTCTGTCTGTTCAGAGTGGCTGCTGCTGCTGCTGTTTGTCCTTCGTTCTAGAAGAGGACCATAACATCAGGGAGGTGATGCCTTGATAGGAGAATGAACTGGATGTAAGGAAGGGAGGGCTGTGCAAAGTCACCAGTCTCACTTTCTCCTCTGGAGTCATCTGGGTCCAATGGCCAGATATAGATCAGGATGATTGGAGATGGCCTAGTGGGGGACCTTGGACTTTTCAAGCTAAGGACTTTAATGAGTCTCAGTTTGACTGAGGCAACTCCCCCATTCAGTGATTAAGGCTTGATAAGAAATGGCATCTGAGATGGGAAGACCCTTAGGGTTTCTGGTCAAAACAGAAACAATTGCTATTTACATTCATTCTGAGCCAATCAGAGCCCAAACAATCATCAGGACTTGACCTGGCACTTCTTATTGGCCAATGAATAAGAGCTAGAGTGATTGAGAGCCAGAGTGATTTGGGGTTAAGGCTGGTCTTTAAGGAAAAAAAGAAAGAAGGGAAAGGGAAAAGCGAAAAGGTAAAAAGAAAGGGAGAGGGAAAGGAAAAGAGAAAGGGAAAGGGAAAAAAGTTGCTGTCCCTCCTTTCTCGAAGGGGATTAGGAAGGTGATGCTATGACATGCAAGTGAATTAGATTTAATGGAGGGAGGGCTGTGCAAAGTCATTAGCCCCCTCAGAGTGACTGAGGGACTTGGTCAGGCCCTTTGGGACTGGTATAAAACCATCAAGCTAGTTTGAAAGTAGGCATTTGATTATGTGGCAGCTTAGTGGTGGAACCTTTCCAGCCAAATCCCTAAAGAGGAATCACTTGTGGGGGTGGGGGAGCAGTCAGAGGAGGACTTCCTCCTCATCCCACCTTTTCTTGACCAGGGAAGGAACCTATGAACTTCCAAGTTGGAGGATTTGTCCTAGTCCTAGCAGCATCCTGAGAACAATTGATGACCCAGTGTCTGCCCTGGGAGTCAAGGACAAGCTAGACAGATTGAGGAAAGACAGCCCAGCTACTCTTCAAGTAGCCCCAAAGAGAAGCTAAAGGGAAGTTCATGAGTATCTCATGAAGAGGGGAAAAGGACTTCCGATAACCAGGGCCTAACGCCGCCCCTTTGACAAATGTGTTCTCTAAGCCTGAGCCCGATTTCCCCTGGACTCTGCATGTACTGGCGGAATTTCACAGACTTCTTTTTATTTTATTTTCATTCATTCATTCATTCATTCATTCATTCATTCATTCATTCATTCATCCATCCATCCATCCATCCATCCATCCATTCACTTACTTTTTGGAGGGCAATTGGGGTTAAGCGACTTGCCCAAGGTCACATGGCTAGTTTTTTTTTAGTGTGTGTGTGTGTGTTAAGTGTCTGAGGCTGGATTTGAACTCAGGTCCTCCTGACTCCAGGGCCGGTGCTCTATTCCCTAGCTGCTTCCCTTCTATTCTTATTATACTGCCTTAGTAAAGATTCCTTTCTTAAAGCCAATTAGACTTGAATGACTAATTGATATCAATTAATAATGATTAGGTGGAAGTATACCATGGGGGTTCCTGAGCTATAGCATTAGGAAGACACCATCCAGTCACTCAGAGTTGACCCTAAGGTCTCAGGGCCCACACTGAAGGTTGGGATTGAAGAGTAAGCCCAGACCCTGTGTGACATACAATAATATATAAGGAATCAAGTCAAAATGAATACAAAGAATTTTGGGAGGGAAGGCCTTAGTAACTGAGGGCATCAGGAAAAGCTTCATGAAGAAGATGGCACTGGAGTGGAGTCATAAAGGAAACTGTATTCCAAGAAGCAGAGATGAAGCTGGGAGTCCATTCCAGGCATGGGGTCAGTCAGCATAACGGAGCAGAGAGAGGAGCATCTCATGTGAGAAGCAATGATTAGTCAAGTATGGCTGAACCACTGAGTCCAAGGAGGAAAGGAGAAATTTGTAAAAAAAAAAAAAAAGACTGGAAAAATAGGAAGAGGCCATGTTGTGAAGAGCTTTAAATGATGAACAGCTTATATTTGATCCTGGAGGCACTGGGGAGTTATTGGAGTACTGGAGATGACACCCGAAGACTAGTATCATGCGGGGTTCTGTACTTTTTAGTTGTTTGGGAGAAGAGTTTGGCATATCTGGATGTCATAAGGAGAGTTTAGGCTTTAGGGGACATTTGAAAAACAATAGCAATATTACAAAAAATTCTCAAGGTGTCTTCTTTGGAAAATATTAGCTAATTATTCAGTTTAAATTAGGGCTGTATTTTCTTTTTAAATTTTTTTTTTGGAGGGAGCAATGCAGGGCAATTGGGGTTAAATGACTTGCCCAAGGTCACATGGCTAGTAAAGTGTTAAGTGTCTGAGACCGAATTTGAACTCAGGTCCTCCTGATTCCAGGGCCAGTGCTCTATTCCCTGCGCCACCTAGCTGCCCCTTTTAAATTTTTTTTTTTTTAGGGCTGTATTTTTAATGATATCTTTAAGAATAATTTATTTTCATATTAGCAGTTGCAGGCAGTCTGGTCATGAGATGAATATTCTTATATGTATTCTAGATTAAGACAATAGGACTAGACACTGTCATATTTCACAAATGGTACTAATGAAAGTAGAAGCTTAATAAATGTTTGTTGATTAATTGATTAAAACATATCTCTGTGTACAGTTGCAGGGTCATTGTGGGAAAACCACTAAACTTGAAGTCAGAAGTTGTGGCTTTAAATCACAGTTGTATGAATTACTTACTAGACATGGCATCCTTCAGTGACTCACTTAACCCCTCAGTTTACTTATCTGCAAAATGAGGATAATATCTCCATTATTTAACTCAGAGGGTCATTGTGAGGATCTAGTTGGAATGTATATAACCCATAAAGCACTATACAAATGTCAGCTGTTAGTACTTTGGAATATTGTCTAATGCTTTTTTTTTTTCCCAAGAGAGGATCAGCTATAGTTAGACTCATTTGTAATTCCTTGCATGTGTACTTTCTTCAGATGGAGGCTCGGCTGATGAGTATCAGAGAAAGGAGTGTGGCCCCTGTCTTTTCTTCCATGCCCATGTTACAAATAAATTCCACTCAATAACTAGACAACATTTCACACAAAGAAGTAAGTAAAATCCACAGGGTTTCAGCACTATTTTTTATTTGACGAACACATTACAAAATTTAGAAACCAGAGACATTTCAGGCAAACTGTTAAAACACAGTATAAATTAATTTTAATATACAAACTATGTATACATAAAGTAGCTTGACGTGACTGCAGAAAAAATTCTATGATCATTTAATCAAGGTTGTAGGAAAGGCATCAGAATGGGGCAGACACTCCAATGATGGTTGCGTTAGACATTTTTTACAACAAACTAAAAACGTACCAATGACTACACTATGCTATTATTGCTGGGTTAACAAAGAATACAGGAGGCTTATCACTATTGGAGCTTGTTAAGAGCTATGTACAGTCATAAAATGAGCCACTTTCAAAGGAACTTTACCATCACCTGGACACACAATAAATCAAATATCAGTTATCATGTGAGACAATGAGTACTATTACACAGTGATTTAGAGTTGAACTGAAAAAGAGTAACAATATGGAACTAAAGAACCTTTCTTTTTTAAAAGACTGATTACCTCTATCTTGCCCAGGTAAGAAGTGTCATGTATTCAGGAGTCCAGTCCCTCTACTGATCAGCAGGGGAATTCTGACCTATTCCATTTCTAACCGGGACTCCTTAGGTGACCTGGGGACTCCCTGCTTTTGGTGGCTCACCATATTAATGCTGAACTTAGTGTGGACACTTGACTGGCATAACTCACCACATCTCAGAACTCAACCCCAGAGACCTGCCAGCCTCAGCTTGCCAGATAGCTAGGATGACAGGCATGCATCACTACCCCGCACTAAAAAAAAAGGTTTAAGACAAACTTTTGGAAAAACCCTCCTTTTGTGTGTGTTTAGGAAGCATTTAAGACTTTTGCTTCTTGTACTACTCAGGTCTGACTATCTTGTCCATGGTTTCATCCATATGAGTACTCAGCATCAAATGCAGATCACTATTCAGCAAATGATCAGTCTAATAAGTTAGTATTGTCAAAAACAACAACAAAAAATCATTACACGGTGGCCATCTACCTGGGGATGAGATTTTTTTTTAAAACATTTAGCTATCTTGGTCCCCAAATGATGAGCACAGTGTGTCTCCCCACACTCAGAATCTGCTTGTTTTAAAAATACTGACCACAACATTTAGATTTTTCTACTGAGACTGTAGACAAACTATAGGAAAAGTGCTAAAATGAACATTTAGAGACATGGCAAATATAAATAGAGTCTTCCAGAATGTTACAGTAAGTTCTAGTATGAAACATAGGATTATTTATGTTATGTCATACTAACATAACATAGTATATGTTATGCCACCAAGCTGTTATGAGTTGACCAAATATTGCCTAAAACAGGTTTCTTTATTGGATGAATGGCATTCTCATATCAGCTGAATCATTATTTCACTGGAATGCTCTAACGTACCTGACTTTGTAAGAATCAAGGCCTAATCCTCAGAATTCTGCAAAAGAAAAACCAGGTTTTTTTTTTTCCCTCCCAACTTTAAAAGATGTCAGCATACTTTCAGATTATGCTTCATAACTGAGTGATTGAGCAACAGTAGAGACAGATATCAGATGACTGCTTTTGGTCTATGCCTTGACTAAATCTTGGGGTTATGAATTTACAGTAATGGAAAATCTGCAAGAATTTCTCTAAATGAAAATAGGCCCAACCCTTTAGGACACCTAGGAACAGCTTTGAAACCCTGTTCAAATTCTTTCTTTGGCTTCTCATTTATCCTACTTGAAATCAGTGGAAGCTATGTGAGTCCAGCAGGGCCAGGGGAATAAGATGGCCCAGAAAAAGTCCCTATCATGTTATAGATTGAATATACATTTCAAATACAAAGATCCCGGCTTTTACACTGCATTTAACCTTGATTGTCTTTATAGTAATGGCTGTTTGTATGTGTACTCAGGAGAGCAAGGGTGGACCCTGACTGTCAATTAAGAACAAAGCTTAGGACTCTACGATCATTGTTCTAGAGTTGGAAGGGACCTCAGAGGTCAAGACAATCCAACCCTCTCTTTTTATAGGAGAGGAAACTGAAGCTCAGGCAACAAATTATCAAGGAATATATTCCCTCCCCAAACCTTTTATTATGTTAAAACACCATCAACAAAGTACAGTATAGATTAGTTTCTTTGAGAAAGACTAGAACTCAAATGGGATGACTTGTTTCATCTATGTACCTGGGGCCTGTTCTACATTGAATGCTGTAGGAACAAAACAACCTTATAAAAAGAATACTAGGGGCGGCTAGGTGGCACAGTGAGTAGAGCGCTGGCCCTGGAGTCAGAAGGACCTGAGTTCAGATCCAGCCTCAGATACTTAATGCATGCACAAACAAAAAAACCTAGCCGTGTGACCTTGGGCAAGTTACTTAACCCCAATTGCCCTCCAAAAAGCAAAAAAAAAAAAAAAAAGAATACTAGCTGACATGGTTATAGTACATTACAACTACAGGGCACTTTCACATTCATTATCTCATTTGATCCCCACAACAACCCTGTGATGTAGGTAGTGAAAGTATTATGTCCATTTTTACAGATGAGGAAACTGAGGCTCAGACCCTATGGTCACAAGGCTAGTAAGTGGCAGCACTAGGACTCAAACTTAGGTCTTCTGATTTCAGATTTTGCCCTCTTTGCAACACAACATACTATCTGCTGCCAGGAGGGTTTAAGAGGGACACACTTCCTGCTTTAGAAATATAGTCACACCAAATACCATAACCCAGATAAAGAGTGGATAGTCAGCATGGAGGAGAAGACTTGGTAACTGCTACATGTCTTAGGATGTGTAGGAGTCTACCTGCCAAGATACAGCTGTAAAGCATCTGCGTGGAAATTCAGTTCAATTGAACAAACATTACTGAACGCCTACTATGTGCAAGGCACCAAAAAAGGAATGGATGCCCAAGACAAATAAAAATGCAGAGAAGAAAAAATCAAAAGGGAACAAACCAAACACTTCAAAAATTATTTCCTTAATGTTGATATTTTTTTGTCTAGGCTTATGGTTTCATCTAAGGAGGAAACTCAGTTTAGAAATGTCTTCTACCCTTACAAATGGGCAACTCTGCAACTTTGTCTTAGATGGTTGGTTACCTGGATCACGGAATAAAAAGTGACTTGCTTGGGGTCCCATAACCAGCATATATCAGAGGCAAGACTCGAACTCAGACTTTCCAGATTCCAAGTCTGGCCCTCTGTCCTTTATGCCATACTACCTCTTAGGGACTGCTTTATGGAGCCAAAGCACAGAAGCAGCTAGGTATCTCAGTGGGTAGAGCGCTGGGCTGGGAGTCAGGAAGACCTGAGTTCAAATCTGCCCTCAGATACTTACAAGCTGTGTGACTCTGTGCAAGTTACTTAACCCTGTTTGCCTCAGTTTCCTCATCTATAAAATGATCTGGAGAAGGAAATGGCAAACCATTCCAGTGTCTTTGCCCAGAAAACCCCCAATGGGGTCACAAAGAGTCAGACACAACTGAAACTGCTGAACAACAACACATAGAAACACTCCATATTCCCTCACTTCCAGCTAACACCAGGATAGGCAGAAAACTCCCATCAGGGTTTTGGCTAAGATCTTCCTTGATTTATTCTTGATGGTGAAGAATGTTTGCTTTACCTAAGTCTAAGCAACCTTCATTGTCTTCATGCTTTTCTTTGATTTTGCAGCTCAGAGGCCAAAGGCACTCTGGAAATATCATGGGATCATAATTGTCCAGCTTGAAGAGAGCCTGTGGGTCATCTAGTCCAACCTGCTTAACAAAGGTCCCAGTTTGCTTCTGGACAGTAATCTAGGTTACCTCTTATCATGGGAAGATAACTAATAGGAGACTGATTCTTAGAATTTCATTTAACCTATTCCATCTGAATTATCTGCTCCTAGAAACTGGTTAATTCTGGAATCTGGTTGTAGAATTTCACTGAACATACTTGTACACAGGTTATTTTCTTCATTTCTGAGAGTGAAGTGTATCTGTCTGAAGGAAGAATGTCACTGGAAAGAGTTGTTTTTGCCTGGGATGCAGCAAAACATGGTGGAAACAACTGTGAATGGGACTCCTGACTTCTAGTCCTGACTCCTCTCCACTAACAAGCTGTCATTGATCTGGGGCCAATCACTTTACTTTGCAGCACCTTAATTTCCTCTTCTGTCAAATAAAAGGATTTGTCTACATGAATTCTAAGATCCTTTCTAGCGCTAAAATTCTGTGATGCCACCCATCACCGCAGAAGACAAGCGGGGTTAAATAAAAACTAAAGAAGGATTTTCAAAAATTTGGAAATTATTTTCACTCTATACTTGAAACCTAGAGAAACTCAAAGTAGAAATCTTTTCTCTTTCTTCCTAAAAGTATTTGGGCTAACAAATTGATTGTGACTGCTAATGAACACAACTTACCATTTCTTCTGCTTTTACAGAGGTACTTAATAAGACAAATTTCCCAACGCAAATTCTGAAAGTGGAAGTGTTTGTATACCTCAAGTAATATCTACAAACTCACCCTGCCATTTTCTTTTTGTTACTTAATAGTGAGAGGCAACTTGGAGTATTGGACAGAGAAACAGCTCAAGAGCCAAGGAGACCTGGGTTTCTCTCTTGTCTCTGATACATACTGGCCATGTTACTCTTGGCAAGTCACAAGCCCTCAGTGCTCCTGCCAATTCTTTAAGACAATTTGTTGCAGAGAAGGTGCCAACCTACATTGGTAGAGGGAGAGTTTCCTCACCCAGGGTTTCTCTAAACTGATGAAATCACAGGTTTAGTCCCTATCCCTATCTTACTCAGTGGTGCTAGGGGTTATGGGTTGTTTTTAATCATCTAATATGAACTGTCTTCCTTTTAAGAGATAAAGAAAAAGTGTGTTGGTGTTGACCAGTTAGACATTCAGAAATCTGAGACATATCCTCAGCCGGGCTGATAATCACAAACAATCTAGCATCTGTGCTTTTTAAAAAATATATATTAAAACAACATATTTACAACGAAATCCTGTTAAAGGTGAGTGTTTATAAAGACCTGAATCCTTTTCTAAAGTGAAATAAGCTCATTATTAACCCCCTTCTTTTGACATCTCACAGAAAGGGAGAGAAGAGACCCTGTATCTCATCCTCATGTCCAGTGTACATGCAGGCAGAATGGGTGCGGAAGCATCTCTCTGTGCTTGGAGCTAAGCCACTGACCACCTGGAATAGTTATTCAGTGTTCAGCAGCCACCTGCGGAATCTGTGTTCTTTGTGGAAAGCTCCTTGCTTTTGCTGGAAGGCAATGTATGGGCATCAAGGAGTCACAGAACTGCCTGGTGTGCCCCCTGGAGAGGGGCAGGGCTCCTGGCATTTTTCCCAGAGAGAAGCCTCGAAGGCTAATTTTCTCATATACACTCTGCAGCCTGGGCTGCGAAGAACATGTGAATAATTCATGCTATGGTTTCAGGAAAGCTCTTGCTTTCCCCAGAGCTCCAGGATGCACACCGCCGAGCTGCACATGCCCAGATTCTCTTTGTTCTGGAAGACAGGTTCAGTGTTAGTTGTTTTTCATAGACAAAAGTCCTCAATAATGCAATTAGATAGGCATCCACTCGTCCTGGTGACCTGTGATTGAGTGTGGACGTGTATTTTGCCACAGCAGGATGGGAAATATGAATAACTATCCATTTAAATATGCACATGAATAGTATTTAGCTACCAACAGCTACAGTTTGTTACTGTATCCATAACAGAATAAGGAGCTAGAAGATTAGGCACTGGTCTTCTCAAACTGCACATAGAACAGCAAAATTAATATGTTCTTTACCAAACTTAGATTGGTACAATAGGAGAAAAAGTGTTAATAAAGCAGGGAAATTAATGACTTTGCTTAATGTCCGAAGCTGTTTCTGCATAACTCTGCATGGGGTATACTTGAGGATTTGGGCGTAAATGCAGAAAGCTCACCATTCTCAGTGGCTACAGTTTCTTGTTTACATAGCCAATGGAATATATTGTGATATTATCATTTCCCATGTTGCCAGGAGGGGTGAGGAGACACGTTTATCATTTTGCACAAGACAGGATTCCAATAAATTCTTCCAGCTATGAGACCTTTTGATGGTTTTGCCTATCTTATCTAGGCCCCCACAGAGAATCTCTGGGGAGCCCAACCCTATTGGTGGGGCAGGTTGATCTAGTAATACCATGGACACTTGGTTAAGGGACTCTATAATGAACAGACTGTTATAAAGGGAATAATCATTCATTATCCTGAAATATATTACCCTTTAGGAACTGTGATGAATCTTTGTTTAGCTAAAGGAGGCCATTCCCATGGTGAGCTTAAATTAAACTCTCAGAATGAATGGAAACATATGGCAGGGTAGCAATCTAACATACAGACAATGGGATCCATGCTAGAAAAACTATAGGCCCAGGATCAGGTGGCAACTAAGTACTTATGTCTACTGGCATTGCCCCAAAGGAGATCCTGTTATTCTCCAAAACTTGGACTAGCAGGTATTCCTAGAGCTGAGGCTCTTGGGAATATTCCAGGAGTTGGTCACAGGCCCAGTTGAGCTCCTCAAGAACAACAAATAGGTTATTCTAGAGTCTCTGACATCTCCGTTTTACAATGGAATAATCTAAAGATTACCAGATTGAACATTGGCTTTTGTGACATGTCCACATGGACAGGGAATCCCAAGGCTGGAGGCCTAGCACTGCCAACTGCCTAGGAATTCTTGAAACAAGGTCTTACTCCACGTCAGACTGGCCCGGATGCTACTGAGAAACTGATTCCCCTAAACTGGCAATGATTAGCATTTGCATCATCAGGTGATAGTAGGGCTTTATCCATCCTATGCTTTTCATTAATGGGGTGACAAAAACAGCCAGACACTTGGGGATGCAAACAATATTTGGATATGCTACTAAAACATCCATGAAAACACGGGACTCCTGCCCTGGACTCACCAAAGGCATGGGCTAATATGTAGCTCCCTGGATATATCTACACTTTCAACCAGTTCGTTACAGCATCATTATCAAAATGATCCCATTTCACTGGACATTTTAGCCAAAATTTCCAAGAAACATGGGTTTTGTGTTTGTTTGGGTCCAAACAAAGCCTCTGAACATGGCTGTTCCTAATTGACTGGACATCATCATGGCCAATTCTGCTCAATGAGGCAATCCTTATTGATCATTAAAATGGCCAGAATGATTGCTTCACTTGTTCTGTGGACTGTTCATTTCCCCAGGCACAGAGCTATGCTCTATATTCCATGGAACAGAGATAACACAAATGTGGATTATTAGTGTAGTATATGAGGAATGTGGCAGACATGTTAATTACACTGCAGGATGGTACTCCATTTATTTCTTGTAAGTGCATGATTGTTTTGCACTCGTTGTAATCTATACAACATGAATCCTTATAGAGAGGAAATGGTAAGCACATTCTAATCCCGTCTCCAATAACAGTAACTGTCTAGGAGCCCTGTGATACTAGACTCTTCCTTCTAACTTGATGGTGTTATGGGTATTTATACCAAGTTCCCTCATATCTAAGGGATAAATATATATTTTTTTAAACAACAGATGTCACATCAGAACTAAACTCCACTAATTTTAACCTATGAGTTATCTACTAATTGAAATCAATTTTGACCCACTGACCTGTTACACACAGTTATATTTCATCATATGTCAGGGAAGAGATTTCTTAGCATCAGCAGAACCAGGGAATGACCCACATGCCTTAATTAGAGGTAAACCCATCTCTCAGAGTAATGTGCTTCATCAGCAGAAGCTAAAGGTACAATTGATGCAGCCAGTATTGTTTCATGCTCAACCAACCCTCTGCTTTGAGTTCCAGAAAGAGAAGCGATGATTAGGGAAGAAAGCCATGAATGGATAGTTCCTGTGGTGTTGTGTTTGTGATATCAAGGCTCCCCAGGCGTCTTGTCCTGGTAGTTGGTGTTGTTTGACTGCAATGCACTCATTACCCAACTAGGCTGGTTATCCTTGTTGGAGGACAAAGTTTTCATTCAAGACTGAACAGTTAGACACAATGACATTTCATGGTCTTGGGAACACACTTAGAGACTGCTTCTTGAAGCACCCACTGAAGGCTTTTTTGTTTCCATGTGAGCTTCGAAAAGCTTTGGGGGTAGCACCGTGGCTTGACTCTCTGTCTTCAGAGACAAGGGAACCATCAGCCCAGGCAGTCTTGGTGCCCCTGGGTATGAGCGACAGCCACTGTTGTTTCCAGGATATAAGCATTTAGAAAAGGAAAATTGTGCAGAATGCTGTCAATTTCAGCAGAGAATGCAGTTCATCATGTTTTGCGGTTCATCAAAAAAAGAGAAAGAAATTGACACCTAAATCCCCAATAGGCATCTTTGGAATCAGTAGTGCAAAGTGTTTTTGCTTTTTTTCTTTTCCTACTTTGTCAATTCCTTGTTCTTCAAGTCTTTCCTAAAATAGTAGATCTGCAATTTGAAACGTTTATAGACAAAGATGAAACAAAACCTTTACAGTTACTCTATTGGATTTTTAAAAAATTCTTTGAATTCATGGTTTTATATTGAATCCTTTCTTTATGGAAAGGATTGGAAATGGTCTTTTTTTCTCATTTTTTTATTTAACCTCAAAATGAATAAAAAATGAAAAATAAAAATTTCTTTGGCATTAGTTTTTTTTATTATGTTGATTCTACTTTATATACAGTAATTAATATAGTGCTATTATATGCCCAGTCAGAAGAGAAGTCTTCTGAATAATTCTCCTTACCCACTGTGAATCAGTTCTGACATATATCCTCTAGAGTCAGAATACTGAAGATAAGTTAAAATAATTTCAGTATTAGATTTTTGTAGGCATGAGCATTAATAAAAGGGGTTAGAAAAGGAAAGATTACCTTAAAGACTTCCATCTCTCTTTTTCTACTTGGTTCTCTGGGCTTTCACTTTCATAAGAAGCCAGATAAAGACCTAGACAAAGAGGGATTTATAATTAGATCCCTGAAAGCTTGTGGGGATTTCTTTGTTCCATGTTGGACTCTGTCCTGTGTATTACATTTCTGGGTTTATATGATTTGTTATGAGTTATTTAGTCAACAGTGCCTCATTTGGTTTTATATAAAAAAGTGTCTACAACATCAAAATGGTAATTGTAAAGGAAGAAAGGTCAAAGGGAGACAACTAATAGGTTTATCTGTTTAATTAGAGATCACTGAATTTTCAAGCTGGAAGGATACATAGAGGTTGTATAATTAAATACCCTCGATTTACAAAGGAGGGACCTTCATGAGGCCCAGGGACTTGACGAAGGAGGCAGAGTCAGTACTAGAAACCAAGTCTATTGAAATCCCAGTTCAGTTCAATCTACTACACTGCTTCTCAAATACATTTAAGAAAGAATTTTAAGAAAGAATTTCATTTTTCCCGCAGAGGTAAACCAGCTTACAGCAAGCTGGTTTATTAACTAGTTGGCATTTAAACAGCAGGGCAGCTGGGTGGTACAGTGGATAGAGCACCAAGCTTGGAATTAGGAATGCTCATCTTCCTGAGTTCAGATCTGACCTCAGACACTTACTAGCTGTGTGACGCTGGGTAAGACACTTAACCCTGTTTGCCCCCATTTCCTTATCTATAAAATGAGCTGGAGAAGGAAATGGCAGACCACTCTAGTGACTTGGCCAAGAAAACCCCAAATAGGGTCACTAAGAGTGGAAAAGGACTGAAAACAACTGAACAACAACTTAAATTTAAACAGATTTGTAGTTTACAAAGAATCTGCTTTCTAAATACCAGCAGGTAGTACAAGTTACCCTCCCTTCCTCTCCCACACCCCATTTTACAGATGTGGAAGCTTAGGTTGAGCACAGTTGAATGTCTTGCCCACGGTTACACAAAGAAGGATTCACCTGGTAAGGAGTGTCTGTGGGCTGAGCTACAATGAGACTCCTCTCAAACCAAGCAGGAAAGCATAAAGAATGATGATGCCCCTCCCTACACAGATGAAATTAAAAGTAATTGTTTCTGTGAATATCATTATCTGCACTTTCAGGGCTCTAGCACTCAGGGGCTTTTGGCCATTAGGAAAGAATGGGATAAATAAGATGCTGGGATAAGGAAGGAGCTTCAACCCCCTTCTGATCCCACCTGGACCTCTGCCAACCCAAAGAACAGAAGCCATGTCACTACATATGAGCTGAAGGCCCTTTAAGGCATGGGCGGACTGTCTCATAAAGGAACTGCTTAAGGAAGCTGAGATTTATCCCAGACCAAGGCTATTCATCTAACCCCTGCTGGGGAGCATCCCCAGTGCTACCTAGGACGCAGACCTCAACTTCCAGTTTTCCTGGCATCAGTAACCATCTTGTTGACCATGCTTGCCTGTCCAGGGGCTCTGTTCTCTCCCTGCCTATGACCCTACCTGTGTCTGTGTTGAGCCCCACCCCTGTCTGTGAATTCCTGACTTTGACACCTGTCTGTTCCACTAAGTTCGTGTACAATGGAAATCCCTCAGCTTAAATTCCCAGCCCCCTCTGTCACCTCCTTCCTATTCCTGGCCCCATCTATTAGCTGCTATCCAATGTGCCTATCTCGAATCTTTCTGAAACTGGGGCTAAAAGGAACAAAAGCAAAAGAAATGTGGTGCTTTGGGTGACTTCCTTTGTTTTTAGTATAGGCAATACGTGTTAACCACCTGAGGTGTAAATAAATTTATAGCAACAAAATTTATAGTAGTAGCAAGAGTTCAGATCCATCCCTCTCTGCTGAGTTCCCAAAGGGTCCTCAAATACCCTGACATTCTTCACTCATACTTCCATTTATCCTCTGTAGAGGTCCATGAAAGCTGGAGGAGCGTAGCAAATGGGGCCCAGAAGGGGATCTCCTTTGCAGGTAGAGCTGAATTCCTGGTTCTTCTTTTTATGAACTTGACAATGAAGCATTTGGCTCAGGACAATTGTGAAAACTAGCATCGTGCCACATCTTACCACCCACATCTGCACACAGCTGGCTTCTTCAATTACACGAGTGACATAGCCTTTAACGATCTTAATTACCAAAGTTAAATATAGCTTACCTCCTACATATGCTTGGTTTAGGAGCGTGACTAGGTAGCCTTGTTATCTGCCAAAAAGCAGCACCTCCACCCTCCCAATTTAATGACACCTGAGTGATGTACACCCAGTATACACCAACGACTAATCCTTAATTCTGTGGGGTGGTGGGGGTGGGGTGGAGTGGAGCTCTCTACAGAGTGCAACATGTGTCTTTCTGGAAGGTGTTTCCTTCTCTCCATGTGCCAGGCAGTCTATAGCTACACTGTGTGTGTGTGTGTGTGTGTGTGTGTGTGTGTGTATGCATGTGTGCATTGTGCAGGGGAGTGGGTATGAAGGTGGGATTTACCCCTAAACCAAATTAATTAAATGTAAGGATTTGGTGCTCCGAAAAGAGAACTAGTCTGGCGACTTGGGATGCTTGGGGTTACCCCTACTTTTGACCCCACCTAGCTCTGTGGTCCTTCACAAATCCCTTTCCTAGGCTTTGTAGGATTGCACATGTATAATCTGTATCAAATTGCTTATTGTCTCAGGGAGGGGGAGGAGAGGGAAGGAGGGAGAGAATTTGGAACATAAAATTTAAGAAAACAAAATTTAAATTGTCTTAACATGTACTTAGGAAAAATATTGTTCAAAAATAACAACAACAACAAAGTCCCTTTTTCCTCACTGGGCCTCAGATTCCTGGTTTGGAGAGCAAGGGGGCTGGAATAGATGACCTATAAAAAGTATTTCCCTCTCTGAGCATATGTCCAGGTCTTTGTCCAAGGGTACACAGTGTTATTAGGAGCCCCAGTAGCTGCAGCGGCTGCATCTTGGGGTTGGGAGGGAAAGACAAGGAAAGAGTGAGGCCTTTTCCTCATGTTGCTTTGTTCACTCCCCACCTCAACCGCCCCCCCCGCTTTTTTTCTTTAATCATTGCTGATATTTGGTTTATTGCTGCCAAAGTGACACATTCTCAAATGGTCCACAATGCACTGGGGAAAATATTGCTTGCTTTTTTTTTTTTCAGACACAGTAATGAGCCATTCCCATACACACGAGGCTTTTTGTGGCAAGCTGGCTTTCCTTACTTTGGGCTCCACAAAAGCCACTGCATTAAAACCTGAAAACAGTGTTAAATGGTGTGGCCAAAAACAACAATCCGGTGTGGTAATTTTCTTACAGGCAGATGTTATTTTAAGATTTAATGAGTGTTTTATTGATGTTCTTTTTCCCCATTAGCATCATTTTCTAATGACCATCCCACTGCCCAGTCCCACAATAGAACATAACTAAGTATAACTAATGAAAATAAATCAGTGTTCATTGGCCACATCTGACAACGTAGGCCTCATTCCACCCCTATAGTCCTCCACCCTTCTGCTGAGAAAAGGGAGTTTGTGTGTTTCCCTATCACTTATCTTAACTCATGATTAGTCACTGTTTTGAATTATTTTAATGTTGTTTTCCTTTGCTGTGGTCATTGCCTTGTTCCCTTTTGGGGGCAGGATGGATGCTGGATATGGGTCCCAAGGGTTTGATCTAGGACAGGTTTGTGTCATGGGGGTCCAGAGAGGCCAGATGGTAGAGATTCAGGGAGCCCCACCTTCTGTCTCTGTTCACATGCCAGCTCCTCACCCTTAATCCCAAGCTTCCTCATATCTTTTCCACTACTACGTTCTTTCAGGTCTCTCCATCTCTCTCCTTTCCCTTTATCTTCATGTTCCTTTCTTGCCACTTACAACATAATACTTCCCTTCACAGACATGACATTACATTCCTAGGCTAGCTCCCATTACCATATTTAACCCCTATGGCAGGTTGGTGGTTTAATGGCTAGAACTTTGGGCCCAGAATTGAACCTCAGTTCAAATCCTGAAAAAGACTTATAGACATGATGGGAAGTAGTTAGAAATCATAGTGGACAGAGCACCTTACATGGCATCAGGAAGACCTAGGTTCAGATTTGTCCTTAGACACTTAGTGACCATGTGAGACTGGGCAAGTCACTTAACCTGTCTGCCTCAGTTTCCTTATCTGGAAATGGAGATAACAATAGTACCTACCTCCCAGGGTTTGCCCCAGTTTCCCGATCTGTAGAATGAACTGGAAAATGAAATGGCAAACCACTCCAGTACCTTTGCCAAGAAAACCCCAAACGGAATCACAAAGAGTAGGACATGACTGAAATGTTTGAAAAACAACACCTTCCAGGGTGGTTGAAAGGATAGAATGAGATAAAATTTCTAAAGTATTTTGAAAATGTTAAAGCAGTATACAAATGTGAGCTATTCAAATGACTTGTTATATAGTAGAAATGCTGATCACGTACAACTGCATTGTTTTCTATTATTTTTCATTGCAAGTGAATAGGGCTTTTTTTTCAGTTATAATGGGAGTTTTCATTTACATGGAAGAGGGATTTTATTTTAAAGAGATGGTTTGGGTACCAGGGCTAGAAGAGTCTAGGAACCAAACCAATTGAAAGCATTAATTTTATTGTTCAATCTGCCAATCTGTCAACTAATTTACAAGTGAACTTTTGGAATATAACAATTATAAATTTGATTCTTTCTGCATAGGAGTGTCCCAATTTAAGAAAACCTGCTATGTAAAAGTTTGAGTTTGCAAAACAGTTACATTTAAGGCTGATGATTTCCATTATACAATGGTGAAGAAAAGTATGGAAAAAACCCCCAACATATGCATTGGTCACAGCTAGGTAATTACATACATATGAATGAGTACTCTAGAAGACTGAAAAGGGAGAAATAAGAAGAAATCACAGCTAGTTATTACTACTTGCATGTTACAGTATTCTAAAGTTAAAAGTATTTTGAATCTCTTTGTAGGGCAAAAATTAAATCCATGAGATCAGGGATTCTGAGCAAGAAGGAACTCAGCAGTCATTTAATCCAACCTGCCCCCCCCCCCCCATTTTACAGTAAAGGAAATAGAGGCTCAGACAGGTTAATTGACCTGTGTGAGGTCACAGACCTCATATATCACATATCTGCTAAATAAAAAAAGAATTCAAAAAATTGTTTCAAAAAAAGACAAGCAAACTGGCTCCCCTAGTGAATTTAAATGAATTGAATTTTTTTTATTAAAAAACCTTTTTTTTTCTTTTAACAAACATTAGAACTTCCCTTGACTTGCCTAAACCAAAGTACACCTATACATTTCTCATTCTGGCAAGCTGTGGAACAGCTGTGAGCTCTGTGGTTCTTTCTGGTCTATAAATACATATTCCCTCCCATGTCCCTTACAATTGCTCCCTTTTCATTATGGAATACATTCTGCCATTTTTTTCTCTGTGGGTTTATAATCCGGCTTTCCCTCCCCTTCATCTTCTCCCTGCATTTCAGCCTAGGTGGGGGTGTAGGTCAAGTGTCCTACTGACTTAAAATGTGGCCCTCTCCTTGAAGCTAATTTGAACTGGCCTTGTAATGGGAGAAAAGGGAGTGGAAGTAATGAAGGGCAGAGAGGTTAGTTCCTATCCCTGCCTTGTAACCTTTGAAGGCTAGCAGGAGTTAGCCACATCTTCCACCTACCTACCCTCAGGACACTAAGCCTGGCTACAGTTAGCCTGGCCTGTCCCTCTCCCTTTAATCATGTTAATGACTGCTTTTAGGCAATCTGCTGAGCCTAATTTTCCTTGCTATGTTGTGACTTTCATGAATTCTGGGGAGGCACAGATGCCTACCCTGATTAACTTGGATGGGCCCAAAAACACTTCAAAAGGAAAGAGAATCATCAATGCTGCTGTGATGGGAGAAACTACACCAAAGTGAAACCATCAGGATTTTGACAGCTGGAGTCAGGAGACCTGACCCTACTACAAACATCTGTGTGACCCGGAAGAAGCCATTTCAATTTACTAGCTCTGAATTTCTTCCTCATCAATAAAATAAGGGGAGAGTACCATGAGATCTTATAGTTAGGACTTTCTATGTTCTACTTTAGAGTCCCTTCCAGTTGTCATATTCTATGTTCTAAGACCCCTTTTATCTCTGCCAATCTAGGTCCTAGGTCTGGGAAAAGGCTAGAATTTGGTTCATAATATTATTCCAAACTGAAGACCCAAAAGCATGTGTTTTAAAACTCTCAAAAGGAAAAACTCATTCTAAGGGGCCTAGAGGTGATAGCATCAATTAGGATTCCTATCCCATAGAACAGCTGAATCTATGAGGCATGACTATGAGAGTGAGTGCTGGGACTAGAGAGGTCAGGGCTGTGACTAGAGAAAAAATATTTCTTGCTCTGTCTAGGACAAGGCTATGTATCTTACATAATTGTTGAGAGAGAGGGGCCAAGGATAGTGGCATAATAATAATAATAATAATAGAAGAAAAGGGAGGAGAAGGAGGACGAGAAAAAAGAAGAGGAGGAGGAGGAGGAGGAGGAGAAGAAGAAGAAGAAGAAGAAGAAGAAGAAGAAGAAGAAGAAGAAGAAGAAGAAGAAGAAGAAACAGAGACAAAGGTAGAGTCATATGCCATGTATAAGGGAAGAAAAGGGAATACTTGCCATCCTCAGTGAAGATGGGAGCCGTGTGTAAATAGTGGGTGATGTTGGGATCTTGTTCAAATGGACATTCCACTTGTTTCCATGTTATAAATTCTCCAACTTGTTTAGCCAGCTCCAGAAATTTCTAGGAGGAATGATTTAAAAAATAGTTGACAGGATGTAAATATAAACTTCTTGGTTTGGCATTTAAAGTCCTTCACAATTGGGCTCCAACTTACCTTTTTAGACTTATTATGCATCACTTCGCTTTGTGGACTCTATAGTCTGGCGAACCTGGCCTTCTTGCTAACCACCTATCTCTTGTCCTGTGCCTTTGCACAGCCTTAGATACAGGCTGTTTCCCCATGCCTGGCATGCACTCTTGCCTTGCCTCTGCTTCTTAGAATTCCTAGCTTCCTCCAAAGCTTAGCTTAAGAACTATCTCCTACATGAAGCCTTTCTTCATGCCCCCATCTGGTAGTGTTTCTCTCCCTGCATGCATTACTCTGTGTATATGTGTGTGTGTGTGTGTGTGTGTGTGTGTGTGTAGTATATGCATGTGTATATGTGTGTATATATATGTGTATATGTATATGTGTGCATGTATATGTGTGTATGTGTATATGTATGTATGTATGTACATATTTATTTATTATTTTCCCTGGTAGAATATATGCCCTTTAAGGGTTGATTTTAAAATTTGTGACTCTAGTGACTAGCATAGTACTTGGTACACAATAGGTGCTTAATAAATAATTGCTGATTGATTAATCTAAACTCTAGATCTTCTACAACTTGTCTAGCAAAAAGTGAAAATTTGCACCAGATTGAATAATGTTCAAGATATCCATTGAGAAACTACATTAAATGACTTCTACTCCAGAACTGCACAAAAGTCAGTCAGCAGCCCAAAAGGGAAAGAGGATGTCAGGAAAGCTAGTGCCAGCACAGACAAGCAATCCCAAAGTCTCCCAGGGTGAGTAGAGAAGAAACAGACACATGTAACCTGTAGAGTTCTTTCTATAGAGGCAGTGATAGATGAGAGGTTCCCTGAGAAAGCTCCAGGGTGGTTGAAAACTCCCCTGAGGTATTCTCCTCTCTCTTCTCTCATAGAAATGAGTGAGGATGAGATAGTAACCAGTATGAATGTAGGTCAGATTTGGATACCCAAGGGCTCCAAGGACCTTATAACTTTGTTCTGTGGTGTCAGAGGGGGCCCTAAAGATCCAGTGCTCTGAATCTCTAAGATCCAATATGGCCTAACCCTAGTAGAAGGAGGTGAGGGCAGAAACACAAGTAACATAGGAGGAGAACAAGCAGGACTGTCCATCCCATCCAAAAGTATGGCAAGGGGGCAGAGTTTGGCTTTGATATAAAGCTCCAGTTCAGGAACTAAACAGGGAGAAATTAATAAGCTAAAGGAGACACTGATCAACATAAACAAAATGTAAATGTAGAAATACTCCCAAAGAGGAGAGAATAACTCTAACACTTAGGCAGTGACTCAAAGAGAAAAAAATGGATTTTTATAAGGATTATTTAAATAAATAAAGTCAAGAGATAAGAAAGTAAAAGGTCATATGGAAAGAATAAAGAGGAGAATAAATAACTTAGAAGAGAAAGTAGTAAACTTAAACAAAGTAATGGATTCTGTGAAAACCAGAATAGACCAAACAGATCAATGATTCCATAAGACAGCAAAAAGTACTAGAACAAAATAAAAGGATCGAAAAAAACCTAGAAGAAAATGTAAACTGACATTAAAAAATAACTGATCTAGAAAACAAGACAAGGAGAGAGAATTTAATAATGATCAGATTCCCTGACAACATATTTTTTAAAAAACCCTGGATAAGAAATTGCAAATAAAAATCACCCAGATCTAATAGAATCTGAAGCCAAAGTAAAGCTAGAAACCATTGATCACCTGAAAGAAAATATGAAAAGTCCCAGAAATGGCATAGCCCATATCCAGAGCTTTCACATCAAAGAAAAAAATACTGTTAGGTAGCCAGAAAAAAAGCAGTTAGAGTACCAAGGTACTATAGTTAAATCATGTAAAATGGGGTAGCTTCTAAAAAGAAAAAGAAAACAAAAACAGGAGATATTGGAAACTGATACTCCAAAAAGGCAAAATAAATAGGTTTATAACTAAGAATAATTTACCCTACAAAACGGATTATAATCCTACAGAAGAAAAAGAAAAAGTATCTTTAATGGAATAGAGTGTTTTCAAGCATTTCTGAGAAAAAGATCAAAGTCAGATAGGACTTTTTGAACAAATGAATCAAGAGAAATCTAGAAAAGTAAATTTATTTGAGCCATTGGAACAGACTGTATGATATGGTGCTAACATTCTAATGGGAGAAAAGAAATAAATATCCTTTCAAATTCTTAATATCTTCAAAGAATACTGAGGTAATTAAACAAGAAAAACAGAGGATCTCGGGCTGGATTGGTTCCATTGTGAGGGTTTGAAGAGATAAAAGAAAAGAAATATGGCGGTAGAGAAAGGAGAAAGAAGGGGGTAGAACTCACTATTTCTTATGATTAGGAAGTAATGATACAAGGAAAAGAGTATAGAAAAGGGGTGGGGGCTTTGTCATCATCAGATGCGCCTCGCTTTTGTCTTAAAGAAGTGTTGAGTATATTCATACATACAAACATATACACACAGCTGGGTGTAGAAATCAAACTCAATAGGGCAACAAGGAGGAATGTGGGTGATGTTAAGAGGAAAGATATAATATCAGGGAAGAAAGATTCACAAGAAAAACAATTTTCTGATACTAAAATGGGGCAGGAGGGATAATCAAAAGAATGAAAAAAAATTCAAAGATCTGGAATCTAAGGAGTTGCCAATCCATTAGAGAATAGCTGAATAAATTGTATCTGAATGTGACAGAATATTATCATGCTGTAAGAAATAACAAAAGACATTTTTTTTCAGAGGATC
This sequence comes from Gymnobelideus leadbeateri, assembly GCA_011680675.1. Classification (NCBI taxonomy): domain Eukaryota; kingdom Metazoa; phylum Chordata; class Mammalia; order Diprotodontia; family Petauridae; genus Gymnobelideus; species Gymnobelideus leadbeateri. The sequence continues at coordinate 258,860 of WOXC01002673.1, read as the reverse complement.
CTAGATAATATGAACTAATGTGGAGTGAAGCACATAGAACTGGGAAAACAATTCACGATAACTAATATTTATATAGTACTCATTATGTGCTATGCACTGTGCCAAGTGATTTACAATTACTATGTTATTTTCTCATTCGATCCTCATAACAACACTCAAGGTTGGTGTTACTTGTTTCCTCCTTTTTTCAGATGGAGAAACTGAGGCTAAAAGAAACGAAACAATTAGCTTATGATTACAAAGATAGTGTCTAAGGCTGAATTTTAACTCAGGTCTTCCTGACCTCAGGTCAGACACTCTATGCACCGTTTCATTCAGCTGACCTCTAGACGTGGATGACTAAATTGCAAAGAAAAATAATTGAAAAACTTAAGAATTCTGATCAATGCGATGACCAGCCAAGCATATCTCCAGTGGACCTATGGTGAACTATATTATCCACCTTGTCACAGAGAAGTGATAGACTCAAGGCATGGGAATAAACACACACTTTTAGACACGGACACTGGATGGAATCATTTTGTACAACTATGCTTATTTGTTGTAAGGGTTTTTTCTTTTCTTTTCTTTTTAAGTTAGGGAGGGGAGGTTAGTTAGGAGAGGATAAGTTAGCCATAGTAATGCCAAAAAAAGGGGAAGGCATAACACATTTTTTAAGTGCATAGAAGAAAAAAAAAGGAAGGCTAAAGAAAGCCCAAACAGGCTTCCTAAGTATTTTGTGGAATTTCTTACGTAGTTAAAAATATTTAACTGCATATAAGGTGACCTTCAGTTTTGTATATAGTCCTCTTCTGTGTCCTGTTTTGCATATGCAAATGCTCTTGTTTTTGAGGGGGGAATATTTAAGTTCAAAATAAAAATATCAAACTCTTGATGTTTTTTTGATGTATGTGATCATTAGAGCTCATCTTCTAATGCAGACTGGCTTCCCCCTTACCTAGCTGTGTATTCTTACTAGCTGTGTCATCCTGGGAAAAAGTAATTTCATTTCTCTGAGTCTGTTTTCTCATAAAAACCTGAATGATCTTGCATTTATTTGTATTGATTATCTTCCTATTTAGTATATACTTATAAAGGTACTTGTCTCCTTGTAGATAATGGAAGCTTCTTGAGGGCACAGGACCATTTCATTCTTTGTATTTGTAGCCCACAGTACTTGGTACACAGTAGGCACTTTAATAAATGCTCATGGCTTGATTGCTTTGTTGGGATGATGGAAACTGAGATGTTCAGCAGTGGGCAGAGTGCCAGAGACAGAGAGGTACAGGACAGGTTTACAATCTTACTTCAAAGTTGACGTGTCCATTTGGAAGGCGGTTGGCACATCCTTCATTCAAAAAGTATATGTCTTTGATTAGCAGGCTGAAGAAAGGAATGACTATCTATAAAGGAGAGAGGAATTAGTTTTACTAAGGATTTTTCATCAGAAAGAATCAACCTAGAGAAAAAAAGTTACTGAAACTTTTCTACCTCATGCAACAGAAATAAAACAAACAGCTGTCAAAATTCATTTGGCCTCATAAATTACAGCCAAATGTTGCAGCAATGACAATCATGCCTTGTGTACAGTGCGTCAGAGTTTATAAATCACCTTCCATCCATTATCTCAGTAGCTCCTCATAATGACCTTAGCATCAGAACTGCTATAAACCTTTTAGAGCCTAGACAAATGTCAGTAAAGTCAACAAGGGGAAGCAGCATGAAAAATACCCTCAAATCTACCTTTTTTAAAAAATTAAAAATTTTAGTTCTAAATTTTCTCTTCCCTTCCCCCTTCCCCACCTATTGAGAAGGCGAGAAATGTGATATCCATATATGAAGTCATGGAAAACATATTTTCACATAAGTCATATAGTAGGGGGAAAAGAAAGAAAAATAAACAGTAAAAAAGTATGCTTCAATCTGTACTTAGGTCTGTTTTTGGTGGTACATAGCATTTTTCATCATGGGTTCTTTGGAACTGTCATAGAACACTGTACTGATCAGAGTTGCTAAGTCTTTCACAGTTGATTATCATTATAATATTGTTGTTGCTACATACAATATTTTCTTAGTTCTGTTCATTTCACTTTGTATCATTTTATATAAATCTTCCCAGGTTTTTCTGACACTGCAACTACTCATCGTTTCTTATAGCACAATAGTGTTCCATCCCGATCGTATACCACAACTTGTTAGCCATTCTCCAATTGATGGGCATCCTCTCAATTTCCAATTCTTTGCCACCACAAAAAGAGCTGCTATTTTAATCAGCTTTCTATGAAAACTCAGTTGGGGTGAGGGAAACAGAGACCCAGAGATCTAGCAGGGCCACTCCACTATAAAGGAGAGCTCACCTGGAACATGGTAGGAGGTGGGCACGTTCTGTATTTGGGAGTTTTCTACTCTTAACTAATCATTCCTAAGTGAAGCTTAGTTGCTTCTATGCTGCTGAATGAGCAGAAGCGCTATCAGCACTCTCTTAATTTTGCCACCCTCAAGCAAAGGTCCAGCTACCCCATCCTTATTACGGGCAGGAAGTAGACAAGGGACTATCATTTTTATTTGACAGTTGAAGAAACTGAGTCTTAGAAAGGGAAAAGTGATATGTTCAGTTTCCTATAAGGTTAGTCAGTGACAGAGCTAGCACTTGGAAATAGGTTTTCTGAGTCTTGATGGATGAAACGGACTCCTAACAATGATGAGGCTTCTGGGAGCTTCCTCCACCTTATCACTGGCTCTAGGGAATATGTTTAAGAAACGCATCATAAGCAAAAAAGGCTATAGCGCTTATAATGCAGTGTTTGTGTGTTCATTTCTCTTTAGCCCACATGCTCTGAGTAGGGATTTGTTTAAAGCATGTCCTTCTGGGCATTCAAGATTTAAAGTTCGAAGGGACTACAGAGATCATCTAATTCAACCTTTCATTTTTACCAGTGAGAAAATTATGGCCTGGAGAAGTTGAATGAATTTTATTGTTGAATCATTTCAGTCATTTTTGGTTCTTCATGATCACATTTTTTTTTTTTTTGCCTTTTTGGAGGGTAATTGGGGTTAAGTAACTTGCCCAAGGTCACACGGTTTGTGTGTGTTAAGTGTCTGAGGCCAGATCTGAACTCAGGTCCTTCTGACTCCAGGGCCGGCACTCTACTCACTGCGCCACCTAGCTGCCCCTTCATGATCACATTTGAGGTTTTCTTGGCAGAAATACTGTAGTGGTTCGCCATTTTCTTTTCCAGTTCATTTTGCATATGAGAAACTGAGGCAAACAGGGTTAAGTGACTTGCCCAGGGTCACACAGCTAGTAAATGTCTGAGGTCAGAGTTTAATTCAGAAAGATGAGTTGTCCTGACACTCTATCCACTGTACTACCTAGCTGCCCAAGGAATGAATAAAGCAGCTTACTACCTGCAAAGTACTATGCCTATGCCCTGGGGCATATACAGAAAAATAAGACATGCCACTCTCAAGGAGCCCACATTCTAATGAGTAGGACAATCCATATGGAAAGTTTCAGCTGCATGTCAGATGGAAAAATCATATGGTCTTTAGGGTACAGGGGCAACACAGATGGTAATGACTCATCTACGATCTCATGATTTAGTCACTATTTCCAGGGCTCTTGGGGACTTGTTAAATGACTTGGCTAAGATGGATTACATAAATCCAGTTGCAGGATCTGAACACAGGTCCTCTGGCCTCTAATCCAGTATATTTGTCACTATAAGAACCCAGCACTCCACACAAAGTCTCCCTAACCTTGTCAGCCTGAGTATTTACTCACAGCTGGTCCTAGAACTATCTTCTGGGACTCTGCCACACAAGTCAAATCCTAGCAGCCAAAGCATGTGAGAAAGAGAAGGCCCAGGTAGGTTTGCACTGCTGTCCACAACATAGTGGTGCTATGAGCATCTGCCTTCTAGCCTACTGGGATAACAGCAGCTCATCATGTATATCAGCGGGGAGACCAAAGTACACCTATGTAGACTCAGGCAAGGATGCACTGGAAATTCTGGGGGCCAGGGCAAAAGAGTGGGAGGCAGCCAGCACAACTTGGCAATCAAGATTTGTGGAACCCAGACTGAGTGTGCATGAGCTTTGGAGTAGATGTTGTTGCTGTTTAATCATGTCAGTCATGTCCTACTCTTTTTTTTTTTTTTTTTAAGCAATTGGGGTTAAGTAACTTGCTCAAGGTTACACGGATAGTCATGATTTATGCGTGGGTGCTCATTTTCTGAGGCCGGATTTGATCTCGGGTCATCCCAACTTCGAGGCCGGCACTCTTACTCACTGCGCCACCTAGCCGCCCCTTTTAGGGCAATTGGGGTTAAGTAACTTGCCCAAGGTCACACGGCTAGGTTTTTGTTTGTGTGTGCGTTAAGTGTCTGAGGCCTGATCCAAACTCAGGTCCTTCTGACTCCAGGGCCGGCGCTCTACTCACTGTGCCACCTAGCCGCCCCCATGTCCTACTCTTCATGGCTGCATTTGGGGTTTTCCTGGCAAAGACACTGGAGTGGTTTGCCATTTTCTTTTCCATCTCATTTTACAGTTGAGGAAACTGAGGCAAACAGGGTTAACTGACTTGCCCAGGGTCACACAGCTAGTAATTGTCTGAGGCTGGATTTGAACTCAGGAAGGTGAGTCTTTCTGACTCCAGGTCTGCACTCTATCTACTGCATTACCTAACTGCCTCAGAGTCAGATGATATAAGTTCAGACATTGCCTCTGAAACTTACTACCTGTGCAACCCTGGGCAAATCCCCTCATTTCCCTGGGCTTCAGTTTTCTCATCTGTAAAATGAGAGATTCAGGCTAGATGACATTTAAGCTCCCTCTCAGCCCTATATCCATGGTCTCTCTCCAATCCTCAGTTTCCCCATGTATAAAAACAAGGAATTCAGACTAGACAGTCTCTTGGGGCCCTTGTTCCTCTAATGACCCACAACTTGATTGAAGAGTCATTTTGAAAGAATCCACAACTACTCAGTACATTTCCATGGTAAGAGGGTCATTTGACACTTACATTGTTCAAATCAAACTCCCATACTAGGAAATAGTGGCTGGGCCCCTGCCCTTGAACTCTGACAGTGTTGTGGTGTCTGTAGCAGCCTTTACTCAAGACTTACTCTTCTGCCTCCTTCTAAGCCCTGCTTTAAAATTCGATGCATGCCAAGGCCCTTGCTAGTCTGCTCATGTGCGTCTTTAAAAGCATGGCCCATCTGCATGTCAAATTAACCAATCAATTAGAGCCTTAAGTTATTCATCTCACAGGTTCTGCTTGGAAAAGCTACCCTGGGCTTTATCTCAATCTTTTGTTTGAGGCTCTTAAAAAAAAATGATTCAGATCCCAAACTCAACAGGCTGAGTAATTTAAAACTGCATTTGTTCAGGGTTCTCAATAGCTTTAAAAATTATCATTCTGAGATGTATACATTTGTTTAGTGGAGCTGAGCTGCTTAGAATCAGTACTTTCTTGAAATTCTGATTCAAAGTTCTGGTGATCTCTGGAGTGAATGATAAAGGCTGGGTAATTCCTCTCTCCCCCAAAACAAACAAACCCAAACCAAGTTTCTTTGGGGTCAAGCATGATCTTTATCGTAGTCATCTTGTATAATATGTTCTTGGCTCTGCTCACTTCACTTTGAGTCAGTTCATGTAGGTCTTTCTAAACTTCTCTGCATTTATCATATTGTAGCTTTTTATAGCACAAAAATGGGTATCTTTGGGGCTCAGTGGATAGGGTGCTGGGTCTAGAGTCATAAAGACTCAAATTCTAAGTTCAAATTTGGCCTCAGACACTTATTAGCTGTGTGACCCTGAGAAAGTCACTTCACCCTGTTTGCCTCAGTTTCCTTATCTGTAAAATGAGCTGGAGAAGAAAATGGTAAACCACTCCTATATCTTTGCCCAGAAAACGCCAAATTGGGTTGCAGAGAGTCAGACACTCCTGAAAACAACACAACAACACCAACAGCATAGTAATGCTTCATTGCATTCCTGTGCTATAATTTGCTTAACCATTTCCCAATTGATGGGTATCTACTTTGTTTGCAATTCTTTTATACCACAAAAAGTTCTGCTAACTATTTTGCATATGGAGCCTTTCTTCTTATCAATGACCTCTTTGGGATCAAATCTGGATCAAAGGGCAGGGACATTTTAGTTACTTTATATGCATAATTCTACATTGCATTGAGAATGGTTATACTGATTCACAGCTCCTGCAACAAAGGACCAGCATGCTTATCTTCCTACAACCTCCCCAAGCATAACTATTCCCATCTTCATCTACATTTATATACATTGGGGCAAAAAAAGAAATGTCCACACAGTCAGTTTAGCTCCACACTCTGTCCCTTTAGCATGAGCATCTTCTATACTATCAGGCCTCTCTTACTCTTTTAATGACTCAGACAGCAGCTCCTGCCTTAGGCAGAATCACAGAGTCATGTGGGATCTCAGAAACCCTCTAGTTCAACTCAGCCCTGACTAAGGGTCCCCTCTGCAACAACACTATGCCCTTACATCTTCAACGTGCATGCCCTGCTCCTATTGTGCTCTCTGGAGCCAAGAAAAGTCTGTTTAATTGCTCTTCTGCATGGTAACTTCTCACATATATAAACACAATTATCGATGACCATGTCCCTGCCACATCTTCTCTTCTCTCGATAGTCTGAACATCACCAGTTCCTTCAACTGATCCTTCCGTAACACAGTCACCAATTCTCTTACCATCTCGGCTGCCTTCTTCTGGACCCATTGTGTTACCTGACATTGGACAATAGCTATTCTGGCTCTGGGTCATCTGAAAATGGACAAGCAGTGTGGTATGGTGGAAGAAAAACTGGCTTTAAATGCTAGTTCTTCCACTTAGTGTGATAGCTAAAACACTTAATCTCTCTGACTTTCAGTTTCCTCATCTGTAAAGTGGAGATCACAATAATTACACGAGGGGAAGGGAATGGAATAAGCCCATAATATGCCAGCTACTTGGCTAAATGCTTTACAAATATTACCTTTAAAAATTTTTTTTGCCTTTTTTTTTTGGAGGGGCAATTGGGATTAGGTGACTTGCCCAAGGTCACATGGCTAGTAAGTGTAAAGTGTCTGAAGTTGGATTTGAACTCAGGTCCTCCTGACTCCAGGCCCAGTGCTCTATCTACTGTGCTTTCCTCACTACCAACCTCACAGGTTTGGAAAAGTGTTTTATAAAACTCATGGTATTATAGAGAATTGTAAGTTATTATTCTATGTCTTCATCCAAGTTGTTGATTTGAAAAAAAAAAAAAAGCTCAAAACCACAGAACTGGAACCTGATCCACTCCTTTAAAGACCTATTAGGTGAATCATTGGGTCCAACCCCCTCATTTCCAGAGGAGGAAACTGAAGTCCATTTGGTCAGATCACACAGACAGTGAGCGGCAGGGCAGATTTGGATTTCAGTCCTTTGACTCCAAATCCAGGATTATTTCTACTACAGCAGTCTTGTAATGATTACTCTTTGAGTGGTTGTTCAACCAATGCCTAGAGAGCAAGATGCCACCAAGGCTTGGTAACCTCTCCTTTTATTAATGAGTTCTATCGTCCCTTTGGGTTCTCCCCATGCTGTTCCCAAAGTGATCTCTTGTAGGCTTTGGTAAGACCACATCAGCGCAGTCAGGTGGTACAGTGCCAGGCTTGGAATCAGGAAAACTCATCTTCCCAAGTTCAAATCTGGCCTTAGCACTTAGTAGCTGTGTGACCCTGGGCAATTCACTTAACCCTCCTTGCCTCAGTTTTTTCATCTGTAAAATGAATCAGAGAAAGAAATGGCAAACCAGTATCTATATGGCCAAGAAAACCCCAAATGGGTCATGGAGAGTTGGACATGACTGAAATGACTCAACAAACAACAAGACCACATCATTCTTCTATTCAATAAATTCCATCGATTCCTTATTGACTCTCGGGTCAAGTACAAATGCCTCTGTTTAGTACTTAAAGTCCTTTCTAATCTGACTGTGACCTGCTTTTTCTAGTCTTAATATACATTATTCCCCATCCCACACTCTGTGGTCCACCCAATTAGTTTTCTTGCTGTTCCTTACACAGGATACTATAAGATTTGTTTTCCTATTTTTGTGGGGGCTGGACCTTCCATACCTAGATGCACTCCTTCCTCAGCTCCATGTCTCAGAACCACCCCTCATTTCTTTCAACACTCAGCTCAAGCACCAACTTATACATTAAGCTTTTCTAGACCTTCCCCCTGCGCCCCCCTGTAATTATCTTGTAATTTTTTTGTACATTTCTTTTAGATACTCACATATGTGCATGTTTTTTCCTCTAATAGAATGTAAGATCCTTGAGAGCAGGAGCTATTTCATTTTTGTCTGTGTTTTGTAGGTAGGTAGGAGATACAGTGGGTAGTGTGCTAGGCTTATAGTCAGAAAGACTTGAATTCAAATCTGGCCTCAGACATTTATTAGCTGTGTGACTACAGGCAATTAACTTAACCTTTATCTGCCTCAGTTTCCTCATCTATAAAATGCGAATAATAATAGCATCTATCTCTGGGGGCTGTTATGAAGATAAAATGAGATAACATCTGCAGAGCAAACCTTAAAGTGCTATATCAGTGTAGTTATCATTGTTAATTATTATTTACTCTGATTATACCTGGGATCCAGCACAGTGCATGGCACACAGGAGACCCTTCTGACTGAATGATTCATTCATTCTTAGCTGACTATTGCTTCTCCTCTTCACCAGGACAGAGGGAGTCTTTACCCAGTCCTCATCCCTGTGTGCCTGACTACCAGCATGGGATAGTGGGTACCTGGGCTTGGAGGCAGGAAGGCCTGGATTCAGATCCCACCTCAGATACTAGCTCTCTGGGGAAGGCGCTTAATCCCTCCCAGACTCAATTTCCTCATCTATAAAATATCAGAGGTAATAATAGCAGCTGCCTCACAGAGTTATTGTGAGACTCCAGTGAGATTACATACGTGTGTGTGTGTGTGTGTGTGTGTGTGTGTGTGTGTGTGAAGTTCTTTGCAGACCTAGAGTGCCTTGTAAGTACCAGATATGCGTTAAAAACAAAAGGAAGTGACTATGCATAGAGATAGAGATACCTGCGGTGGGAATACTGGCTCCCTGTATTTGTTAAACAGGGATTTTTTGTTAAACAGGGATTTTTTTTTTACCCATTGGACATTAGGGGGCACCTAGATGTTATAGTGCACGGAGCACTGGGCCTGAAGTTAGGAAGATTCATCTTCCTGAGTTCAAATCCTGTCTCACACTTACTAGCTGTGTGACCCTGGGCAAGTCACTTCACCCTGTTTACCTCAGTTTCTTCATCTGTAAAATGAGCTGGAGAAGGAAACTGCAAACTGCTCCAGTGTCTGATGAGAAAAAACCCCAAAAGGGTCACAAAAAGTCAGACATGACTGAGCGACAACTGAGATTAGGGGAGGGAAAGATAATGTTTGTTATGTGCCAGGCCTTATGCTAAGCACTATACAAATGTCTCATTTGAACCTCACAACAATCCTACAGGTAGGTGCTATTGTGATCCCTATTTTATAATTGAGGAAATTCAGCCAGACAGAGGTAGGGTAACTTGTTTAAGGTCACCCAAATGTCAGAGGCTGGGATTTGAATTCAAGGTCTTCCTGACACCAGCAATCTATCCACTGTGCTATACAGCTGCCTCCAACTCTATACAACTGAGAAAATGGGTTAAAAAATATATGACTGTTCTCCTGGGCCAGGGTGACTTAGAAGTGATGTCATGGCATACTGTAAAACACCCTGGGCTCAAAGTCAAGACAATGGGAGCAAGGCCTGGCTTCTTTAACCTGGGGCAAGTTATTGGGCCTTAGTTTCCCCATGTGTAAAATGAGAAAGCTAGATAAGTCCCCTTTCGTTCCTAAATCTATAGTTCTGTGAAAAGGAACTATCTCCTGGGATATCCCATGATATTTTGTGGCAGTTCTAATCGTCAGGAAGTTTTTCTCAACATTGGGCCAAATTTTTCCTTGGCCCAAACTTTCTTCCACTGTTCCTCATGTGGTCCCCTATGGTCAAACTGGACAAGTCTCACCCTTTTCCCCCTGGAGAGCCCTTCAAATACTTGAAAAAAGCTAGGACATCTCCCCTTCCCCTAAGTCTTTACTTCTTCAGGCTAAACTGCCCTGGTTCTTCCAAGGAATCCTTCACTGACATGGATTCAACTGATTCTGATGACAGCAGATAGATGAAGAAGGTCTTTCAGAACCTCCAGCCCTAGCATCCTCTGCTCTCAGACTCCAGGTGTCTGGAGGGAGGAGGGGACACATGTTTTCAGAGTAAATTAGGTCATAGGATAGACAAGTGAAGCCCATTGTGTAGAGATGGGCCATTCGTGAATCACTCAAGAGGAAAAATTGAAATTCTGGCCCCAGATCACTTCTGACAGTTAAAGACACCAGCTGGTTCTAAACGAGACTGTAAACAAATTTGCTGAGCGAGGAGACTCCTAACTCACTGGGTATGAGGTCGTCTATAGTGGAGGCTCAGAATTTCCACAGGGGCTTTGTCTCACTATCTTTTCAAGGGAGAGAAATGAGACCACACAGTTTGCTGCGGATTTTCTTCTACCATGATAGGTATCAAATGGGAAAGTGAACAAACATCCCTAGAAGCCCAGTGTTACTCAAAGGAAAGGGCTTTGCTACATATAGATCAGTGGGACTAATTAAAACTGGGCGGGGGGGGATCATACTAGGCCCCAATTCCTCTCCATTCCTTCCTGCCTCAGTGAGACTACTGGGGGAAGTTGAGAGGACAAACTGAATAAGTCATCTGCAGGTAGTGTTGGCCAAGGGTTTTTAGTCTTGGTCCCAGACCCACGGCTCCTCTGGAGGGGCTAAGCTGGGACTGTGAAACCTGTGGCTCTGTCTGGGTTGGTCAGAGCTCATGAAGAAGGATCACAGATTTAAAGTTGAACCTTAGAGGTGAAGTCCTACCCCCCTCATTTCACAGATGAGGAACGGGAGGCTCAGAATGTGACTTTCTCAGAGTCACACTGCAAGTAAAGGTCTGGGGCAGGATTCAAACCTGTATCTGCCTGACTCAAGTCTGGTACTTTTATCCACCACACCATGTTGCCGTGAAGGTGTGCAAAGCAGTTTCTTCAGAACAATCCTGTAAGGTAGGTCTTGCAGGTCTAAGTGTCCTGGTTTTTCAGAATGGGAAACCAAGGCTGAGAAAAGTGAAGTGAGGATGCTCTTGTGGAAAGAGGGCTGGATTTGACATTGGGAGATCTAGGTTTGACTCAAAGTTCTGTCATGTACAACAACCTGACTATTGGCAAGTTACTTTCTCTTCTCTGGGTCTCAGTTTCCTTTTCTGTAAGGTGAGGAGATTGGACTAGATGGCCTGTAAGGTCCCTTTCAAATGTAAGTTCTATGACTCTGTGGATTTCCCTAGTCACCCAGCTAGGAAGTGTCAGAGCTGAGAGTCAAATGCAGGTCTCCTGATTCCAAACCCAGGGCTGTCCCCACTCAGCTTGGCTACTCCATGGAAGCTCAGCCCTCCAGGCCTTGCCATGGATCTTTATTTGCTTCAGGGCTCATGTATAGGCTGGCTTGGAGCAGTTCAGTCACCCCTCACACTTACCTTCTCCCTATTGCTGTGGGCAGTGAGAGATCGATGGGCAGCCCCTCTCAGTGCTGTCCGGTAGTTATAGAAATTACCTGTAGGGTCCATCTGGTGCTGGAAACAAAACCAGAAAACATCCCCTTTACTCCAGCAACATGCCTGGGTGCCTGGGTTTGCTTTTAGTTAAAGCACATTCAGAGACAACAGTCAGGAAGCAGGGCCTCCTTTTTCTTTACCTCAAGGATGAAAAACTTGGCTGTCTTTACTTTGGACCATGTCTTCTTTAGCCTGGAGACAGGGCTCATGTTCATGCCCGCTGGAAGAGAACATGAGGGAGAGGAAAAGAGGGTGGCTCAGTTGCCTGGCTCCTCTTTCTCAGTCCCAGGTAAACACCACATTTAGAGGCAACTACTCACAGATGATTGCCATCAGTGAATTGAAATTCCCAATGTTGAAGCACTCCCGAGCCACATCAATGAAGAACTCAATCACTTGCGCTCTCTGCTTCTTTTTGGCTGGCTAAGAAGAAGCAAAGACAGGAGCACCCACTGTCAGGGATGTGAGACTAGATGCCTGAGGCCCACTGGAAAGTGGCCTTTTCTGCTTACTACCTGCGTGACCTTGGGCAAGTCATTCAGCCTCTCTGGACTTAGTTTCTTACTAGTAAAGTAAGGAGATGGAGCTCTAAAGTCTTTTTGATGAATTTGGGACTACTATGGATCTTGACAGAAATAATGGTTCATTGAACACTGTCAGGCAAGGCTGGCAGAATCTGGATGCCTTCCGCTGTGGTCAAATTAGGCTTCTGGGGGCTCTTTGCTTATTGATGCAAAGACATTCGTGGGCTTGCTTATTCCTGGACCCTGAGGGGATGAACAGGACAGGGGTGGGGGTGGGGTGGGTTTCTTTCTGTGGTGGGGCTGTTTTGCTCACCATGCAGATTTCAGTCGCCACAAGGTAACATAGACGGTTGAACCATTTCACGTAGGCCTCAAGGTTATTTGTTTTGTTCTGTTCACTGAAACAAGACTAGAAAGAAGATGTACTTATTATTTTAAGATGCCGGCATTGCTTAAAACACAGAAGGAGTGACAATGATGGCTATGCATTGAGGGTGTGATCAGGGGGCCACTTCAGGGAAGAATTTAGAATAGATGAGATGGGTTGGGGGTGGGGGAGGAGGTGATGCAGGAATAGAGAAGTTGATTGACCACAACAAGCATTCATCCATTCAATAAGCATTTATTAAGCACCTATTTTCCACTGTGCTAGGGCCTGGAGATACAAAAAACCCAAACAGTCCTTAACCTCAGGAAGTTTATATTTAATTATTCTGTTTGTCCTACATTTTCAAAGAGGACCATGACATCAGGGAGATGATGACATGACTTGCAGTTGACTTTGATTTGAGTGAAGGAGGGCTCTGCAAAGTCACCAGCCTCACTTTCTCCTCCAGAGCCATCTGAGTCCACTGGTCAGATATAGATCAGGGAAACTGGAGATGGCCCAGGATGCAATGGGAGACCCTGACCCTTTAGGCAAGACCTTTTCAGGTTCTCACTTTGAGTGAGGTAACGCCCATTCAGGGAATAGGCCTCAACAAAATTATCTCTTACTCTGTACTCATTCTTATTAAAACTAAGCCAACATGAAGGCTTGATTATATGACTCTCAGTTCAATCTTAACCCTCACCCTTCCTTCATCTTCCTCCCACTTCAACTCCATTTTCTCTCCTCCTCTCCCCCAGTTCCTTCTATTTAATGTAAATATGGGATTTCATCCCTCCACTGGGATGAATTTGCTTATTCCTGGACCCTTTAATCCTAATCCTATTTGGGTCTTTAAATAAGAACAGTTCTGCTTAACCCTAGAGGGTCAAAAAAAGAAGATGGAAGATGGAGAGGGGCAAATTAGTCGGAATTTCAGGGAAAAAACAAAATGAAACAATAACACCCTTAAAACACCTTCCTAACTTTACAAATGACCTCAAAATAGAATGGGCTGTACGGGGAGAGCGAAGTCTGGACGGATGACCACTTGTTGGGATGCTTGTTCAGGAATGGGGTGGACTCGACTGCTACTAAGATTCCCTCTAATGCTGATTTTATTATTTCACCTTATTCTTCCATTCCTTTGACAGCAGAAACTTAGCTTCCCTTAGAGACTGATACATCTTTGCTCTGTAGAGACCTCACCTTCTCCCAGTTCCACTGACTCAGTTTTACTTTCATGATATTTCTTGCATCTAACCCTTTCTCTTCACTCATGTAACTACCACCCATTTCAGTCCTTCTCCCTTAGATGATCAAAATCCCCTCCCAATTGGTCTCCCTGTCTCAAATCTCTCAGCATTCCAGTTCATCCTATACTCTGCTGCCAAATTTAATTTTCCACAAACACAGATTTGACCATGTGACTCCCCTGCTAATCAACTCCAGTGGCTCCCTGTTGCCTCTAGGACAAAATATAAACCTCTTTGTTTAGCTTTTAAAGCCCCTAAACAACCTAGCTTCCAATTATCTTTCCAGCCTCAATGGATACTACTCCCCCTCCTGTACTTTGGAATTCATCTAAATGGGCTTTTTCTCTGTTCCTCACAAACAATAATCCATTTCCCATTTCTGTGCCTTTTCACTAGCCATCCCACATGCCCATAATTCACTCCTTTACCTCTGCCTCACTGGGACCCCCTCTTGCTTTAAGGCACAGCTCAAGCACCATCTTTTATGTGAAACTTTTCCTGATACCTCCAATTGCTAGTGTCCCCCAACTACTTTGTATTTAATGATTTTTATATTTATTCATTTTGTATTTATTTGGTATATACTTACATATATATATATACTTTACACACACACACACATTTATTTGGTATATACTTAAATATACCTCTTCTCTTCCCCATTAGAATATAAGCTCCATGAAGGTTTCCTTGTTTCTTTCATTCTTAGTATTTATATCCCATCATATGGGCACAGTGCCTTGGTAGGAACTTAATAATACTTGTTGATTGATCGGGGCGTTGAAACATCAGACCACCTCCCTCATCCCAAGACCTCTGAGGACTTGAGTTTCGACTCTGATCATTCTCTGACCACAGCCTTGTTTCACCTGCCACCTCTGTCATATTTAAGTCAGCCAAATCCTACTGTTTTTTTCTTTGTTGCATCTATAGGACTGATTCCTTCTTGGCCATTCCTACTGTCCTGCTAGTCTTGTCTATGCTCTTTACTTGAGTTACTAAAAGTAGTTGCTCTCCCTGTATCCAGTCTTTCCTTTTTCAGTAATGTCAGCATGTTCCTGTCAGGTTACTTTTTGTCTAAAATGCCACTTTGTTCAAATCTCTGCCTTATTTGATGACTGATTCACTGAGTGCCTAACTCTGTGCTAGGCTCTGTGCCACTGGATAAGAAGTATACACTGATGATAAAGGTAGAGAGTTTACAAGGATTTACAATCACAGAGGGGAGATACAAAAAGAACCCAAACAGGTAATAAGGTCCATTGTGACAACACATCAGAAAGGTCCCTCTGTACTTCTGTGTCAGTCAGTGGTTCTCAAAGTTTTCAAACTCAGGATCCTTTTATGCTCTTAGACATTATTGAGAACCTCAAAGAGCTTTTGTTAATTTCAGTAATATCTACTGATATTTGCCACACTGGAAATTTAAACCCTCATTTAAAAAATTTAAGTCATTAAACAAGAAAAAACCCATTATATTGCATAAATAACATATTTTTGTGAAAAATTACTATATCGCCTAAAACAAAAAAAATTAGTGAGATAAGGAGCATTGTCTTCACCTATTTTTGCAAGTCTCTTTAATGGTGGCTTGGATTTAACAGGAATGAACAGAAAGGCAGAGATACTTCTATACTAGAGAACAACTGGATTCTCCTATCTCTTTTTGCATTTAATCTGATGCAAAACATTAAGTTGAAGTGTATGAGGAAAATCCAATCTCACATAGATATGTTGGTGGAAATGGGAGGAGTATTTTAATAGACAAATAACATCTTAGTATTATTCTGAAGAAAGTTTTGACTTTGAGGACCCTGTGAAAGGGTCCCAAGAGTCCACAGACCACAGTTTGAGAACTACCAAACTATAAGAAGAGAGAGGAATGGGAAGAAAACTTTTGACTGAAGAGACCAGGGATGTTTTCACAGAGGGGAGGACATTTGGGTTAGTCCTTGGAGAATGGGTAAGATTCCAATGGGTGAAGACTGGGGATGGAGGCAGGGAATAGAAAAGTGGTAGGAAGGAGAATCATAGAAGGAGGGAATGGAATGTAGCTGACAGATTCAAGACTGCCAAATCATTCAGTTTGGTTGTAGTTCAGTGAATGAAGGCAAGTAGTAAGAAATAAGACTTGAAAGGTAGGTTGAGACTAGACTGTAGAAAGTCCCCAAGCTACAGAATTTGGGACTTTTTATGATATACAATAATAAGTTATTGTTGTTGATTGGGTGTCCATACATCAGACCACCTCCCTCATCCCAAGACCTCTGAGGACTTGAGTTTTGACTCTGATCATTTTCTAACCACAGCCTTGTCTCACCTGCCACCTCTCCCATATTTACTCAATCAAATCCTACTCTGCAATATAGCAAATCTGTATCCGATTTGTATCAATGTTTTCCTCCTGCCAACTGGGCGGCACAGTGGTGAAGACTTGGCAACCTCAGATACTTAATAGCAGTGTGACCCTGGGCAAGTTACTTAGCCTCTGCTGACTCAGTTTCTTCAACTGCAAAATGAGGGTAATCATAGCACAATCTCTCTCTGAGGGCTATTGTGGGGATAAAATGAGATATTATTTGTAAAGTTTTCTTCAATCCTTAAAGAGTTGTAGAAATGCTAGCTATTACTATGAGTCCTGTTGTTACTAGTCTTGTTCCCAGGTGATGAACAGAAACCATATGATCATGAGAGATCACAAGATCACAGATGCCATACTTTATTCATTTTTGCATTTTCCCTGGTTTCCAGCCCAGGGTCTTGGATGTAACAGGGACTCAGGAAACATTTCTTGAGTGAATGAACAAATGAATAGTGTTAATTTTAATGTCTAGTGTTTTTAGTGGATCTCTAACCGTCTTCGTATTTGGATGTATTTAAAAGTAGCCACTAGAGGGCAATCGTGTACACAAACTATTACATTTAAAGTGAAATTGATTTTCTTTTTCAAGAGCAAGGGGTAGGGTTAGGGTTAGGTTGGGGTAATTACAAGATCAATGAGATAGAGGTCTAAAGGGCCTTAAAGCTCATCTAGTCCAACACCAACATTTTATAGATGAGGAAACTGAGGTCCAATTTCAGCATTCTTTCCGTTATTCCAAGAGAAACACAGAACATCTGCCTGGAAGGGCCACAAGGGGATCCAGTTCAACCCTCTCCATTGGGAAACTGAAGCCCAGAATGGGGAGAGGATTGGCCCAAGGCCCCACAGCCAGGTGTTACAGTGTACAGAGAACTGAACCCAGAGTCAGGAAGAAAGACCTGAGTTTAAAACCTACACTAGACATGTATTAGCTGTGTGGCCCTAGGTAAGTCACATTTCAATCAGCCTTAGTTTCCTCATCTGTGAAATAGCCCCTACCTCACAAGGTTATTGTAAGGATCACATTAGATCATATTGGTAAAGCACTCAGCCCAGTGCCTAGCACATAGTCGGTGATTAATAAATGCTCGTTCCTGTCCCTTGGTGGCGGACCTAGGGATAGGACTGAGGTTGAGATACAAAAAAACCATGTTGCCACCTCTTTCTAGCTCAGTGACTGAGCTTTCTGTGCATGCCTTCTTTCTAAGGGGCTGCAGGGGACAGATACAGTCAGGGTTAACTATGGTTGTGCCTGCAGGTCTTTAGAGACTCACCTGGGGCTCCTCCTACTCCTAGGCCATACCCACTTCCCAGTCCTACCCCAAACAGCCTACTTTTCTCTGGGTCAGAAATCTCTCCAGACTTTTAGCTAGCATAGCATTTATACTGTGCACTGAGGTTGGCAAAGGACTTTGCTACCTTGTCTGATCTGATCCTCATAACAATGCCAGGAAGTAGGTGCTTTTATAATCCCCATTTTACAGATGAGGAAACTGAGGCTGAGCAAGGGTAACTGACTTGTCCAGGGCCCCATGGCTAGTGCATGTCTGGCATGGGATCCAGGCCTTCTGACTTAAGTCCAACGCTCCATCCACTGTATCACCTTGCTGCCTACCAGAAGACCCTCATAAGTCATCCAATTCAAGTCCTTTATTTTACAGATGTGAGAACCAGGACCCAAAGACTTTCTTGACAAAGGGCATACAACAAATAAGCAGCAGACTAAAGCCCAGGTGTCTTGAGCCCTAGTTAGTCCAAGGCTCTTTTTACCACATCATGCATAGGATACAGAGCCTTGTGACACATAGACAGGTCACTATGGCCCCAGGATAAGCTTGCTGTCATGGAAAAGTTGAAGTGATAGTACCAAGGTCCTTTTCCTAGAATAGGAGTTCTTCACCTCTTTTATATCATGAAGCCCTTTGGCAGAAACTTATGGTCTCCTTCTCAGAATAATATTATTAAATGCATAAAACAGAGTTCATGAGATTACAAAAGAACCCAATCATAGTGAAACATAAAAATAATGATGATAACTAGCATTTATAGAGCTCTTATTGTGTGCCAGGCACTGTGCTAAGCGCACAACCCTGGGAAGCAGGTGCTATTTTATCCCCATTTTACAGAAGGTGAAACTGAGGCAAACAGAGTAAGTGACAAAGCCAGTGAATGTCTGAGGCTGGATTTGAACTGAGATCTTCCTGACTCTAGACCCAGCACTCTATGCACTGAGTCACTCTGATAGTTATCAAAATATTAAAAAAGACAAGTTCATAGACACCAAGTTAAAAAAAAAAACCTTTCCTAGAGAAATTTGCAATTCCCATGACAAGGCTTTGTACATAATAGAGACACTATTGTCTTTTTTTTTTGGCAGGGGAGGAGAAACAGGAAGGAATGAATGCCCTCCTTACCTTTGTGCTGTCCAAAGAATCTTTATGCACAAAAGCCTGGACAAATTCTTCAGGTCCAATGTGACTCAGCCTTTCCTGGAAAGAGAGGGAGAATAAGAAAAGCCCCAAGACTCAGGACTGATACAGCCAAGGGTGCCTATGCTGACACCACTGTCTGACTCAGAAACCTGTGTAGAGGCCATGTGCCCCCCACTGCTGTCCTCTCAACTTCCTGTGTTCAGTCTGATCAGCCGGGAAACAGGAGATAGGGAAAGCCTCTCATTTACCCTCATGATCTGCCTGGATTGGTCTGAGTCTCATTTACTGTATGCTGGGAGTGGGAGTAGGGTGGGAAGGAGCAGCTTGTGCTCCCAGGCCAGCTGCCTGCCCACATTTGCACCACCCTTCTGCCCAGACAGACACAGACAGGTTTCTGAGCCGACCAAGGCAATGACCACTTTAGCAAACCTGTTACTTCATCATCATTAACAATAACCACATTTATTTTTTTCAACCACATTTATTTTTATAGAGCATTTATATTATATATAAATTTATTTTTGAAGAGCATTTTTATTATATATACATATAATTTATATTTATAGAACACTTTACATTATAGTGGAGGCTGAATGAACTAGGGGAGGAGGATGGCAGATGTTGAGTTGGTCTATGGCAGACATATGAAATATGCTGCTGCAAGGCTCCCGAGTGCAACCAAACCAGATCAAAATATAATTAGGAAATGTTGAACAAAAAAATGTTAAAACACAGTAAAATATAGGCAACATTACATTTTAAAACCAAGTCAGTATGTGACCTGCAGGGATCCTTATGTACAGATATGTGACTGCTTTTCTTTTCTGTTTTTTTTTTTTAGGGGGGGTAGGCAAGGCAATTGGGGTTGACTTAGCCAAAGTCACACACTTAGTAACTGTGTTAAGTGTCTGAGGCTGGCTTTGAACTCAGGTCCTCCTGACTCCAGGGCCACTGCCCTATTCACTGCATGTGGCTGCTTTTCTATTTGAGTTTTGATACCAAGACCTAGCGGGACCTCTCTGGGATGGCCCAACTAGACCGGTTCAGCCTCCATGACACATTATCTCATCTGAGCCTCATAACAACCTTGCACAGTAGGTATCCTTCGTGGTAACTGGGTATTGTTATCCCAATTTTACAGATTAAGAAACTTACACTCAGTTATGTTCAATTCAATCAATAACCATTTATTTGTTGTTGTTAAGTCGTATCCTACTCTTTGTGATCCCAATTGGGGTTTTCTTGGTAAAGATACTAGTGGTTTTCTCGTTTCCTCCTCTAGCTCATTTTGCAGACAAGGAAATGGAAGCAAACAAGGTTAAATAACTTGTCCATGGTCACATAACTAGTAAGTGTCTAAAGACAGATTTGAACTCAGGTCTTCCTGACTCCAGGCCTGACATTTTATCCACTGTGCCACCTAAATGCCAATAATGGCCAAACACTTGAGAAAGTGAATCAGTGTCACTGTGGGCCTCCTTCCCGCCCCCCCCCCCCCAGGAGGAATCTGCTCTGGGAGGGACACCTGTCAAGGACACCTGCTGGACAGCCCTGCATAAAAAAAATATTATAAGCACCTGCACTATGCCATGCGCTCTACTAAGTGTGGGGATGCAAAGAGAGGCAAAAGGCAGTCATTATCAACAAGAAGCTTTCAGTTTAATGGGGGAGAAAACCTGCAAACAAATAATGCAAAGCAAGCCATATACAGGATAAATAGGAAATAAGGAAACTAGGGAAAGCCCTGGAACTAAGAGGGGCTGGGGAAGGCTTCCTGTAGAAGGTGGGGTTTCAACTGGGACTTAGAGGAAGCCGGGGAGGTCAGAGTGGAGGAGGGAGAGCATTCTGGGTCTGAGGAATAGCCAGAGAGAATGTCTAGAGCCAAGAGACAGAACAGGCAGGAGGCCAGGGCCACTGGATAAAAGAGTGTGTGTCAAGGAGCAAGGGACAAGAAGGCTGGAAAGGTAGGAGGGGGGCTAGGTTACAAAGGGCTTTGAATGGCAAACAGAATTTGTATTTGCTGCTGAATAAGTCTAATGAATAAGGCAGAGTGAAGTTAAGGGATTTGCCCCATGGTCACCCATTTATTAAGTATTGGAGGATAAATGAAAATTCAGGCCTCCCTGCCTCCAAGTGTGACTCCTCTTCGCTGCCCCTTTCTTGTCTATACAGACACACACCTTTTCACACACACTTTACCATTTGCCTTGTACACCTTTTGGAGCAGTGTTTAATTTGGTCTGTGTAATGAAGGGCCTTTGAGATACTAATAACTCCACATCTTACTCTGCTGTCAAATAAGATGATGATTGCCAAGTGCCCTATAATGTCCAAACACTTGAGAAAGTGAATCAGTGTCATTGTGGGCCTCCCCTCCAGAGGAGGAATCTGCTCTGGGAGGGACACCTGTCAAGGACACCTGCCAGTCAGCCCTACATAAAAATGGCATTTCACAAGCTCTCTTTCCCAAACTGCACTGGTTCATTGTTGGAAGGTTAGAGTGTGCACACATATGTAGGTGTATGAGTAAATGAGTATATGCATGAGAGGAGACAGAGACAGAAAGAGAAGGGGTGGAGAGAAAAGGGGGAAAGGAGGGAGGAAGATCTTTAAGAAGAGTGGGAGAGAGAAGAGAGGAAGGGGGAAAAGAGGGAGAAAGAAAGGAGGGAGAGAGAAGGGAAGGAAAAAGAGGGAGGAAAAGAGGGCAAAAGAGTGGGTGGGAGAGGGAGAGGAAGGGGATAACTTCTTTACACAGATGACTGGGCAGGCACATGAAATATTGACCAGATTAGACTTTTTTTTCTTTTTGGAGGGGGGGGAAGGCTGGGCAATTGGGGTTGTGACTTGTCCAAGGTCACATGGCTAGTAAGTGTTAAGTGTATGAGGCCAGATTTGAACTCAGGTCCTCCTGCCTCCAAAGCCGGTGCTCTATTCACCACACCATCTAGCCGCCCAACCAGATTAGATTTGAAGTTAGGAAAATCTACATTCAAACCATGTCTCTGACAGTCTCTGGCTGTTTTGCAGTTCAAATGATACTGTGTATGTAAAGCACGTTGCAAACTTTAAATTCCTTTTATAGGACAATTCTTCCTCCCATTATTAATCTTGACTCCTAATCTTGAGGAGGGGGACAAAAAACTGATAGTGGATGGAATAACTGAATGATTTTTCTAGCATTTCCCCCCACATGTTCCTAGATGCCCCTAGGAAGAGAAGAGCCCCAGCCGATGTGATTCTGGGCTTCCAGAAGCCTCTGGTCTGGTTTGTTGTGCACATTTGCAGAGCTCCAAACCCCACAGACACTGAGCCCTGGCATAGTTACTTCCTATGGGGAGGGGTTCTCAGGAGGAAACACTCTCTCCTTCCCTATAAGGAGCTTAGTAATGGGATTTACATGAGTATTGCGGGGGGGAGCTCAAGAAATGTCAACATTTCAAACGTCAATAAGCCTGGTGAAAGCCACAGAATCTGCTGAACTCTCCCTGTTGGTCTCTGAATGAGGAGTCTGCTGTGAGTGATGTCTCCACTGGAGGAACCTGCTATTCGCCCCATTCCCTTCTTCCAGACCAAGGGAGAGGGTTAGAGTTGGAAGGAATCTTAAGGCTTCCAACGAGATAACATATGTACTGATCTTTTTAAACCTTTAAATGCTAGCTACTGACATCTAGTCCAACTCCCTCATTTTACAGAGAAGGAAACTGAGTCCTAAAGAAGGGAAGGGATTTATTCAGGTTCACACACCTAGGGAATGACAGAACTGGGGCCAGAAACCTGATTCCTTAGAGGTTCGATGAGCTCTTTTGTATCTCTGGTTCAAAATGGATCAAAGGCTCAATTTTTAGAAATTGAGGAAATTTGGGGCGGCTAGGTGGTGCGGTGAGTAGAGTGACGGCCCTGGAGTCAGAAGGACCTGAGTTCGGATCCGGCCTCAGACACTTAACACACACAAACAAAAACCTAGCTGTGTGACCTTGGGCAAGTTACTTAACCCCAACTGCCCTCCAAAAAAAAAAAAAAAGAAATTGAGGAAATTTAAGAATTGAGGTAGGACTTATAGGATCTCTTTTACTTCTCTGAAATGAAAATTAGACTTTGAAAATAATTCCATTACTTATTGGGAGGTTCAGATTTATTATTATTATTGTCATTATTAATCATTAATACCCAGCATTTATATAGCACTTTAAGGTTTACAAAATGCTTTATATATGTTCTCTCATTTGATCCTCACCACAATCTTGAGGTAGATTCTATCATTATCCTGCTTTTATAGATGAGGCTTCTGAGGCTTAGAGTGGTTTAGTGACTTGCCTAGGGTCTTATATGAATTCAGGTCTTCACTCTAGTGCTCTATCAACTATACCTCGTAGCTGTACCCCAAACTCTGCAGAGACTGAAAAGAGCAATGATCCAACACCCAAGTTGCAAGAAGGGTAGATATCACCCCACCCAGATGGAAAATAATTCTTGGGGCTTGATGTAAACCTTGTGGAAAACCCCTAGCAGGCCAGGGATTCCACTTACCAGTTCTACATGGGTCAGCTGCTGGGCCAGAGTGTAAGGGTCACTGCAGACGCTCAGGATCTCTCGCTGAATTGAGGGGGGAGGCTTCGTCTTAAAAGAGACAAGCTTGTCTGAGACGGTGGCATTGATTTTGACTAGACCTTCCTGTCCATGGCTAAGCGTGGCAAGCTTCTGATTCAGTGCCTGCAGGAGCTGATTCATCCTTTTCCAGTAAGCCTGAAGGAAGGGAAGAGAAAGAGAAAACGGAATGGGGAGAGGAAGAAGAAGGAAGAGAGGGAGGAGGAATGGGATAAGAAGAATGAGAAAGAGGAAAGGAAGAGAAGGAAGAGCAGAGAAGAGAAAGGTAGAAAACAAGAGATGAAGAAACACACTTTGGCAATCAGAGGATTACAGAATTTTAAAGCTAGAAGGGACCTTGGGCATGATGAGACACTTGGGACAATTCTCTAGCCCTAGAACATTCCTAACTTAGCTCTGAGTCTATCTTCAGCAAAACTGTGGCACAGTAGAAAGTGTGTGATACTCAGAGGGCCGAGACCTGATTATTGTGCTGACAGAGGAAACAGAAAAATACCTCTTAGACAGGGATGGAGAGAACTAGTGATTCAGAGCATCCTTGAACAAGAATCTCTTAAGGATGAAAGGGGACAATTTTCATCCTACTGAATTAAAAGCTTTAAATCTTTGATTTTAAAAAATGAAACCTAGATACTGACAAGTCCAAAGCCCACTGGTGCTACCCTAGAAACCATATCACCAAAATTTGTTCTTTAATGTCCAAGGAAGAGGTGTCAAACCCATGGCCTCAGGTCAAGTGCAGTCCCCAACACCCCTGAGTGAGATGCCCCAGCCAGATTCAAATGTAATGGGGAAATATTTAACCAAATAAATAAAAACACAATAAAACATAGGTAAGGTTATCTTTTAAAACTAAGCTAACTTGCAGCCATGGCCCTTCCTTTCTTTTTGAGTTTGACAACATTGGTCTAAGGAATCTGTTTTTCTTATCTCTGATTTTTCAATTTGTTGCCTTTTTTTGGAGATACCATAGATAGCTGGGAACTCACAGGCAACAAGCAGACAGTCTCAAGCAGGGATTCAAGGGTCTGTGGCTCCTGCATTCTCCTCTCCCTGTAAACCCCATGTTGCCACGTGCTCAACCAACCATGGGAGCTGCCTTCCCCGCAGCAGTGTTTTGGGCTTTTCATGGATCTTGCAATTCCCCCCAAAAAGAGGCAAAAAGGGGTCTTGAGGTTGAGCTTCAATCCAGAAGACCAACATATAAGCCTTTTTAATTCACTGTCACCATTGTCACCAGGGAGTAGCAGAGCGGAGAACAGTTTATCTTCATCAGGCAGCTGTCTGCCCCTGGGCCCCTAAAGAACTCCAGAGCAAGACCAGGACTCATTCATCCATTCATTCCTTGGATGCTTCCTGGTCACCTGTTCTGTGCAGGACCCTGTGCTGGGCTGTGCTATAGAGAACACAGAGAGGAAGAAGAGGCAGTGTGTGGAGCTCATAGACCAGTGAGGAAACAAAGAAGCCAGTGCTGGGGACACAAAGATCTATAATACATGGTCCTGGGCCTCTAGAAGCTGAATCAGGGAAATAAAAGTGAATAAATAAATATGAAAATGTAAAATAAAGGTGAAATGTAAAAAAAAATCAATGTAATACAAATCAGAGTGTAACAAGTGAATAAGGAGAAGCAGTGCGGTACTATGGACTAGGGGTCAGTATTGGTACCAAGAAGGCCTGTGTTCAAGTCCTGCCTCTTCTATACCCTGGCTCTGTGACCTTGGCCGTCACTTATCATCTCAGTACCCCCAGACAACTGGAAAGTTCCACTGAGTAACCAACCTGCATATGGAAGGGTGTTTCCTCACTGGAAGCTCCTTATACTGATGTGATAATCATAGAATTGGGTAAAGTGCAGTTACATCAGCTGAGGGTTGTATGGGTCAGTAGCATTAAACTCAAATAGAAATAAATCCCTGCCAGCAGCATACTGACTTAGAAAACTATAAATTAGCATTATCTATGTTGCATTGCATTAGGAAGACCTGAGTTCACATTTGGTCTCAGATACCAGCTGTGTGACCCTGGGCAAGTCACTCAATTTCTGTTTGCCTGAATCCATAGAAGAAAATGGCAAACCACTCCAGAGTCTTTGCCAAGAAAATCCCACAGACAACCATTACTGTGCTATTGTCCATGGGGTCATGAAGAGTTGGACATGACTGAATAACTGAATAACAGTAAACTACATTTTAAAAAATTTTGCAAATATTTCCCAATAACATTTTAATCTAATTTGGGATGCATTTGTGAGTTTCATGGGCTTCTGGCATAGGCCACTGAAGGCCTTAATGACTGTTTTAGGATCTGTGAGGTTTGCTACCTTTACCACCTTGTATAGGATGGGGTTGGGGTGCATGTTGCCTCAAAGCCACATGTGGCTCTCTAGGTCCTCAAGTGTGGCCCTTTGACTGAATCCAAACTTTACAGAACAAAATTTGCCACACCTGAGGACCTAGAGGGCCACATGTGGTCTCAAGGTGGCAGGTTCCCCAACCCTAGTGGAAAAGATGATTTTCATAACTGATGACATTTGGCTGGGAGTCAGCAACCTTGACAAAGGAAGGGACACTTGAGCTGGATTTTGAAGGATTGAAAAGGTGTCAACAAGCTAAAATAGAGGTGGTATTTCAAAGTACAGGGCACAGCAAGAGCAAAGGTATGGAGGAAGGGGAAGAGGAGAGAAGGGTAGAGAGCAGTGTAGGTGAGCAAAACATAGGCAGAAAGGTTGGGTGATACCAATTATACAGTCAACAAGCATTTATTTTTTATTTATTTTTATTTTTTTGCTTTTTGGAGGAGGAAAGGCAGGGCAATTGGGATTAAGTGACTTGCCCAAGGTCATATAGCTAGTAAGTGTTAAGTGTCTGAGGTCGTATTTGAACTCAGGTGCTCCTGAGTCCAGGGCCAGTGCTCCATTCACAGCACCACCTAGCTGTCCCAACAAGCATTTATTAAGAGCTTACTATGGACCAAGCACTGTGTTAAGTGCTGGGGATACAACTACAAGCAAAATAAAATAGTCCTTACCCTCAAGGAGCTTACAGTCCAATGTGGAAGAAAACACATAAAAGGAAGATGAAAAGGGAGAGCAATCTGATGAGAGATGACTGGTGGGAGCACTTTCCTTAAATGCAGGTTCTGGTAGGAGCTGTCCAATGACAGAAGATAAAGGACGGTCCTGGAGGCAGAGGGCACTTCAGTTTTGTGAGGTCTAGGGCTAAAGTGATCTAGGGTGGAGAGGTAGTACCAGGCTGCCAGAGCTTGAGGAGTTTGGTCTTTATTCACAAGGCAATGGGGAACCGTTCAATGTTTTTGAGTAGTAAAGTCACATTTTCCAGCCTGCCCAAATCAGTACAAAGAAATCTAGGCTATAAATACAGTATAACAGCGATAGGAAAGGACATTGGCAAAGATGACAAAAAGGTGGGAATAATGTTGGAGGGGTTGTGAGAAGACAGTTCCATTAGTACATTGTAGATGGAGCTGTGAATCAGTACAGGTATTTTGGAAAACAATTTGGAATTATTCAGATAAAGTGGCTAAAATGTCCATATCCAATGACCCAGAGATTCCAGTACTAGGTTCACACCCCAAGAAGGCCTTTGATAAGGAGAAAGTCCCCAGGCATACAAAGTATTTATAGCAACACTATTTGGGATAGCAAGAATTGGAAACAAAGTAGATGCCCATCGATTGGGAATGGTTAAATAAATTGTGTTACATAAAGGTAACATGACTGCGTGACAAGTATGATGAATATAGAGAAGAATAGAAAGAGCTACATTAATTGAGGCAGAGTAAAGAAGGAAGTGCTAAGATATATATACAATAATATATAAAAAATCAGAAGTGAATTAATTGAAAATGATGAAGAATAGGCATAGCTTGAAAGAAGAGAGGGAAGACATCTCACACTCCATCCCTCTGCACTGGTGGGAAGTCCATGAATGGAGACTTTTTTTCTATGCATTGATTATTTATTTTGCTTTTTAAAAAACCACCTTTTTATTTTCTTTCAATATATTATTTGTTTTATAGGATGGCTCTCTGAAAGGGGGAAGGGGAGGTAGACTGGGGAAAATTATGGTGAAATAAAAAACGACAACAATAAATATTTATTTTATTTTTATTTTTTGGTAATACCAATAAGACAGAGAGAACTATGAGCAAAGTGCTATGCGGTCTCAGAGGAGACAGATTTCTTCATGTTGAGAGGGTCAGCAAGAATTCATAGAGGCTAATAGCTAAAACTAAGAGCTTCAGTCAGAGCTGTATACAGCCCAAGCTCACACCAGTACTGAGCCATAACTAGTACAATGTGATTGGGGCTTTGCCTAGCACCGCTGAAATGGATGTGGGATAGATGGATGCTTCCTTCCTGTAGAGACCACTGTCCCCATGTCTTGCCTTGCCTCATAATCCTCTGCTATATAATACCGCTATCCCCTACTTACTATCCTTCCCCTAGGACCCACTTTTCCTACCAATTCCCACAAGGGTATGGACTGGATTCTCTGGGGAACAGGCCACCTCATCTCTGTCCTTTCTATCACTGTGGCTGTACCACTGTCACCCACCCCATCTCCCCTTCCCCACCAAATGTGCTCAAGGAAGAAAAATTCCTGGTGATGTCTTTATATCAGTCATAGGCTTCAAAGACATGGTCATGTGTAGGTTAGTTTGACTGAACTGTTTATCTCTTTTTTTTCATCCTTGTTATTAGAACTGGCTCTCTAGGAGACTGAATAGGGTGGGACACAATACAGGAGATGTCGGTGATATAAAACAAAAGAAAGCAATAACATATTTAAAAAAAAGAGGTCAATCAACTGGTCTGGGAAAGGCCAATGCTACTGCTCCTCCTCCCTGGGGCCGTGATGCTGTCAGTGAAGGCATGGGGGCAGCTCTGAGGCCTGACTTCATTCTGTTCTATGGGGTTTGCTCTCTCCATGCTTCCTACAGATGATGTTTTTCACAGATGAACAGACTGCTGAGAGGGAACTGCTTAAATTGGCACTGTTTTAATTACAGTAAACGCAAATGACTATAAATCTTTAAAACACACACACACACACACACACACACACACACACACACACAACCACAGCATCTTAACAACACCCACTATGTCACTTTAATTAGCCTTCCAGCTTTCTAAAGAAGGGAATGGAGCCCTCCTATAATGACTCGGAATTCCATAAGAGGCAGCTGTGGCTTGTGGAGAATTCCAAAGCAGCAGCCCTTGGAGCAGGGGGAGGCAGGGAAGAAGGGGGATCTGGTCGCTCTTCCTGAACTGTCACATTTCTCAGGCTGCTCTTTCCCTTCTCCCTCAAGGTCTAGGAGAGAGTTAGTGTGTCTCAGTGTTCTGGGTCTCCTGCTGATTCTGCCTTCTGTCAAGGGTCCCTGGGATGTCCTTCATCTTGAAGCTTGAGCCACAGAGGCCACAGGCGGGTAGGCCAGCGGGGTTTCAGAAGCACTGAAGACTGACAGCCACTCTGAAAATGGCAAATGTGCTTATGGCCTCATGGGACTAGCTAGAACAGGACCACACTGCACCTGAGCTCACTGCAGTAGCAAGCTGAGACTTAGACTGCGAGTCTTAGAGTTAGAACCTTGGAGAGGAGTCAAATTCTCTTTTCTCACATAGGAAGAAACTAAGGCCCAATCAATGAGAATTTATTTAGCCCCTACTAGGTCCCTGGTGCAGTGAATAGAGCACCAGGCCTGTAGTCAGGAAGATCAGAGTTCAAATCTGGCTTCATATACTTACTAGTTGTGTGACCCTGGGCAAGTCACTTAACTCCTATTTGCTTCAGTTTCTCATCTGTAAATGGAGGCATACTGGAGAAGGAAACAGCAAACTACTCTAGTAGCTTTACCATGAAACACCATGGACAGGTCTATGGGGTCACAAAGAGCTGGACATGACAGAACAACTGAATCACACATGTGCTAGGCAAATTCCCAGAGAGGGAATCCATAGGGTGCATTTGGTAGAACCTGGGTATCTTGACTCCCAGCCTAGGTCTCTATCAGTTACCTTTTATTACAGGCAAGTATAGGGCTGAATGTCATGGAGAGTGGATATGGAAGCTAAGGGAAGACATCCAGTCTCTTTCCTCTCAATTCACCATCCACACAGCTGCCAAAATGATTTTCCTAAAGCATGAGTCTGATTATGTCACTGCCCTGCTTAGTAAACTCCATTCCTTTTACTGTAGAACAAGAGACAAACTTTTTCTGCTTGGCTTTTGAAGCCCTTCACAACATTTTCTAGTCTGCTTAAACATCTGCCTGGAGAAGGGCTCATCAGGAGACTTGAGGCTCTCCTTTCACAGGGGACACAAGACCATATTTCTCCAATAAGTTAACCACTGAAGGCAGGACAGGAGCTGCATATGAGGGCTGGAAGCACCATTTGGAGGGAGTGTGCTGACCCCTCATCATTGACAGCCTGCATCAGAACACAGAGCATCCTTGGACTGCCCAGCAGGTCAACCAATACCAGATCCATGGTTCCCCCAACCTCTCCTGCCCTCCTCCCTGAAGATTTAACTTCATCATCACTTGAATTCCAGGACACCCAAGTTATGGGCTGATATGTTGTACATAAATACATGGTCACTTGGCATAATAAACCTCCTGAGAGGCCCTTCTATAGACAGATTCTGCCACAACTTAGCCCAAGTCACACCTGGCCCACTAATGGTAGACATAAGATGTCTTCTAAACCCAATTGTTTCAATATTGTAAAGACAATTTTGAAAGACTTATGGACTCTGATCAATACAATAATCAACCAGAATTCCAGAAGACTCATGATGAAACATGCAACCCACCTCCTGAGAGAGAGGTGATGGTCTCAGGCTACAGACTAAAGCATTTTTTGGGAACATGACTAATGTGGGAATTTGTCTTGCTTGACTAAACAAGATTTGTAATGGGTTTTCTTTTTCTTTCTTTCTCAATGGGGGTGGGAGGAGGAAGAGGTAGGAGGGAGACAACTAAAAATAAAACAAAATTGAATTATAAATAAAAGCCCAGTTGGTTGCCCTGTGAAACCTGATTCCCACACGAGGAGGGGGTCAGTATACCACAGATTCTCATTTCTCTCCTTGTGCCTGTATGCTTTCCTGGCAAGGTTTGGTAAGCACTATTTCTTCTCTTCTATAGAAGCCTAGCATGGCAAATGTTTCTGTTCAAAATGATACTTGGTCACATGGGACTCTTTGATAGCCTGCTGGCAGATCCAGTCTTGTAAGGTACATGCCTGGGCCTAGAACCTGGTGGGCCAGCAAGCAGGTTTGATCCAAACCTGCAGACTTGCCTTTGTCCCAGGGCAAGGTTAATGTTAATCTTCATCAGTGACTCCCTCCTGTTCCTGGGGTATGATATCATTCTGGTAATGGTAGAGCCTTTCAAGTGGCTTGCTTCGTTTCTTGTGCTGGACCTCTCACAACCACCAAGGCCACGCATTCATCCTGAAATATTTTCCAGCTTTGTTATCTACCCTCTCACATTGCTATCAGTCAAAGCCCCCAGTTTCTCTCTTGTTTTTCAACTGAATTATTCCTGGCACTTCAGGTAAAGAAAGACTTACCTTTCTACAGTGTTACCCCCAATCTGATAGGCAGTTGAACCAGAACACTACTATTTCAGGTGTTATGTTCTGTCATCAAGATGGCAGGTCGCCCTATGACCTCCAGCAGCATTTGCTACAACAGTGTAGCTCACTTGTCCACTTAGAACATTCTCTTTCATATGAATTTTTGGTTCCATTCTCAGTTTTTCTCTGTAATTACCCTGAATATATCACTGTCCCCATGGTCAATGACTACCTGGGTGAATGACCAGCAATGCTTCCATGAGGAGGCCAAAACAATGTATATATCACATCTCCAAGTGCCTTTCAAACATCTTGAATTGTATGCCCAATCCACATCTTAAACTTGACATCTTTCCCACAAAACCCTGTCTTCTTCCTAACTTCCATCTTATTGTAGAGTCCAACACTATGCTCCTAGTCCCTTAGGTTCATAACTCAGGTGTCATAAACAACTCCTCACTATTGTCCCCCACATCTAATCTCTTGCCAAGGCTTGTTGACTTCATCTTTCAATATCTCTCAGATATGCTCCCTTCTCTCCTCTGATACTGGTACCATTCATTATTGCAATAGCTTACTGATATGTCAGCTTGCCTCAAGGCTCTCCCCATTCCAATCTAGCTCCATTCAGCCACCAAAATGATTTTCCTAAAGCTCAGCTCCAACCATGTTGCCCTCCTACTCAATAAACTCCAGCACTTCCCTCCATCCCCTGGATCACCTCCAGGATCTGTTTGTCATTCAAAGCCCTTTATAACTTAGTCCCCTCTTTACTTTCCTGTTTTCTTACACCTTATTCCCTGATGTGTATTCCTTGACCCAGTAACTTTGGTCTATCTGCATGAACAAGACCTCTCAGTTCTGAGAATTGTCTGTTTCCCATACCTGAAATGCCATCCCTCCTCATCTCTGCCTATTGCCTTCCCTGACTTCCTTCAAGTCCCAATTAAAATTCCTAAAATCTACAGGAAGGTTTTCCTAACTCCTCTTAATTCTAGAGCCTTCTTTGTCTTATTTCCTCCCTGTTTATCCCGCACATGGCTTGTTTATACATATTTGTTGGCTTGTTGTCCCCCATATTAGATTGTAAGCTCCCTGAGGACAGAGATTGGTTTTTGACTCTATTGTATCCCTAGTGCTTAGTGCAATGCCTGGCACATAGCACACAATGAATATTGATTGACTATTGACTTGAATGAATGCTTAGTACAACCCACTAAGCAAACACTTTGCTCAATAAGCGAACACAAGTCTCTACCCCGTTCAGGGCTTTCTGGCATCTCTTTACCTTTTCTTAGGCTTTCCTTCCTTTCAGGATATCCTAGATGACATATTCCTCTCATGTATTCTCAGTGGCTAAGAATGGATCACAAGGCTATATACATAGAGGACACATGGAGTTTCAGGTTAAGGGACTTGCCCAGGGTCACACAGTTAGCATCTGAGACAAGATTTGAACTCACATCCTTCCGATGCTAAGTCTACTGCCCTATCTCCTCTTTCAGTTTAAGCTCCCTGGTTGTCACAGGCCTGTAGCCCAACCTACTCCTGAACAGGAATCTTCTCTTCAATAGCCATGGTGAGGAGTCATCCAGGTTCTATATGAACATCTCCAGTGATGGAGAATTGATAGAGTCAACTGTGGTGCACTTAGAGCACCAGCCCTGGAGTCAGGAGGACCTGAGTTTAAATCCAACCTCAGACACTTGACACACTTACTAATCATGTGACCTTGAGCAAGTCATTTAACCCCAACTGCCCTGCCTTCCCCCTTCCAGGAAACAAACAAACAAACAAAATAGTATTCTATTATATTAACCATAAATCATCCTTTCTCTTTGGGACTTTCACTCAGTGCTTCTTGTTCAGCTCCCTGGGGCCAACAGAAGATACCTAATTCCTCTTCTCCACAATAGACTTTTACTTTTTTTAAAAGGCAATCAGGGTTAAGTGACTTGCCTAGGGTCACACAGGTAGTAAATATCTGAGGCCCAATTTGAACTTAGGTCCTCCTGACTCCAAGGTTGGTGCTCTATCTTCATGATAGACTTTTAAATACTTGAATACAGTTGCCATGTTTCCCCTAAGTCTCTTCTTCCCCATGCTAAATGACCTAAGCTCCTCCACACAATCGTTATAGCATCATGGGATCATAGACCTAGAGGAAACTGAGGAACAGAGAGGTTAAGTTGCTAGCCCAGGGTCACACAGCTGGTGTCTGAGGCAAGATTTGAACCTGCACTGCTGCCTTTATCACCATTCTGGCAGTCTTCCTTTGTCCATAATCTGGGTTATGTTTTTAATAAACATGGCACCCACCACTACACCTAATATTTCAGATATGTTCTGACCAGGACAGATATCAGCTGGCCTATCAACACTCCACCCCTCTTCAGATGAAACACCTTTATAAATGCAGTCTAAGGTTTTTGCTGCCACATCACAAGATTGATTCCACCAAACTTGCAGTCCACTAAAACCCCTGGATCCTTTCCATACATACTGTTTACTCCCACCTCCCTCTTGAACCCTGTTCTAGTATCCCTTTTTATCAATGATTTGGATGAAGCTATAGAGGGCACACATAGCAAATGTACAGATGCCACACATTCTGGAGGGGCAGCTAACACAGAACAATAGATGATGGATCTATAGAGATGCTGACAAGCTAGAATGATGAACTGAATCTAATAACATGAAATTTAATAAGGATACACACAAAGTCCTCCACTTGGGAACAATAATTCCTTGCATATCCTTCCAAGAAATGCTTTCTAAGATCCTACTGGCAATATCATTTATCTGTATATGATTCACTAGAAATGGGTGGTGTTTATCAAATTTTCTGAATCCTAGGAGTCTTCTTGTAATTTCTTGAATATTTAGCCTGGGAGGAAAGCACCCTCCTCCCCTCTTCTGGGACATGAACAAGACACTCCATGTCTCAGCTCCAGGCATTTCTTTGGCTGTCCCCCATGCCTGGAAGGCTCTCCCTTCTCACTTCTTCCAGGATTCCCTGGCTTCCTTCAAACCCAGCAAAAACCCTATCTTTTTCTTTTTGGAGGGGGGAAGCTAGGGTAATTGGGGTTAAGTGATTTGCCCAAAGTCACAAAGCTAAAGTGTCTGAGGTCAAATTTGAACTCAGGTCCTCCTGACTCCAGGGCCAATGCACTGTGCCACCTAGCCACCCCAAAACCCTATCTTCTTTTTTTTTTTTATAAGCAATTGGGGTTAAGTAACTTGCTCAAGGTTACACGGCTAGTCATTATTTATGCGTAGGTGCTCATTTTCTGAGGCCGGATCTGATCTCGGGTCATCCCAACTCCGAGGCCGGCACTCTTACTCACTGCGCCACCTAGCCGCCCCTTTAGGGCAATTGGGGTTAAGTAACTTGCCCAAGGTTTGTGCGGATTAAGTGTCGGAGGCCGGCTCCGAACTCAGGTCCTTCTGATTCCAGGGCCGGCGCTCTATTCACTGCGCCACCTAGCCGCCCCAACCCTATCTTCTACAGGAAGCCTTTCCTAACCTCTCCTAAGTCTAGGGCCTTCCCTTTCTTATTTACTTGCTAGGTATTTTGCATATGGCTTGCTTATACTTTTTTTTTACTCACTGTGTTATACTGGGAGCACCCCAAGGGCAGGGACTATCTTTTGCCTTTCTTTGTATCCCCAGTGCTCAGCACAGAACCTGGCACACAGCAGCTGCTTAATAAATATTTATTGACTGATTGATTGACATCAGGCAGGAGATGATAGCCCCAGGACCCTTCAAAGCAGGAAGTCAGCAAACACCACTCCTGTTTGTTTCCTCTGACCAATACAGGAGAATCTCTCTGCTGGAGGCACCTGCTGATCTGTGTAAATCATTCATGTTGGAAGGAGTGTTATTGCATGGAAAGTGTTGTTCAGTCATTTTTCAGTCATGTCCAACTCTGTGATCCCATCTGAGGTTTTCTTGGCAGTGATACTGGATTGGTTTGCCATTTCCTTTTCCAGATCATTTTACAGAGGAGGAAACTGAGCAGACAGGGTTAAGTGATTTGCCCAGGGTCACACAGCTAGTAAGTGTCTGGGTGGGAAGTGAGAGGTACGTAAAAAGATCATCGGTACAACATTTCCAGAAGAAAGGAATGCCTCTTTCTCACCAGATTACTGGGTAGGAAAAAATGTTCCTTGGAAGAGTGAAGGGCATACTTGGTTCTTCTTGAGATTCTGCCTCCCCCTTAGGATCTACTTCCCTTCTCTATGGGAAAGAGCATCCCTATATTTATTACAGAACACCGAACATCCCAGGATCTCTCTTCTTCCCTTCCTTTCCTGAGTCATTTTCTCCCACCCTCCAAAATTCTGACAGGTTCAGCTTCCTCTTCTGTCTTTTCAGGTTCCTTTACCCTTTGAAACCCACCCCCTCCATTCCAGTAAGGAATACTGTATTTTCTTTAAGAACATGGAAAGAAAGAGGCATTTTTTAAATTTTGGAAATGTTGAACTTTTTAAAAAAAAATGCTGCCTTCATCTTTCTCCAGGTTGCACTACTGACTCATCTCTACATAGAATCCTCTTCACCCTTGAAAGCCACCTTGGGCTTCTTCTCACACTGGAAATACCCTCACTTTCTGATTGGTTGGTTTCTTTCAGAACTTCCACCTAAAGGAGATGATCCCAGGCCAAAGATATCTTTATTACTCTCCAGGCCCATAGGACTTTCTCTGCTCTCTCACTATCCCATGCTTTCTCCCCTCCCCTTCTTTTTTTCAGCTTCCCTTTTATATATTGTCTTCTCTCAATAGAATATAAGCTCCTTGAGGGCAGGGATTGTCTTTCTCTTTTTTGTATATTCAGTGCCTGGCACAAAGTAAGCTCTAAATAAATGATTGTTGACAGACTAGCAATTTCCAGTGATGCTCCCCCAAATACATGCACCAAGAAAACACTCCCTTGCAACAAATAAATATAGTTAAGGGAAAAAATCCATACTTTGGCCAATGCGTGGCCTCAGTCAGTATCTATAGTCTGTCAGCTCTCTGTTCAGAAGTGGGACATAGTTAATACTTCACAATCAGTCCCTGTACTGACTGGAATTCTGAAGTCTTTCGGTATTCTTTTCCTTTACATCATGGTTAGGCAAGGAAAGCAAATATGATGAACATAGAAATGTGATCTTCCCCCATCTGAGTTCACAGACCTGTTGAAAGGGGGGCATGGACACCAGGTTAAGAGTCCCTGATCTAGATGAAGGGATGGAATGCAACAGATGGAGATGGGGGGATGGAGCAGGAGAAACCTGCTTTATGTAAGATCTGTGAAGACAACAGCTGAGGGCATGGGGGATATTATGAGCAAAGGGACAGAGGCAGGAGAGACATCAGGGGAAAACAGAGATGCCCAATTTGCCTGGAAATATTCAGCTGCTTTGTGTGAAAAAGATTGATGGAGAAATCCAACTGCTAACCACTTCTCACCTCTTCTCTTTTCTCCTCTGCTCTCATGGCCTGTCAGGCTTCAGATACCATCTGGTTGCATCTTTCCTCTTTGCAATCTCTGGGTCTCCCATACTTTTTCTCATGGAGTTGCTCTCAGTTATTGACACAAAGAAGGCATGAACTAGGTAGCATTTTCTCTTCAATTTCCATTCCTCAAGTTTGCCTCAATAGAATTTCAGGTTTCAGCTATTTTCATTCCTTATGAGGAAATATTCCCTTTTGAAGTTTCTGGCCCTATGACTCCACCTACCCTTTTTTAAACTGGAAAAAAAGCAGCTCTCTAGGCATTCCCGATCTTCATTTGTACAAACTTAAAGACAATATGGTCACTTTCTCCCAAGGACCCTGTCCCCTCTACACCACCAACTAGCTTTTCCTCATTTAGTAAGAATAAAGGCTAGAGGAAGAGATGTCTTGATAGCTCCACTATTTTTTTGAGATAGGGAATAATAATAACAATAACAACAATAATATTAGAAGCTTGCAGCAATTTAAGGTTTGCAAAAGCAATTATGTATATTATCGCATTTGACCCTCATAACTCTGGGAGGTAGATGCTATTATTATATCCATTTTACAGATGAGGAAACTAAGGGTGAGAGAAGTGCCTTGGCCAAGGTCACACCACCAATACATATCTGAAGTAAGATGTGAACCTGAATCTTCTTGCCTTCAAGTGCAGGACTCTAACAGGACAACTTGGATGCTCAACTTTTGGTACAATAAAATAAAATAAAAAAGAAGATCCTTGAATGGAGAAGTCCAATGTAACTGCTACCTCATGTCCTTATACCAGTTTGGCGACAACATTCCAGTTAATGAAGGAATTGTTTTTATAATTGATTTCAATTCAATTTAACACACTAGGTGTGTTTCTGTTCTGGACACACAAATGAAAAACAACACCGTCCCTATTCTCCAAGGGCTTGTGATCAATCAGGACATAAATACAGTGCAGAGTAGAATGTGACGAGGGCAAAGGGGAGATCCAGAACATGTACACTAGGTGATAGCAGGGGTAAGGGGAATTTGTGCTAGAAATAAGCGACTGATTGGGTCCTGAAGAAAGATTGCAATAGAATTGCAGAGGGAGTTTAGTCCCAGATGAGGGAACAGGTTGCAAGTGGTCCAATTTGGCTGGAAAGCTAGGTTGGATATAGATTATGGAGGGTTTCTGAAATCCAGGGTCAGGGTCTAGCCTTTATTTAGCAAGTTAAGAGTGGTGCAATGAGATTTCTCCATAAGGGAGATGGTTCTGGTCCCATGGAGAAGATAGATTAGAAAGAAAGTGGAGTCAGGGAGGCCAGTTAGGAGGGTATTGTCATAGGACAGGAAAGAGGTAAGGGAGACCTGAGCCAAAGTGGGAACAGGTGTGAGTGGAGAAAAGGGGGACAGATGAGAAAGAAGCAACAGGAACTTCCAACTGATGGCTGTGAGGAGGAAAGAGGCAAAGATAGATCTCAGGTTATAAGTCACATCTGGCAGGTCAATCTAAATAATTTCCAGCAGTCCCATGCAATTGTAGTTGAGGTTACACATAGGGGATCTGGAATCAATGGGGAACAGTTTGAGTCATGGAAGGAGAGATGGAGATGTACTGCACATGGTTTCCTTTTCTCCAAGCATGGCCTGATTGTCTAAAAGAGGATTTCCTTTCCAGGGGGGAACCTGTCAGGATCACTTCTGGAGAGGTCTAATATAGGCAAACTTGAAGAACCCAAGGTGCACTTGATATCACTTTTTCTCTTACTTCTTGGGTCTTAAAATCACATATAATATCATCTCTTTAGTTTTTCAGTTGGTCCCCTTCCCCTGCTGTCAATATCATGGAGTTTTAAGCTCCTATAGAACAAGGACACTGAGCAGGCTGAGCTGGAATGCTTTGGGGCCATACTAGTGAGAGCAGAAGGAGGTGGGCACAGTGTATGTGGGAAGGCTCCCCCCCACCCTGATCACTGCTACCCTAGCTAACCTTAAAGGGATTCAGAAACCTTAAGCACAAGTGAGGAGGCCAAGCAGTTGAATTGTGGAGAATAAGAGAGGCATCACAGGATCAGAGAAGGGCTGATGCCCTAATTTTTAAAATTAAAAAAAGAAAGAGAAAGGAATCTGCAAATTATAGACCAGTGAATTTGACTTTGGTTCCTGGCAAAGCTCCAGAATATATTATTAAAGAGATGGCTGGTAAGTACCTAGAAAAGGAAGCTATGATCCCAAAGATCAGGGCTTCAAAAAGAACGGATCAGGCCTCTCTTCATTTCATTTTCCTATAGGCAGATCAGGGGAGGACTGTAGATTCAGTTTACCCAGATTTAAGCAAAGAATATGGTTCAAACCAACAACTATTTGCAAACCTACTAAGTGACTACTATTCTAGGTGATAAGGATATAAAGATAAAACTGAAAAGGTTCCTGTCTTCAAGGGACTTCTATTCTACCAGGAGGAAACAACAAGTGAATAACTAAGTATATACTGTACCTGTATAAGCAAGTATAAAAAGAATTTTGGGTTGGAGGAAGAATTCTCCCAGTTAGGGGAATCAGGTCCCTGAGCTGTGCTTTGAAGGAATCTAGATGGTGCAATGAATTGAGTGCCTAACCTGGAACCAGGAAGACTCATCTTCCTGAGTTCAAATCTGACCTCAGACACATACTAGCTGTGTGACCCTGGGCAGGTCACTTAACCATTTGCCTCAGTTTTCTCATCTATAAAATGAGCCAGAGAAGGAAATGGCAAATTAGTCCAGTGTCTTTGCCAAGAAAACCCCAAATAGGTTCATGAAGTCAGACACAATTGAAATGACTGAACAGGAATTCTATGAAGTAAAGGTGAAAAGGGAAAAGATTCACGTATGGGGGAGAGCCTGTGGGAAGATATGGAGATGGAAACAGAATTGGCTGTGAACAGCAATAGTCAGGTACTAGTTCAGTTTGGCCAGAATGTAGAATGTGTGAAGGGTGGTAATGGATGATTAGTCGACAAAGATAGGCTAAAGCTAGGCTGTGAGAGGCTTTATTTGCCAAAGAGATAAGTCTGTGTAGGAAAGTTCTCATGTAGGGGAGTGATATGGTCAGATCCAAGCTTTAGGAATACCAGTTTGACACGTGTGGAGGACAGAAGGAAAAAGGAGAGACTGGAAGACAGGAAGACCCATTATGAGGCTGCTGCAATGGTTCAGGAGAGAGGGGTTATGGCACATAGTAGATACTCCACAAATGCTTTTAGATTGAATAAACTTGAACATGATTCATGTGGACAAGATGGAGAGAGGTGGGCTGGATGATATTACCATGAGAGGGATCAAAACTACGTGAATGACCAGGTGTAAAGAGTTATCATCAATGGTACAATGCCAGCTTGGGAGAGCATTTCCTGTGGAGGGCCCCAAGGATCTGTGCTGGGCTCTGGATTGTTGCACATTTGTATCTATGACTTGGATAAAGGCCCAGATGGAATACCGATCTGACTCTTCAGAGGATGCCAAGCTGGGAAGCATAGCAAACAAAAGCATCCTAGATGACAGTGCCAGACTGAAAAAAGATCATGATGAATGTTGGGCTGAATCTAATGAGATGATATTTAATAGGGATAAGCATCAAGTTTCACAGTCTTACAACAATTTCAAAAGTACAAGATAAAAGAAACAGAGCTGGAGAATGCTTTGTCTGAAAAAATTTGGGGGTTTTAGTGGACCACAAACTCATTCTGAATGATTCACATGGTAGCCAAAAAACCCCTAATGTGTTATCTTGGGCTATATTCAGAAAGGTTTGTAGTAATAAGGAGGCAGTAGTACTTGTGGATTCTGTCCAAGTCAGAACACATCTAGAGTATTATGCTGAGTTCTGGGTAATAATTAAAAAAAAATAAAACGTTATTGATAACACTTGATAGGCAGCTAAGTGGATAGGATTCTGGACCTGGAGTTAGAAGACCTGAATTCAAATCCAGCCTCAGATACTTACTGTGATGTTTGGCAAGTCATTTAACCTCTGATTGCCTCAGTTTCCTCCTTGGTAAAATGGGGGTAATGATAGCACCTACCTCCCAGGGTTGGGGGCAGCTAGGTGGTGCAGTGAATAGAGTGCTAGACCTGGAATCAGGAAGACCTAAGTTCAAATCTGGCCTCAGACACTAGCTGTGTGACTCTGAGCAAGTCTGTTTACCTCAGTTTCCTCATCTGTAAAATGAGCTAGAGAAGGAAATGGCAAACCACTCCAGTATCTTTGCTACGAAAACCCCAAATGGGGTCATGAAGAATCAAATATAACTGAACAACAGCCTCTCATTGGATAAGCAATAAGGGTCTTATGAAAATAAATGAGATGATATTTGTAAAGTGTTTTGCAAGCCTTAAAGTGCTATATAAATGCTAGCTACTTAATTTTTATTATATATCGTTTACAATTCCTACTACATTCTTCTCCTCATCCCCTCCCAGAGAGCTCTGCCTTACAACAAAAAAGAAAAAGGAAGAAAAAAATCAGCAAAACTAAGCAGAATATTGCAACAGTGTAATGTCTTATCTAGTGATCCAAACCTATAGTCCCCTCTCCGCCAAAAAGTAGGGAGGTGCCTTTTTTTTTTCCAAAAGGCAAACACTTTATTATGAACACAAGGGTTTGGGGGAGGTGGGGGGGTCTGGAGGAAAGGGTGGGCTGTCTTAGTCTTGCTGTTTGGCCTGGGAGGCTTCAGCATCGGCCCGAAGCACTGCCCCTGGGGAGAGATACAGCTGTTGCTGGAACAGGGGCCCAGCTGCTGTTGTGTCAGCCCCTGTCTTTGCCTCATTCTGCTTGGCGAGACCTGTAGACCATGTACCTCTTGGGGTATCAGAATAGGTACTAGGGCCCAT
The DNA here is from genome assembly GCA_011680675.1 of Gymnobelideus leadbeateri. Taxonomy (NCBI): domain Eukaryota; kingdom Metazoa; phylum Chordata; class Mammalia; order Diprotodontia; family Petauridae; genus Gymnobelideus; species Gymnobelideus leadbeateri. Next base: position 217,670 of record WOXC01002673.1, on the reverse strand, counting down.
AGGATCCAACTCTTCATACTTCCAGTTGGCTTTCTTGCCCTTGGGATAGGGGGCCAACTCTTCCCTTCGGTGGTAACATCGTTCCTTCATCTCCTCTCTTTCCAGCTTTTCATAGCCTCTGTCCAGGTTATCTTCTGGATCCAAGTTGCTTCTGAGTTTCTTGGCTGCCTTGGTGATGACAGAACTGGGATCATGGGGGTTTAGCCAGGATACAACATCTGTCTCCATGTTCCAATAGTAAGGAAGGCCACAGACTGGGTCGAACATCTTGTACCAGTTGGGCAGCAAGCCCTTGATCCTGGTGGCCTTGTAGTCCACAGGGTCGTTGTCGTAGTCCTCGGTGATGATCTCTTCCTCTGGCTCAGGCTCCATGTGTTTGAGGATGGCGTGCTTGGCCAGGAGGGACTGCAGGGCTACGGGGAGCGGCATGGCAAAGCCTCGAGACTGTCGTGAGTTTGGTGCGATCCCAGCAGGAGGTGCTTTTTTATATCTTTTCTTGAAGATAGGGGCTAAGCTAGGTAATTTTAATTGTGCAGGATTCAGTTTCAATTGCGTTATTGCTGTTATTTTCACTTATACACTGTTGCAAGTCACTGTGAATATTGTTTTCCTGGTTCTGTTGACTTCACTCTGCATCAATTTATATATCTTCCCATACTTTTCTGTATTTACCAGTCATTATCTCTCATAGTACAGAAATTTCCACTCATGTGTCACAGCTTGTTTAGCCATTCCCCAACTGATGGGCATCTGCTTTGTTTCCAGTTCCTTGCTATCATAGAAAGTCCTGCTATAAATATTTTGGTGTCTATGGAGTCTTGTTTTGGGCACTGACCTCGTTAGGGCATATGCCTAGAAGTGGAATCTCTAGGTCAAAGAGTATGGACATTTTAGCCACTTCATCTAGCTGCAGATTGCTTTTACAAAATGATTGGGAACCAGATATTAAGAAAGGCATCAATAAGCAAGAGATGGTTCAGAGAAGGCCATGCAGGAGGATGGGGAAGGGTCTCAAGTGAAAAGTTTAGGGGATCAGTTGAAGAAACTGGGAACATTTACCCTGGAGAGAAGATTCAGGAAAACTAATAGCTTTGTTCAGGCTTCTGAAGGTCAGTCTTTGTTCTGCTTGGTCCCCAAAAGTCAGAACGAGGAAAAATAGGTAAAAGTGTGGTTGTTGTTTGTTTGTTTGTTATGGTGGTAGTTGCTTGTTGCTGCTTGCTATTGTGGTTGGTGGTTATTGTGGTGGTGGTGGTGGTTGTTATTGTTGATGATGGGCCCTGTCCAACTCCTTGTGACCTCATTTAGGGTTTTCTTGGCAGAGATACTGGACTAGTTTTCCATTTCCTTCTCTAACTCATTATATAGATGAGGAAACCTAGGCAAATAGGGTTAAGTGACTTGCCCAAGGTCATGCAGCTAGTAAGTATCTGAGGCTAAATTTGAATGGAGGTCCTCTTGACTCTAGGCCTGGCACTCTATCCACTGTACCCCCTAGACACTAGGTAAAAGTTGCAAAGAGGAAAATTTAGGGATGATATCAAGAAGGGAAAAAACCCTCCTAATAATTAGAAGCATCCTCAAGTAGAATGGGCCACTGCCTCAGGAGGCAGCAAGTTTCCCCTAACTGGAGATCTATCTTTAAGCAGAGGTCCCATGTGCAAATTTTGAAGGATAGGTTAGACTGTATGGCTGCTGAAGTCCTTGCCAACTCAGGACATGATCACTGCCGTGGAGAACCAATGCCTGAAGTACATACCAGCCTGGTGGTGTAGAGTTGAAAATGACAGCCAGATGAGAGCTTGTCTTAGTGGAGGCATTTATGGCCAGGGAATCCAGCCACCTGAGGGGCTTTGCCAGTGTGTCTCAGTTTGTCTTCCCCCCTGGATTGTGTGGCGATATGTCTTATGCTTCTGTATGCGTTTCAGGGCCCTGAGATCTTAAAAGTCCTCACCGTGGGGTTGGGCAAGGATGACTCTGCCATACAGCCTGGAACAGCTATGTTCCTGACAACCGTGAGCCTTTCTAATATCCTCTTGGGCCCCTGTCAGTGGTAATGGGACCAGGACAGAAACGGTCCCTGCATTTCCCATCATACAACAACTGCTCACAGCAAGTCTTTCCCCAGAACCTAGCCTTCCTTGTCACAGAATCATATAATGTTCTACATGGAAAAGGCCTTGGACATCAGGTAGTCAGCAAGTCAATCAGCAAGCATTTAGTTCTACCTCCTAATTTTACAGAGGAGGAAACTGAGACACACAGAGGTTAAGTGGCTTGTTCAAAGTTAGAGCTACACATGTGACAAGTTAGAATGAGAACCCAGGTCTTTGGTTCAATGTTCCCTGCCCTACCCCCAGTCCCCGGCCCAATTTCATTTCTATTCAGAAGCGACAGATTGACACTGAATGTAAAAATCCTGCTATCTCTCAGTACTCTTAGTACTCTTAGAGGTCAACTTAACTTTAGAGGTTAGAGGATGAAATCAGCACCATGAAGCAAGGCCTAGGAGGCTCCAGGGAAGCTCAACTTGCCTCTAGTTATCATGACTCTCAAGAAGATGTGCTTTGCAAAACCAATGTCCCTCAGACAGATGTGTTGCACAGAACCTGTCACTCAAACAGATGTGCTGGGCAGAACCTTGGTCCCTGAAACAAAGGTGCTCTGAGCCATGTGCTTGGGGACCAACCACTGTCTTGCTGACAGAAAGCGATAAGGGGAAACTCTTTGTCCTAGAATATTTCCTTCTGAAAATCAGGAAAACAATGTTGTCACCACTGCTATCTTGACAGTCCATTCAGCTTGCTCTATATTTCATTTCTGACATGCTATGGTGAGAGAAAGCTTTTCCAGCACACACCTGGAATTACAAAGAGGAGATGGCAGCAACCTTTGGAGCCAAGAAAATAAATGGTGAATGTCTCCAAGATGTGGAATGGAGCTGGGTGGGAGCTCACACCAAATTTCAGTTCTGGTCCTCTTTTTTTTTATTTTTTAGTAGGGAAGGGGCTGAGAATTGTCACTTTGGCCAGTCTGAAAAGAGACGAGCAAAGGCTTGTGAGATCATAGTCCAAGGCTTGTGACAAAGTGCTAGTGTTTTCTGTTAAATATCAATCAGAGCATTAAAAGGTAAAAGCCTCACAGACCAACTTTCACATGGTGGTATGCCATAACAACTCACCTGTTACAAAGCCTGTTTCTGACTTGAATTTTAGTCCCAGCTCTTAAGCAAGTGGGTGACTGGGGGTAAATCACAGGATAGAGAGTTAAAAGGAACTTAAGACTTAGGGGCTACTGAATCCAACTCCCTCATTCTGCAAGTAAAGAAACTGAGGCCTAGAGAAATTATACCCAAAGTCTCACAGGTGACATGCAGCAGATTCAAATCAAAGGCTTCTGCCTCCAAATTTAGTATTCTTTTTAGCTTACCATGGTGTATGTCAATAGCTTGGTCTTCTTACTTATAAAATAGATAGAGTTTACCTCTCTTTCCTTCACCACAGGGTATTTTGAGGGTCAAAAGAGATAATGTCTGTGAAAGTTGTAAAGTGCTATATCTTACATGTAAGGCACAATCAATTACCAGTATCAAGTTTATGGGAAAATAAAGGCCAATTAGATGGAAAATACTCTTTGCAGTTTATGTCTGTCTTGTGACTTATAAAGACTCTGCAAAGGCATATTAGGGAGTAAGTCCCAGAGGGAATGCAATTTATTGCCAGTAATGTTTGCTGTGTGACCCGGAGTAATTTCCCCTTTCTGGGCCTCAGTTTCCCCATATGTAAAATGAAAGAGTGCATGAAATGAGCCCCAAGGCCCCTTCAAGATGTAGCTCTCATTGAGTCTGTGAGCTGGAAACCTGAAGTGCCTGCCCTGCTTGAACGTTGTGATCTTAACCTGCACTGCTAGACACAAGGTTTGTGACTTGGTCAGGTCTCTTGGTACAATATCAAGCTGGATGCTCTCCTCAGCTGACTGTCTCCTGCCTCTGTGGATGACAGGATGTGCTACTCACACTAAGGTTTCCATAGCAACTGCTGGGCGTCAGAGCTGAGGGAGAAGCCCATCAGATGATGACTTGAGAAAAAGGGGTCAAATATGACCTTAATGGTGCTGGTAGGGTGGAATGGGGGAGGGGTGACCAATGTGAAGCTGGTGTCATCTCTCACTTTGGCAGAAGCAGCTCCCCTTGGCCATGCTCCAGAGCAGCTGATGTAGCTAGCTGCCACTCCACAGTGACCTCCCCTGGACTCCTTTTGGAGTCTCTCCTGGGTGGCCAGCCCAGAACCAGGTGTCCTACTGACTCCACCAGTGCATGGGCTGGGTCATCCTCCCCACAGCTGCTCCTCCTTCCGCATTTCATGTGGCTGGCCAGCTGGCTGGGTGGAGTCATTTTTACTTCCTTTATTCCACTAAGATCAAAAGTCATTTCTGACTGTATTGCCCCTCTTGGTGGCCACAAGGCCAGGCTCTGCCTTTCCACACCTGACCAGAGGAGAGAGATACATTTGCATTACACAACAAACCAGAATAATTTTATGATAACCCAAACTGCCAGTCCACCGCCCCATAACTCACTCCCTGAAGGTTCTCCTTGGTCTTGCAGTGATTTCTGAGTTTTTTATAAAATCCTTTTTCAAAAGTCAACTTTGAAATTATAAGCAACTAAAATGTTCATCTTCTTTGACCCAGAGATCTTGCTTCAAGGCATGTAATATATCCTAAAATATTTATAGCAGCACTTTTTGTAGTGAAGTAGAAACAAATGCCCATTGATTGGGGCATTTGTTCCCCAATCTGTGCCATACAAAACATAATGTAATGTCACTGTACTATATGAAATGAAGAATATAAAGACTACAGAGAAGCATGGGAAAACTTATACAACTTGATGCAAAGTGATGTGAGCAGAACCAGAATACAATGTATACAGTGACAACAAAGTAAATGAAAAGAATAACAACAAAAGAAAACAAACCTAATGCTGGGTCATTATAATGACCAAGTTTAGTTCCAAAGAAGAACTTAGAAATGTACCTTTCTCCCTTCTTTGAAGAGGTGGGGAACTATGGGTATCAAATACCACATACACTGGTATGTTGCTTAGTTGTTTGGGTTTTTTTCTCTCTTATTCTTTGTTATAGGATTTGGCTCTTTGACAGGGGTATATATTAAAACATAAGTTATATAAAACCCCAAATATATCAATAAAATGTAATAAAGATATTTTTTCTCATTCAAGCAATCAGAGAAGAGGCAATGGAAAGAACTAATGGAAATAACACAGGGAAGTAAGGATACCTAGGTTCTGGGTCTAGCTCTACCATTATTTTTTTTATGTGACCAGACCTTCTCAACTTCAGTTTCAACATTTATTAGGCATCTACTATATACAAGGAGCAAGGGTAGCCAAGGGTAGCCAGTGAATAGAGTGCCAGCCCTGGAGTCAGGAAGACTCATCTTCCTGAATTCAAGTCTGGCCTCAGATACTTACTAGTTGTGTAACCCTGGGCAAGTCACTTAACTCAATTTGCCTCAGTTTCCTCATCTGTAAAACGAGCTGGAGAAGGAAATGGCAAACCACTCTGATATCTTTGCCAAGAAAACCCCAACAGGGTCACAAACAGTCAGACACAACTGAAAACAACTCAACAACAACACAATGTACAAAGAGCTGGGATGCTGCTGGAGACACAAAGACATACCCTACTTTCAAGAAGCTTACTCTCTGCTGGGGAAACAACATGTACTCAGAGGAGCAATCTGAGGAGGAAGAGAACACCTCTATCACTGAGGAGGTGGAATAGACAGTCTCAAAGGTCCCTCCCCTCTCTATAATTCTGTAAGCCTACACAAGGATTCCTGTACCTGTGCAAATCTCAGGGCAATCCAGAGAATGAAGACAGTTAAGTGCATCTAACGAAGGTAGCCAGGATGGTGAAAACCTTCAATTCATACCATAGTCCAAGGAAAGGGGATATTCAACATGGGGAAGAGAACATTCCAGCTCTCAGATTCTGAAAATTCTATGCTTTTGTCCCTCGTGCCCTTGTATCCGGATTGCAGCTGTAGATTTACTTTAAGAAGAGGTAAAAAAGGACAAAAAAGCCAGGGGAAGATACAGCCCCTAATGCTTAGCTTTCTTCCCATGTCATTTATTCTCCCTCCTGTAATTCTCTCTCTCTTTTTCTTACCTAGACCTTCAAGTAACCTAGTGGATAATAAGAATAGGCAGATCTAGAGAGAGGGAGAGAAAACTTAGATTACTTTACCAAATGGGTCCAAAACGATCAACTTAGCTTAATTCTGGGCTTGTCTTCTGTAGGTGAGTTACTGGGAAGTTTTGTCCTATCAGGGTTTATGGAGAAGGTAAGGAGTCAGGGAGAATGGGAACAGTATGTGCCTAACCTAAAGTAGAAGGACAGAATTCACCTCCTAAAGCATTAAAGGGTCTTCCCCTTTCCCCATCAAGTAACAGCCTTCCTAGAACCAGGCCCCCAGGGCCTTACTGGAGCTCAGACATTTCTTTGTGTTGTTTGTTCGTTCAGCAAGGATTACTTGACAAATACTGTGCTATGTTGCTTGTTTTCTCAATGGGGAGGAGAGGGGAATGTGGGAGAGAATTGAAAACTCAAAATTTATGAAAACTGAATGTTAAAATGAATACATTGGGGCAGCTAGGTGGCGCAGTGAGTAGAGCTTTGGCCCTGGAGTCAGAAGGACCTGAGTTCAGATCGGCCTCAGACACTTAACACACACACAAACAACAACCTAGCCATGTGACCTTGGGCAAGTTACTTAACCCCAATTGCCCTAAAAAAAAAGAATACATTTATTATTTTTAAAAAGAAAGGATTATATCAACCTAAAAAAAGACAAATACTGTGCTAGGGCCAAGACAGAACAAAAAAGGCTAAGACCTGGTCCCTGCTTGGACTGAATTGGGGGAGATGAAATGGATACATGGCACAGTGACGCCTAACCACATAGGGGTTTTTGGCACTTTCTCTCTGTGGTATCTTAGGGAGATCCCTTTTCCTTCTTTGAACTTCAGCTTCCTCTTTTCTAAAGTGATAAGGTTGGACTAGTTGGATGATCGCTAAGGATTCTGGCTCTGACATCTTATGATTCTATGGCGATGTTCTAAGTGCCATTTACAGGAGCCAACAATAAGTGCTGGATAACTTTAGAGGAGGAAGAAAACCCAGTGAGCCATTTTTTTTTAAAGCAATTGGGGTTAAGTAACTTGCTCAAGGTTACACGGCTAGTCATTATTTATGCGTCGGTGCTCATTTTCTGAGGCCAGATCTGATCTCGGGTCATCCCAACTCTGAGGCCAGCACTCCTACTCACTGCGCCACCTAGCCGCCCCTTTAGGGCAATTGGGGTTAAGTAACTTGCCCAAGGTTACATGGCTAGGTTTTTGTTTGTGTGGATTAAGTGTGGGAGGCCGGCTCCGAACTCAGGTCCTTCTGACTCTAGGGCCGGTGCTCTATTCAAGTGAGCCATTTTTAAGGCAGGGGTGGGAGAGGGAGACCTTTAGGATGGAGCCAAGCCTTGAAATATGGGTAGGATTTAGAGAAGGACAAGCAAGAGCCTACCAGCAAGGATGGATGGCACAAGCAAAACCTTTGCATGGGGAATGAGCACATTATGTTACCCCTCTTTCCAAAAGTTGTGGGCTTGGGGCCCCTCCCCTTGGGACTCCGGGCAGGGGCCGTGCTGTGATCTAGCTTCTGTTCCTTGCTATATACGTTCTCTCCTCCAGTCAGAATGTAGGCTCCACAAGGATAGTGACTGCCTCCAGTGCCTAGCATAGAGCTTAACACATAGTACTGTGCCTAATAAATGCTTCATTCATTCATGCATGCATTTATTGGAATTGACTACAGACTGAATTGAATGGAGCAAGACATTTGTGGAGGGGAGAGGGAGTCAGGATGAGGCCAGAACATGGAGGCCACAAATGCTGAAAAGCAGTTTTGGGACTTTATTCTGTGGGCAGTGAAGAGCCACTTAAGATTTTTGAAAGTTATGTCTTCCTAATATGGAAATAATGTTTTGCATGACTGCGCATGTATAATTTATAAGTAAATTGCTTGCCTTTTCAATGGGAGGGAAGGGAAGGAGGGAAAAAATTTGGAAGTCAAAATTTTAAAAAACAGACATTAAAAATCATTTTACATATGATTGGAAAAAATAAAATATTCATTTAAATAAATATATAGATAAATGAAAAAGTGAAAGAAGCAATGTCGTCAAACACTAGTTGGTAAGACTCATAAATAGTTGGTTGTGATCCTCTGTCTTCAGAGCAGACCAAAATGACATCTACTGTGTTGAGGTCAAACTCATTGTCAGACACATAACAGAGGCAGCCAGGCAGTCAGAAGGCTCTGGAGTCAGAAGGACCTGAGTTCGGATCTGGCCTCAGACACTTAACACACACAAACAAAAAAAAAAGCCTAGCTGTGTGACCTTGGGCAAGTTACTTAACCCCAATTGCCCTCCAAAAAGAAAAAGCAAAAACAAAACAAAACAAAACAGAGAAATAGATCAGGAGTAATAGAGACCTAGGCTCTGGTCTTACCTTTGCCACAAACTGGCTGTAGGACCCCAAGCAAGTCACTTAACTTCTCAGGGCCCCAGACAATACTATTCTAAACTTATAAATTACAACACAGCTGCCAGTCTCAATTCAATCAAAACTTAAGACCCATTCCATGCCAGGTACTGTGCTAGGTATTAAAGATACAGAGGCAAAAATGGAAAAATCCTTGACCTTGAGAAGCTTAAATTCTTTCAGATGGATGAAGAGTTTTCTCACTGGGAGTTCCTTACCCCAATAAAATTCTGGGTTCAGTAAAAACAAAACAAAAATAGATCCATAACATGTCAGAGCTCAAAGGAAGCCCAGAGATAATCTAGTCTAACCTCATTTGACAGATGAAGAAACTGAGGCCCTGGAGCTACCCAGTAACATATAAACAATAAATGACAAAACCAGAATTTGAATCCAGAGCTTCTTCCTAATTCTGTATTCTTGGACCTACAACATACTACACTGTTGTTTGCTTTTCCACTTTGTTCCTCATGGGATCTTTTTGGACAAATTTCCTACCTTCTATTCATTACCTCATTGTAAGATTTTCATCACATCCAGCATGGAAGCATTCCAGTCACTTGGCTATTATTATTGGTTATTTTAAATTGGTCATTTCAAACACTATAGGATGTGGGTCAGTAATTTCCTGCCATGGATCAATATGGGGGACTCCAGTTTTGATGGAGTGTTTTGCCAAAATGTCATCAAAGAGGATGTGGAGCACAGATTTAAACCATTTGGGGATCTACCAGAATAAAAACCACAATGCAAATGTAAACATTAATTATTAATAATCTGGCATTTGAATATCTACTTTGTCCCTTGAAATTCTAGGCAGCAAGAAAGAAGGCTCATCTATAAGAGAAGGCAATTTCAGATGGGTTCTGATTTTTCTCTTGATATTTTTTGGATTTTTTAGACAAATCCATTCATTTGGTTACTAAATAAGCCCCTATTTGTGGCTCTGTCTGCAGAGAACTGCATGAAGAGCTAGGGGCGTTGGGGGTAGGGATGAGGGACAGAAGAAGAGGAACTTTTATTTGAGGATATTCCCAAATTAGAGTCATAGAATGTAGAGCCTGGAAGAGATTTGAGGGGTCATTTATCTCAGCCCCCTCATTTTACAAGAGAAGGAAACTTAGGACCAGAGAGGAGAAGTGATTTGCCCAAGGTCATATAGCAAGCCAGACACAGAGTCAAGATTAGAACAGAAATTCAAGTTCACCTTAACCCCAGTCCAGAGAACTTTGCAGTAGTCCACACCAGTTTGAGCAACATTCATGCCTATTTCTCTTTTTATTTTTTATCACTATCTTTTGTTTTCACATCACCTCTATTTCCCCTGTATTCCTCCCCTTCCCTGAAAGCCATCCCTTAAAATAAAGACATTAATAATAATAATAATAACTAACATTTATATAACATGTACTTTATATAATATGTGCTTTATAATAACTTTATAATTACATTTAATCCTCACAACAAGCCTGGGAGGTGGGTGCTATTATTATCCCCATTTTACAGATGAGGAAACTGAGGCAAACAGAATTAAAAAGTAGTGAGGAAAAAACTAACCCACAAATCAAAAAAGTGTAACTATTTCATATTTTACACCTATGGTTCCCCTTCTTTTCAAAGAAGTAAAGTAAGGGGATATGTCTTCTCTTATTTTTTTCCTTTGGAACCAAACTTGGTATTTTGAAGTTTCAGCTTTGATTGTTTCATTGTTGTTCTTTATGTTTAGATTGTTATAGCTTTATATGCTGTTTTCCTGTTCCCGCTTTCTTTACTTTGCATCAGTTGGTTTAAGTCTTTCTATGGAGAGGGCAGAGCAAAGATGAAGGATTAGGGGAAGCTGCCCAGCTGAATTTGACCAACATTCCCCTCCAGATAACTTTAAAATAACCAAATCAAAATTTTGAGTATCAGAGCCAACAAAAGGTCAGGGTGAGACATTTTTCCAGCTTAAGAAGAATTCAGAGGTAGGCAGGAGAAGTCTGTATCATTAGGGTAGTGGTCTGGTGGAGCTTTGTCTGGTGCCCACACACATAGTGGTTGCTGCTGCTATTGCTTCAGGAGCTTTTAGCCCAGAGATGGTAAAGGGGTCAGACAACTACTCAGAAAGAGGTTGCAGGCAACCCTTTGCTGGCACCAGGTATAACTGGTGCTGATTGGCAATTTTATTATCCATGTGCAATTCTGGATCATAGTTCTAGGGTGGAGAGGAAAGCTGGTGGTCTATTATAAGAGACAGCAAAGAGGAATGCTAGCTCTTGTAGTTGCTGGGGACAAGGGTCCCTTCCTGGGTAAAGACTAGAGTGCAAACCATAAGAGAAGTAAGTGACCACACCTCTCCCAGGTAATCAACCACCTTGGAAGCACCAAAAGTCTGCAGACTCTCAGAACCATCTCTGAAAGCAGCAGCATGAAAAAGCCTGAAGCTTGGGATAGTGTCTTCTTACCCCAAGGCAAGCAGAGCCCAATTTTAACAAAAAGTTCAAAGCCAAGAAATAGCCTGGGAAAATGAGCAAACAACAACAGGAAAAATTTGACCATAAAAAGTTACTATAGTGGCAGGGAAAACTAAGACATAAATTCTGAAGAAGACAACAATGTGAAAACCTACCAAAAGAGCCTCAAAGAAACATGTTAATTGAACACAAACCCAACAAGAATTCCTGGAAGAGTTTTAAAAAAGAGATGAGTGGTAGAGGAAAAATTGGGAAAAGAAATAAGAATGATGCAAGAAAATTATGAAAAGAGAATTAAGAGCTTGGTAAAAGAGGCAAACAGAAAATAATTGATGAAAATAACACCTTGAAAACCAGAATTGGCTAAATGGTTAAAAAAAAAAAAATTTTAAAAAAAGAGGCACAAAAATCCAAAGAGAACTCCTTAAAAAGCAGAATTGGCCAGATGAAGAAAGAGATACAAAATTCACTGAAGAAAGTAACTTCTTATTTTATTTTATTTTTTTTTTTAAGCAATTGGGGTTAAGTAACTTGCTCAAGGTTACACGGCTAGTCATTATTTATGTGTGGGTGCTCATTTTCTGAGGCTGGATTTGATCTCAGGTCATCCCAACTCTGAGGCCAGCGCTCTTACTCACTACGCCGCCTAGCTGCCCCTTTTTTAGGGCAATTGGGGTTAAGTAACTTGCCCAAGGTCACACGGCTAGGTTTTTGTTTGTCTAGGTTAAGTGTCTGAGGCCGGATCCGAACTCAGGTCCTTCTGACTCCAGGGCCGGCACTCTACTCACTGCACCACCTAGCCGCCCCCAGAAAGTAACTTCTTAAAAAAAAAACATGACTGAGGGGCAGCTAGGTGGCGCAGTGAGTAGAGTGTCGGCCCTGGAGTCAGAAGGACCTGAGTTCAGATCCGGCCTCAGACACTTAATGCACACAGAAACAACAACGACAAAAAAAAAACCTAGCCGTGAGACCTTGGGCAAGTTACTTAACCCCAATTGCCCTCCAAAAAGCAAAAAACAAAACAAATCAAAACAAAAAAACATGACTGGACAAATGGGAAAAGAGGTAGAAAATCTCGCTGAAAAAAATAATTCCTTAAAAATTAATTTGGGCAAGTTTAATTAATTTGGGCTAATGAAACTAATGAAACATCAAGAAACAATAAAACAAATAAGTCAAAAAATGAAAAAAAGAAGAAAATGTGAAATATCTCATTGGAAAAAAAATTGACTTGGGAAATAGATCAAGGAGAAATAATTTAAGAATTATTGGACTACCTGAAAGTAATCATCAAAAAAGAGTGTAGACATCATATTTCAAGAAATTATCAAAAAAATTTGCCTTGATAGCTTAGATCCAGAGGGTAAAATAAAAATGAAAGGAATCCACTGATCTCCTAAAAGAGATCTAAAATGACAACTCCCAGGGATATTATAGCCAAATCCCAGAGCTCCAAAAGCTCAAAGAGAAAGTCATTCAAACAGCCAGAAAGAAACAACTCAAATATGATGGAGCCATATTCAGGATTGCACAAGATTTAGTGGCTTCCATATTAAAGAAGCAGAGGGCTTGGAATATGATATTCCAGAAGGGAAAGGAGCTAGGTTATGACTAAGAACAAACTATCCAGAAAATCTGAGTATAATTCTTTAGGGGGAAATGGATATTTAATGAAACAAAGGTCTTTCAAGAATTCTTGATGAAAAGACCAGAGTTGAATAGAAAATTTGACATTCAAACACAAGTGTCAAGTGAAGCACAAAAAGGTAAACATGAAAAGTAATCATAAGGGACTCAATAAAGTTCAACTGTTTATATTTCTGTATGGGAAGATGATATATGTAATTCTTAGAACTTAATCATCATTAGGGAAGTGAAAAGGAGTTTGCATAGACAGAGGGCATGGGTACGAGTTGATTAAGTTGATCTAAAAAAATGAAGGGTTGAGAAAAAAGGGAGGCATTGGAAGAAGGGGAAGGCAGAGATAGAATGGAGAAATTTTTCTCACATAAAAGAGGTGCACAAGGAAGAACCTTTACAATGAAGGGAGAAATGGGGAGGTGGCAGGCAATGCTTGAACCCCATTTTCACTGGAATTGGTTCAAAGAGAGAAGACTGTATATACACATACTCCATATATATAGAAATGTAAGTTACCCAATAGGAAAACAGGAAGGGAAGGGGATAAGAGAAAGCAGGGAATAATAAAAGGGAGAGTCAGGGAGGCAGTGGTTAGAAAACAGACTTTTGAGGAGGGACAGGCTAAAAATAGAGGAAGAAAATGAGATGGAGGAAATACACATAATCATAATTGTGAACGTGAATGGGATGAGCTCACCCATAAAATGGAAGCAGAGAGAAGACTGAATTAGAAACCATAATCCAACAATACATTGTTTACAAGAGACACACTTGAAACAGAAAGACACACATAGTGTTAAAGGACTGGAGCAGAATTTATTATGCTGCAGCAGAATGAAAAAAGACAGGGGTAGCAATCATGATCTCAGATAAAGCAAAAGCAAAAAGAGACCTAATTAAAAGACACAATCAGGGAAACTACATTTTTCTAAAAGGTACCACAGAAAATGAAATAATACCAAAAATTTTTATAGCAAGTTTCTCTGATAAAGGCCTCATTTCTCAAATATATACTGAGTATAGAACTGAGTCAAATTTATAGAAATAAGAGCTATTCTCCAACTCATAAATGATCAAAGGACATAAACAGGCAGTTTTCAGAAGAAGAAATCAAAGCTATTTATAGTTATATGAAAAGTACTCTAAATCACTATTGATTAGAGAAATGCAAATTAACACAATTGAAATATCACTTCACACTTATGAGAAATGACAAATGCTGGAGGGGATAAAGGGAAAGATAAATGCACTAATGAGCTGCTATAGTAGTAATGAACTGGTCCAACTGTTCTGGAGAACAATTTGAAACTAGGCCCAAAGGGCTACAAAACTGTACATATCCTTTGACCCAGCAATACCACTATAACATCTATATCCCAAGAAATCAAAGAAAAAGGAAAGGACCTATATGTACAAGAATATTTATAGAAGCTCTTTTTGTGGTGGCAAAGAATTGGACAGTGAGGGAATACTCATCAGTTGGAGAATAGCTGAACAAATTGTGGCATATGTACTGTAAGAAATGGCAAGGAGGGGTGGTTTCAGAAAAAAAATGGCAAGAACTATGTAAACTGATGCAAAGTGAAGCAAGAAGAACCAGGAGATCATTGTGCCCAGTAACAGCAATATTATAATGATGATCAACTGTGAAAGACTTGGCTACTCTGATCAATACAGTGATCCAAGACAATTCCACAGGACTCATGATGAAAAAAAGGCTTTCCATCTCAAAAAAGAGAACTGGTGAACTCTGAGGATAAACTGAAGAATAATTTTCTCACTTTCCTCATTTTTCTTATTTTTTAAAAAATATGGCTAATATGGACATATGATTTGCATGATTTCACATGTATAATTCATATGACATTGTTTGCCTTTGCAATGGATATGGGAGGAAGTGGGAGGGAGGGAGAAAATTTAGAACTCAAATTTTAAAAAGAAAAGAATATTAAAAATAAATAAATTAAAATGTTTTTAAATAGTCTTTACATGCTTATCTGTATATTTCTTAAAGTGTAGCAATATCCTATTATATTCATGTACCATGATTGGTTTAGCCATTCTCCATTCAATAGATAGCTACTTCCAATACCCATTATGAGTGGTTGGGCATGATGTAGATTTCGGTATTTAAGACCATCAGCTCCTGTTTCTGAATCAGAGACATCTACACAGAAACTTCTTTTCTACAGAGCATACTTTTCCCACAGCAAACTCAATTTTGTTATTTGGATGCCTCCACTTAGTTGGAATGGTAGCTAGAGAGGTGGTGATAAAAGGAAAGCCCTTTAAAAGCTACCAATCCCCAATGGCTTCATGTTCATCTTTGATGTTTATGATCCGAATTTAATGGGACACAAAATGAGCACATGTTCCAGCTCATTGATCCTGTGGCCTTCAATAGGAATCACCCTGGCATCAGTCAAACCAGACAGAAATGTATCACGTTCTGTATCTGGTTTATTCCTGGATCACTGTGACATGATATTAATCAAGGTAGCGATAAAATGAGTGGCAGTCTTTGGAGCATAGGGAAATCCAGAAACATTGTGTGCCTGTGATGTAAGTAGAACTGTCCACAGGAAAGTTTGATGAAGAGGAGAAAGAATAGAAGGTGACGGCAAGGCGATATAGGAAGAAAGTCTGAGAAGACAGAATGAGCAGAGAGAGAGAGAGATGGCTGCCACTGTGGATTTCTAAGCTTCTGTCCACATCCATCAACATCCGTCTTCAAGACAAAAGGGAACAACATGGCATGAGGTGGTTGAACCATAAACCCAAACCTTTATTTATCCCTTGAAAATTCATGGAGGATGATAAACTCTCTCATATACCAAAGATGTCTACCACTGTGCAATCTACTTCAGTGAGAAGGGATTGATCTTAGCAGACACAGAAGGTCAAACATGCAGTTAGCTCTCAGGCTGACTTTTCAGGGATGTATGTCATTATCACCTAAATCTTCCCTTACCTATGCCCTGTGCCCTGGCTCTAGAGCTGCCTTGTGCCTGAACTAGGACCACACAAAATAGCTGGGAAAAGATAGACTCTACACAAGCTTGTGACTGCCTTCCCCAGAGGTACAGCAGCCACTCACACACCACAACTAAAGACAGGGGATGGGGGAGAGCCCTTTACTTTTGCCAAACAGCCAAAGATTTCTTGGAGCCTTAGCTGCCCTCCACTTCCTCAATCTTGAACATCCTGGGGAAGGGAATAAGTATCTATTAAGTGCCTACTATGTGCTAGGCATTGTGGTAAGCACTTTATCAAAATTATCCCATTTGAACACTGCACTGTAACTATTATAAAAAATGAGTTTGGCCAGAACACACCAGTATCAAAGGCAAGGAAAATCTGACTGAAATATGGGCTTCCTTCCTAAACCAGGTTTGGTGGCCAGACATCTTTCATCTCACAACTGTGGCTAACACATTGACAATGCAGTACTAGGGAACCAGCCCCATGCATCCCAAAGAAGCTTTGATGGCATTTCCCTCTGTGCTCTTCCATCATTCACAGTGAGAAGCAGCAATGAGGACAGTGGGGTGTTTCATTTTCAACTCTTATAGTTCACCCACCCTCACACACCCAACCTTAAATCCCATTCACATCCCCCTAGAATCTTCCAAATCATTCCCACCATGTGTGGAGTTCCCTGGTCTCTGGCCCAGCAAAAGACTCCCTTGAGAAACAGGACAGCAGTGTTGTTCTTTCATATTGTTGTGGAAAGCATCAAGATCAACTGTTAGGCCCATCTTTTCATTTAGCAAAGTATAGACCAGTCTTTTTGATCAAGTCAGTGGGGAAATCATGACATCTATGCATTCTGAACCCTCTTTTTCTAATATTACCTGGGAATTCTTCTAAATTTTTTTTCAGTTTTATTTTTCCTTACTTTTTAAAAAATGATTTTTTTTCAGTTACAAATTCTGTCCCTCCCCCAGCCATTGAGAAGGCAAGTAAGACAATCCCATTATACATCATAATCCTCTACCCCTCTGAGGTTCCCTGAGGTAGAACGTGTGGTTTTTAGAGCCAAGGCTAACCCAGGCCTAACCCAGAGACATCACCGCCAGCTGTTCTTCCCTGTTTTCCTGCCCTGGCCACATGTCTGGGAGGGGCACAGGAAACGACAAGCTCCCACTGTGGAGCCAGACCTCAGACCAGCACTCCACATTCTGAAGGGGCCTTTGACACCTTCTTTCCTCTTGTCCAAATCTCAGCTGAATATCAAAGAGAACAGAGGCACTTTGCCTTCTGGGTACTCATCCTTTTGCTAATCTCAGGCAATCTCAGGTAAATTCAACTCAACAAGCATTTATTAAGTGTCTACTGGCAGCTAAGTAGTGAGTCAGGAAGACTTATCTTCTAGGTTCAATCTGGCCTCAGATACTTACTAGCTGTGTGACTCTGGGCAAGTCACTTAACCTTGTGTGCCTCAGTTTCCTCATCTGTAAAATGAGCTGGAGAAGGAAATGGTGAACCACTCCTGTATCTTTGCCGAGAAAACCCCAAATGGGGTCAGGAAAAGTCCGACATGACAGAAATGACAACAGCAACAACAACACTGTGGCTAAAAAGACAAAGATAAAAACCAGTCCCTACTCTCAAGAAGCTTATATTCTACTGGAGAAAACAATGTATACACTGATTTGTTGTTGTTCAGTCAAGAACTGCTTTGGAAGAATATCCAAAAGGCAAAGTGCATTAGTTCTCCTTGCCATTCAGCTGAGCTTTGGACAAGAGGAAAGAAGGTGTCAAAAGCCCCTTTAGGGATGTATATGAACTCTTCATGGTCCCATTTGAGGTTTTCTTGGCAAAGACATTGGAGTGCTTTCCATTTCTTTCTCTACCCCATTTTATAGATGAGGAAACTGAGGCCAACAGGGTTAAGTGATTTGTCCAAGGTCACACAGCTAGTGTCTGAGGCTGGATTTGAATCCAGGTCTTCTTGACTCCAGGTCTGTTGCTCCATCCACTGTGCCACCTAGCTGTTTCTTACACTGATAAATAAAACAAAATATATACAGAGTGTTTTGGGGGAGTAAGGAACCCTAACAACTAGGGAAAACAGGAAAGGCATCTTCAAAGAGGCAGCCTTTGACTTGGATCTTGGAGGAGGCAGAGAGAAAGTGGGGATAGGTTTTGCAAAGGCATGGAAGCAAGAGATCCAATATTCTGCACCAAAGCAAGTAGAATAATCTGTGATCATCCTGGAAAGAGAAGTTGGAGTCAGTTCAGGAAGGGCTCAGTCAAACAGAGGAGTTTGTATTTCATCCAAGAGGCAATAGGGAGTGATAGGAGCTTCTTGAGCAGGGGAGTAACATGCTCTGGCCTGTGCTTTAGCAATATCCATTTGGCTGCTGAGTAGAAGAAGATGGATTGTAGAGTGGTGATATTGGGTGATAGGAAGACCAAGTGGTAGGCTACTGGAAAGAGGTGCTACAGGCCCTGGACTAAACTGGCAATTGTGTGAATGGAGAGAAGGGAATGAATGTCAAAGACATTGTGGAGGTAGAACGGGCAAGACTTGGCAACTCATTGGCTCTGGGCATGTAAGGGAGAGTAAAGAGGTGAGGATAACTCCAAGGGTGTCAACCTAGTGATCAGAAGGATGGTGGCATCTTCAGCAGAAACAAGGAAGTTAAGGACAGGCATGGGCTTAAGTGGAAAGGTAATGGATCCCATTTGGACATGTTGATTTGAGATGCTCGTAGAACATTCAGGTGGAGCTAACCAGCAGACAGTTGGTGATTAGAGCTGGAGAAAGCAACAAATCTGACCCCAAATGGAAGGAAAGGAGGGAAAAGGAAGTATGGAAAATGGAAATGAGAGAACCCACAGGTGCGGGACTGACAGAGACCATTTTTGTTAAATCTGGTAGATAGGGGGCGGCTAGGTGGTGCAGTGAGTAGAGCATTGGCCCTGGAGTCAGAAGGACCTGAGTTCGGATCAGGCCTCAGACACTTAACGCACACACAAATAAAAACCTAGCCATGTGACCTTGGGCAAGTTACCTAAACCCAATTGCCCTCCAAAAAAAAGCAAAAAGAAATCTGGTAGATAACAACTCAAATGGCACCTCTTCCATGAAGCCTTCCCAACTGGAAGTGGCCTTCTTGGCCTTGAGCCTCACCTCACACACCTCACAGGTTGGTCTATATCTCACCCATGCACTGACCACATTTTGTCTTATTCCCTCACCAGACCGTGAGCTCCAAGAGGGCCAGAAGACTCATTTTTATCTAAACCTCACATCTCCACTAGGACTTAAGCCAACATTCCACCCTCAGAGGAAGTGTGGTATAGTGGCAAGAGTTCTGGATTTGGAATCAGAAACAAACCCAGATTTGAGTACTGATTCTAATGCCTAGTAGCCTTGAGAGAGATCTTGGGGAAGTCACATGTCCTCTCTGAGTCTCAATTTCTTCATCTGTAAAGTGGGGATAGAGAGAAGAAGCTTTTCATAGCAAATAGAGGGATGGCCTTGGAATAAGATCTGGGTTCAAGTTTTGTCTGGTTGTGTAAGCCTGGGTAAATAACAGGTAACTCTCTAAGAGGGTCAGTTACACGATGTTGACCATGTGTTTGGCAGAGGCTGTTTCCTCAAAAAAAGTTCCCTACACCAATAACATTACAAATCAATTCCCTACCTTCCCCTCTTTGCAATATGGTGGTGCTGAATTGAGCTGAAGTTGTCTTTATGAGGACAGACTGTAGGGATGAAGTAAACCACAGCTGCTGAGGGTGGGGCTGGGAGATACAAAAGTCAGAAAGAGCATGAAGTTGACCCCTCCCAGCCAACTACCTCACCTCATCACAGGGTGCAATGCGTCGAATCATGTCCTTCAGGTGGCCGACCATCTTCTCTTCCTGAAAGTCATAGGGGAACGTTTCTGTCCACTCTGCCAACAGCTGCAGGAGCTTGGGACCAAATTTTCGGACCCGGGCCTAAAACAAACACGAGGGGATAAATAGGAATCAAGACCTCTCTCCTGTGCAACGAAACAGGCCATGGTTGTTTGTTTCACAGCCTCCTTCCACTTCTCTCCAAGCCCCCAGCCCCCCATGAAAATGACTTTGAAAGAAGGTGCCTCTGTGAACGATGGGTTACAAGTGGCTCCCAGTGGGTTCCTAGCAAAGAGGCCCAATGCTCCTGTGGGTGAGAGTACCTATTTCTCTTTCTCTGCCTTATTCCTTGCCAAAGGGAAGCCCTCTGTGGCAGGAGGCAGTTGGAAGGATTCAAACCTTGTGTATCTGAAAGCAGGCCCTTCAATCCCTGTGCACTAGACAAAGGCAATCTGGGAACAGAATCATTATGTGCAGGGAGCCCTGAGCCTGGGCAGGTGGTGTTCTCTGGGCTCGCTGGAGACACAGGCTTTGAAAGAAGGCTGGGCCAGTGCCAGGAAGAAAGGAAGCAGAAGCTGGGCTGAATGCCCTTGATATCTGCCTAAGAGTTTGCACAAAGCCAGGGAGGCCACAATTTCACTGGATTCCAAACAAATTTCCAGGCACTGCA
This sequence comes from Gymnobelideus leadbeateri, assembly GCA_011680675.1. NCBI lineage: Eukaryota > Metazoa > Chordata > Mammalia > Diprotodontia > Petauridae > Gymnobelideus > Gymnobelideus leadbeateri. Next base: position 197,434 of record WOXC01002673.1, on the reverse strand, counting down.
GACCTCCCTGGGCTCAGGAGCATTGGAAGAGAGAACAAGTGGTCATTCTCATGTTCCTTCTGATAGTCCCCAAAGCATAGCCAGGGCACCCCAAGGCTGGGGGTGGGGCAAGTGAGGATGATGATTGATCGATATGACCAAAGAACTGGGGCTTAACAAATGCTTTACATCCATTATGTGTTTCATCTCTGTAACAGTTAACTATGGGTCTTGAAACCAGGAAAACCTGGGTTTGAATCCCAACTTGAATGCCTATTTCTTTGTGACCCCAACAAGTAATTTAACCTTTCTCAGCCTCTATTTCTTCATCTGTAAAATGGAGGTGATACCTAAATGTCACAGGTCTGCTGCAGGGAACAAGTGAATGTGTAAAGCATTTTGCAAACTTTAAAGTACAATAGAAGCATTAGTTTTGTTTCTCCACCCTCCCCCCCATCCAGATCTGTGATTTCATTGGCATAGGGAACTCCCAGTATGGAAACTCCTTCCACACTGACAAGGCAAATGACTTGACCGGCATCACAAAGCCACTATATGGCAGAGGTAGGGCTTACATCTAGCTCCTCCTGACTGCAAAGTTGTCTCTTTCCATTGTGCCATACTGTCTCTTGTCACCATCATCATCGTTGCCATCATTACTGTTGTTACCATTACTATCTCCATTTTATGAATGAGGAACCTGAGATACTACAAGGTTTGAGTGACTTATCCACAGTCACACAGCTAATATTAGAGCCAGGCTTCAAACCTAGGTCTTCTGATTTCAAATACAGGGCTCCTGGCATTTCAGCACCGGTCAACGTGCCCCCTCCTCTACAGGCCCCGAGATAACGCATGAGTAGGCAGAAGGGAGCACTGGCCCACATTACGATGTTGCTGGAGCTGGTTGTGGTGTGCTCTGGTCTCACCTACTAAATAACTCTTTAATTAGGTCCTTGGAGAACCCAAGTGACCTTTTCAAAGCCAGGCCAGGGCTTCACAGGAGATGCAACAGCAGGCAGGGAAACACGTGTCTAGATTGTTTTCAGCACCTTGGAGAGGTAGATTCATGGAGAGTTTGGTTGTGACTTCTGAAGCTTCCACACATATCAAGAATTAAATTGTATTGCAAGGGCAAATACTCCTGTGATCAAATCCTTAGGATCAATTATAAAATCACAGAATCTCAGAGTTAAGAGGAACCTCAGAGGTCATCAAGCTCGGCCTATTTCTGAGCAGAATTTTTTTTTTAAAAGCCTAATTTGGGGGGCGGCTAGGTGGTGCAGTGAGTAAGAGCGCCAGCCTCGGAGTTGGGATGACCCGAGATCGGATCCGGCCTCAGAAAATGAGCACCCACACATAAATAATGACTGGCTGTGTAACCTTGAGCAAGTTACTTAACCCCAATTACTTTTAAAAAAAAAAAGTGGGAGCTGGACAAGAGAACGGAGATTCCTTCAAGCTAAAACATTCCAGGATTCTGTGATTCTCAACAAGTAGCCATCTAGTTTAAAAGTATTCATTCTCTCCTGACATACAGCTTATTCTATTTTTGTATAGCTTGGGAAATTCTTCCCTTGATCAAAATGATGTCTGCTTCTCTGGCCCTCTGATTCACCATTCCTAGTCAAGCCTTTTGGGGTCAGGTGGAGTGAGCCTATATCTCACCTTGATGGAAACCAGCTTGGAGAGGAAGGAGGGGGGAAGGGAGCATTAGCCAGCGGCTCTGGGCCAGGAGAGCCCCCTCCTCAGGAACGAAAGCACCTGGAGCCAGGAGGAAAGAGCCCCAGCTGGGTTTTGTGGACTTAACTAGAGGGCCCTTAGGTCCCATCCAACTGCCAAGTTATGAGAATTCTGATCCATCCTACTTTCAAGAGAGAATAAATTAGAGGCATCCTGCTGCTCTAACTCACGTGTAGTAGAGGCCCCCATCCTAGCCTCAAGTGGCTCCAGAGTTTGCTTAGAGCCCAGGCTAGCCCCAAGACCAGCTCACCTTGTCCAGCACGGGTTCATCCAGCCTCTGCTGTTCAATGCATTGGTGACAGACTCGGGCCAAGAGCTCATGGGGCTCGATGAAGAGTCTGGAGCTCAGCAGAAAGGTAAAGATGTAGGCTTTCTGGGGAGGGACAGAAATGCACAGTCACAGGCAGGCCACTCACTTGGGAAGGGGAAGATTTATTTTCTACCTTTACTTCTCCCTTCTCTTGATTCCCCTTATTTCTTCAGCTCTGCTCCCTTCTGCCGATAGAAGACCAGAGTGAGGGATGCCTAGATTCTCCACCATTCACCCCACCCCCAACTTGGTCAAGTTGGCCAAGGGACTCTACTTCTTGCCTTTTCTTCCCTACAAAGCTAAGTATCACACCCCCACAGGATTCCCACGATGCAGTGCAGGGGAGAGAGCACCAGTCTGGTAACCAGATGACCTGGATTCTCCTCTTTGTTCTGCTACTGATTCACTATGTGACCCAAGATAAGCACTGAATTTGGTGTCAGAGGAGCTGGGCTCAGATCTTCACTTTGCCACTTACTACCTGTATAACCAGAAGCAGGTAACTGAACCATCCTGGACATTAGTTTTTTCATCTTTAAAATGAAGAGGGTGGACTAATCAGGGCTTCTTAAACTTTTTCCACTCAACCTCTTTTCATGTTTCTGAAGCATTGCTTGGTCCAAGGGCATGCACAGTGCAAAGGGCATATGTTTTGTGTTTAGAACCAAGGCTGCAGTGAAGTTGATGCAACATGGGAAAATGCTGCCAGAAACACCTCAGATTCATTACTCGTTTGATTTTTAACTATTTTTTTGTCATTGTGTCCAAAAAACAGTATTGCCAAAATTTTTGTGACTCCCCCCATGGGGTTGTGACCCACAGTTTAAGAAGCACTGGACTAGATAACCTGAGGTCCTTTCCAGCTCTTCATCTCTGCTTTGGCTGTCCTAGATTCCCTTAAGTCTTAGCTAAAATCCTACCTCACATAGGAGGCATTTCCTGGTTCCCCCAGCTGCTAGTACCTTCCCCTGCCAGATCACCTCCACTCTACTGAGTCTGTATCTATCATGTATTTGCATGTTGTCCACTCTCCTGTTATAACATGATGTCCTATGAGGGCAGAGACTATTTTGACACTTCTTTGCATGCCCAGCACTTAGCATAGAGCCTGGCACATAGTAATGCTAAGTAAACACTGTTTGGTTGACTGAATTTATGATCCTTCCCCCTCGAAGGCCCCTCAGTTTCCTCATCCACAAAATGGAGATACCAACATATGTTCTAGCTACATCACAGAGTGATTCATGCGGTCTTATGGGCAGCATCCCACAGAACACTTCCCAGATGTGCCTGTCTGGCCCAAGTGAGAATTCTCAAGCGCTCCGAGTGGTTTTAGAGTCTGGACTACAGAGCTAGGTAGGTTTTCCTAGTCCTTCTTGTTTATTATTGAACTGATTTTTATTTTTTACTGAGATATCTTTCCCTAGTCTTCCCCTCCTGCTTGGAGAGGATGATCTTACTGGTTTAGGGGACACCCCCAAACAGACTCTAGGGTTGGAGTGAGTTTGCACACACTTATTTTCCATTGATGAAACTGCTGGGGGAAAGCTGATGTAGAAACTCCAGGAGCACCCCAAGTGTCACAGCCTACACTATCAACTGTGTCCTCTGCAGCTTACATTGACTAAAGGCACAGACTCATAGACGTGGGGTTGGAAGGGACCTTGGACACCATATATGACCTCCTCATTTTACAGATGAGAAGACTGAAGCAAGAGAAGTTAAGTGATTCACCCAAGGCCACAAAGCTAGCAAGTAGCCAGGTAGGATTTGAACCTGGACCTTCCTGATTCCAAGTCCTAGACTTTATTCACTGTCATGCTATCTGCCATGGTTAACCCTCTTTGCTGTAACTTCAGCCCCGATGTTCATTCAAATGGGAAGACAGATATGATCATAGAATTCATTAACTTTAGATTTGGAATGGACCCGAGAGAGCCATCTACTCCAACACTTTTAATCCTTAGATGAGAACAAGAGAAGTTAAGTAACTTGCATGTGGCCCCACAGGGGGCTCTTTACTATTTTCCCAAGCATATCACTTTACTGGGCATCTAGGTGGCTCAATGGTTAGGCCAGGCCTGGAGTCAAGAAGTTTCATATTCCTGAATTCAAATCTGGCCTCAGATAGTGACCCTGAGCAAATCATTTAACCCTGTTTGCCTCAGATTCCTCATCTGTAAAATGAGCTGGAGAAGGAAATGGCAAATGCTCTTGTATCTGCAGAGAAAAACCCCGAAGAGGGTTGTGAAGAGTCAGACACGAATGAAACAACTAAACTACAACACTTTACTTGGCATAGTGGATTGGGTGCCTGATGTGGAGTGAGGAAAATCCAATTTCAACTCCTGCCTCTAACTAGTTGTATGAAATTGGGCAAGTTACTTAACCCCTCTGAACTTCAGTCTATTCATCTGCCTGAAATGAGCTAATTTATATTAATTATATATAATTAATTACATATTAATTATATATAATTAATTACATATTAATTATAATTAACTTGTATTAAGTACTTTGTAACTATAAAGCACTATATAAATATAATTTATCATTATTAGTTATTGTTATTCCCAGGGAAACAATGAGTGATTAATGGTGATCTTTTTGAATCAGCTAGTTCACTGGTATTAAATCTCATCACATGCATATACTGGGGCATGTACATACATACACACACACACACACACACACACACACACACACGCACATGCACACGCACCTTCTGGATAAGCATAATAGTTACAAGAATGAAGTTAACTTGGGGCTTCTCCAGGCCCTGATGCCTTTTCTGATGCTTTATTACCTGTGTGATCAAGAGCAAATCACTTAACCTCCTTGGGACTCAGTTTCCTTGTCTGTAAAAAGAGGGGATTGGACTACTTGTTTGAGTTCCTTTCCAGCTCTAAACAGAAGATGTTTGATCCTATCATCCAGGTGTCCATCATACAGTACTCAAGGTCCCGCTGCCCTAGGAAGTAAATGCTCCCTTTTCGTTCCACAGAAACAAGCAGTCCCCACCATGTGCTAAATGTGAGGAACCTGTGTGGCACTCTCCACCTCTCTTTCTGTACTCTAACTCTGGCATAGTCAATGCAAAATCTTTTCCCCACTTCCTCAAAGCGTGCTGGGTCTTTTGGTGCATATGTATGTGCCTGTCACCACACTTCCCACCCAGCTGAGCACTCACTTCGGGGTAGTAGTCTGTGGTAGGGATGAGGTGTTGGATCAGAGCATCCAGCGACGCTGAGCTCAGGTTTCCATCCTGAAAGATCAGTCCTCCTTGCTCCCCAGATGAATGGAGGTGGGGGCTGAAGCCACAGGGAGTCACCATGCTTGTGGTACTCAGCGTCTGGGGCATACCTTCCTGAAACGCCAAGGGAGATGCATTAGATGGTGGGCTCTGAGACAACAGCAGCATCAACAAGAATAACTCGTATCGATAAAGCATTTTAAGGTTTGTGCCGTGGACAGAGTGCTGGGCCTGAGTTCAAATCTAACCTCAGACACTAACCATATGATCCTGGTCAAGTCACTTACCCTGTTTGCCTCAGTTTCCTCATATGTAAGACAAGCTGGAGAAGGAAATGGCAAACCACTCCCAGGTCTTTGCCAAGAAAACCCCAAATGGGATTACAAAAAGTCAGACGTAACTGAAAAACGACAAGCCTCTTTAAGGTTTGCAAAAGCATAACACACATATGATTTAATTTGATCTTCAAACAACCCTGTGACGTAGGTGCTATTATTATGCCCATTTTACAGATGAGGAAACTGAGGTTGAAAGGAGCTAAATGACTCATCAAAGGTCACACATCTCATAAGCACCTGAGCAAAGATTCACACTCATATCTTTGCAGCTGCAACTCCATTCACTTGGTATGTTATACCATGATACTTCCCACAGGGCAGTAGTAGCCCAAAGCATATTTGAAGGGGAAAAGATGAATAGGTAGTTTGGGAAGCTCCTAGGTTGTTATTATCTCACACAGTACCTGTTTTCAGTTTTCAATCTATTCCTGCAAACACAGATCTAGGATTAACCACAAGTCCATTTCCCATACAGCAACTGCAAAAGAAAACATTAAGGAAATAAGACAGAATGAGTGTACTTATGGTAACTCATCTGATGATTTGTTTTGTCTTTTAAATCATATTTTATTTTTTCCAATTACATATAAAATCAATTTTAACATTCATTTTTAAATAAAATTTTGAGTTTCAAATTTTTTCCCTTCTCTCCTCTTGCGTCCTCCCTAAGACACTAAGAAATTTGATATATCTCCTGACAATTTTAAATATTGCCCCAAGAAAGAAGCTGCTGGGAATGCTTCCTTGTCCTGACACAACCTAGTTAGGTGGAGAGTTTCATACCTGTCTTCTCCAACTAGACCAACCTGTACTGATGTTGACCTTGGTTGAACTCTACCTTCTCTGTTCTGATCATGTCCTCCTCACCGACTGCTCAAAACCCTTCCATCCCTCCCCACCCTGCTCAACACGCAGAGTTTAACAATCCAAATTCTTCTGCTTGGCATTCATGGTCATCCACATTCTACCTATCTAAGGCTATCTTGCCAAACTTCTGTCCTCAGCTCCTGTCCCATGCACTAGCCAGTGAAAACTGCCTGCCATTCATATATGTGATTTAGCTCTCCATTTTATTTACCAGATCCTTCCCCTGCAAATGAAAAATAAGTTGCTCTCAACATCAAGTTCTATGCCCAAGGACATCTTTCTGTCTCTTTTTTCTCTCTTTCTTTCATTTTCTTTCCTTTCTTTTTTCCTTCCTTTCTTCCTCTCTTCCTCCCTTCCCTCCCTCTAACACAGGCTCTAGCACAAATAAATATCTACTCTACAATGAATCCCATTCCCCACCGCAGGGTTCCTAGGCAGGTCGATCACCATTGATCAATCCATTGGAAGCAAAACCTAGATGATCCCTCTAAGCTGACCACAGCCGCTTTGGTCTCTCCCCAGAGCTTAAGAGGTCCAGGTCACTCCCTCCCTTTCCTGCACCAAGGGTTGGTGCCATTAGGCCCTTCAGGACAGGGACTGCATTCGTTTTTGTCTCTGTATCCTCTAGTGCCCAGCGCAATATCTGGCACACAGTAGGAGCTTAACTGGATCCTCTGCTATTGGAAAGAATTTCTTACCTTCCCTTACCCACCTCTCCACTAGAGCAGATCTCCTCTTCCTTTGAAGCCCCCAGAGAACACTCTGTACCTCTCTTGCCACAGCTTGACTTGTATTTGTGACCATGTCTTAACCCCTCCACACACACACACTCACACACACACACACACACACACACACACACACACACACACACTCTCACACACACACATACACTCTCACACACACACACTCTCACACACACACATACACTCTCACTCACTCACACACACACACACTCTCACTCTCACACACACACTCTCACACACACACACTCACACTCTCACTCACACTCACTCACTCACATACCCCTCCATTTAGACTAAGGGACAGAGCCAAAGTCTCATGAATCTCTCTACCCAAAAGCACCCAGGACAGGGTCCTGCACAGCTGGGGCGCCTCCATGACTATTGAACAAATAGAAAAATGGAGTGAGCAAAAGAAAAGGTTGGAGATGGTTCCCACAAATGATGATTGAGGATCCTTCTTCACATCCTTAAAGACTCACATTTGGTCATTTTTGCACCAGGGCACATTCAGATTCCTTCCCCATTCATTGCTTGGTTGTCATCTTTGGGAGGATTATCTCCATGGTAACAAGATGAGAGGCCGAGGGCTAGAAGGAACAAGCAGGAAGGGGTGGTGGTCCTTTATTTCCTAGGCAGCATCTGAGCCGCCCCTGAATACAGCAATTACTCGCTGTGGGGACCCCATTGGTGAGTGCATCTGCACAGTTTGGACTGGATGCCAGCACGGGCTCTTGTTAAGAGTCACACTGTTGGTGTAACTCTTAATTAGACACCATTATCAAAAATTCCACCCGCATCCTTCAGCAGTGAGTTTCTTCACCATAATTAAGGAGAGAGGGTTGGGTTTTTTTTTTGTTTGTTTCTTATTTTTTTTTGGACATAAATGTCTACAAAATCCAAAGGATAGCCATCCCTGAACTAAGCCAGTTTTAACACAGAATGGGTAGTTGCCTGTTGCTATTTCCTAGACTGAAGATGACATGAAAGCAACATCTCATCTCCCCCGTGGGCAGCCCACCTACAGCACCTTTAAAATTTTCCCAAGAAAGACAGAGCCTTCTCTTCTCTGAGATCTGCCTTGCGGGATGCTCTGCCCTGAAAGCCAAGGACTTTAGCAGTGTGCCAACCATGTCTGTGCATAGGAAAGTGTGCCAGGAGGGAGGGGTGGATTAGCTGGCTCCTGCTCTCCTTCAGTCCCCACCTAGAAACAGCAAAGGCAAACAAGAATCCCACTTCAAGGACTGGGCTTTGGAGAGGTCAGGTACCCCACCTCTAACATGCTTAGGGTCATGTCAAGAGAACATTCAGCTGAAGAGGAAGGGATACAGAGTGGAGAAGATGTAGAAAGCATGCAGTGGCTGGCTCTGAGGCAGAATTGGAGAAATGTTGTTTTCCTAACAAAAGCCAATGGGGTACAGCAACATCTGGTTGTTGCATTCACAATAATAAACACAACTCAGTTCAGGGAAGGTTCATTCATCACCTCCGAGATACCCTTCTCCAGCCCCAATCATTTTTCTCAGCTCCAGTCCCAGTCCTTCCAGATGTCCCAATCAATCCATGAGCAATTATTAAGTACTTACGTGATAGGTACTATTTTAAGTGCTGGGGATACAAAGAAAAAGCCCAAACAGTCTCTGCCCTTAAGAGGCTTACATTTTCATGGGGCACTCCTGCCTCTGAGGGGTGACAAATAGCAGGGGCCCAAGATGGCGGCCAACAGGTATTAGCATTTCTTCAAGCTTCGTGAGGAGTGGCCTTTGGATGAGACCAAATACACTATAGTTTCAGGAGCTCAGTGGGTGGCACGGGTCTTTGGGGAGCGGAAGAACACACAGACTGAGGAGCCTGAGACCTGTGACCAGAGAGAGATGTATGGGACTCCATGCAATCTATTTCAAACACAAATATCCTTGTCCTAAAGACACGGGCTTCAGTGGACAGAGAGTACAAGAATGTAGGATTGTACTAGCTACAAAGACCAGCAAAGAACTGAAGAAAAGGAATAAAGATTTTCTAGAAATGTGATACCAAAAGTCCTGATGAAACTAAGGTTTGACCCCTGTCCCTTGTGTTCCCTATACACATAAATTCAAAGTCTTGTAAATTTCAAGACTAAAACTGTCACTCCTTCCCAAGGGAAACACACACACACACACACACACACACACACACACACACACAAATGGAGGAGACATTTTTTATATTTATATTTATATTTTGTATATATATATGTATATATATACAAAATATATAGAGAATAGATGTAATGTTATCTTAAATGGAGGGGTATTTATAAAAAGATTTTTCAGAGACCTTTTGTTTTTATATCACAGTATTTTTTAGATAGATCTCTTTGCCACTCTCTTCACAAGCACACACCCATCTTTCCCATAACAAAGAAAAATTATTGAACAAAACAGATACAGTGGATATACTCCTTTCTGTGTCTGTGGTCCCCTACCTCTCTACCAAAAGAAGGGAGGCCCCACTGATAGTTTAACCATAACAAAATCCAGACAGGAGATAATAAGGATCTGAATTTTCAGAGTGAGTGGCCATTATTTTGTAAGAGGAGATAGATATGAAATTGTGAAAGTGAAATTTGTGGAGTTAAAGCAAATACTGCCCCATCTTTGAGGATCACCTTGAGAACCCCAACGGGCCAATTGTTCTAAACCTACTTTGAGGATCTCCTGGAAAGCTCCAATGGGCCAACTGTTCTAAGCCTACTGTAGGAAGCTTAGACCTATTTTCCCTTTTCAGTCATGGGGGTTGGGAGAAAGAGGGTTGGGAGGTGGGGCTCCTGACAATCTCAAGCTGATGGCTCAGAAATCAAGCAGCTCTCTGGGGCCTCAATGAAGAAACAGCGGCACAAATGCCCCAAGCAGGTCAGGTTGCCAAAAACTGCTCCACTTACAATAAGCCTTTTTTTGATAATGCAGCCAGTTTGAAAGCCTGTAATGTGTGCCAGGGTTTTATACCCGTTCATATGCCATCCTTGGCATGGTGATCCATCACAAGCATTGGGATGAGAGCAAATCTCCACGCACCTGGCAGGGCATGGATCCAGAGAGAAATAACACATCTGGTTCCACACACCAAGGGATCGGGAGCCCAGATACCCCCAGGGGACCAGGAAGACCAGTGGGTATATGTCCATCACCAGCCATCACCTGATATGGTGCCAAACTGAGCCAGGGTCCAAGAGGCAGGAGGCGCCAGCCCTGCATGGTGCAGACAGGTGCTGCTGCTGCAAGTGATGAGTGAGAAACTCTGCTCAAAGCAGCTGCAGGAAGGCATCTGCAAACCTTGGGAGCTGTTTCCAGAAAAGTGACTTTTAAAAATAGCTGATTTTTAGAAGGACCAATAGAGGCTGGGAAACAAGCCCTGAGAGTCAACAGACTCAGCCACCAGTAAAGCACAGAAGCATAGATTTAGAGCCGGACATGGCCTTAGAGGTCATTGAGTCCAACCCCCTCTTTTTACAGATAAGGAAACTGAGGCCCAGACAGGTTACATGACTTGCTTAGGATCACAAAGCCAGTGTCTGAAGCAGAATTTGAACTGTTTTTCTCAACTCCAAATCCAGTGCTCTGTCCCTCTGCCAATGAATTGTTACAGGACTTGAGCATTCCTTTAACATGGAGACAATAATCTCCATTCTGGCTCCTTCACAGGGAATGGTGTGAGCTCAAAGGAGTGCACAGACCAAGAGATGTTTCACAAACAGAAAAGCAATAGGGAATAATGGCAAAATTATAGCTAGGTGGCACCATAGTGCACAGAGTGCCAGACCTGGAAGACTCCCCTCTCTTCTTGAGTTCAAATCACACACTTGCCAGCTGTGTGACCCTGGGCAGGTCACTTTACCCTGTTTGTCTTAGTTTCCTCATCTGTAAAATGAGCTGGGGAAGGAAATGGCAAACCACTCCAGTATCTTTGCCGAGAAAGTCCCAAATGGAGACATGAAGAGTAGGAAACAACTGAAACAATCATTCAACAACAACAGCAACATTTTTGTAGTTTTGTACTTTAACATCTTCAAAATTCTTTACAAACATTATTTCATTTGTTATTCTCAGCTCTGGACGATAAGTATTCTTACCCATTTAAAAAATACAGATATAGAAACTGAGGATCAGAGAAGTTAATAAGCTCGCTTGAGGCCACACAGCTCACATGTGAGGTGGGATTCAAACCTGTCTCCCTCACTCCAAGTCCATCACTTTCATCATGAAGGTATCATTCTCTCCCCAGATACCCTCTGGGGACTGTAAAGGCAGCATGACTAACTGTGGTCCCTCTGGAACACTGGCTCATCATCGGATATCCTGGCATCTGACGGCCTCCTGTCAGGAACACTCAGAAACACCAATGTTGACGTGTGGGTCACAGTATGTGAGAAATGCAACCCAGGACCCTCTGTTAGCACAAACACCTCTACTTCTGGGCTCCACTTTCTTCCTCAGGCCCTCCTGGAAGATCGGCCTGACCTTGACTTTTGAATATTACATGATTTCCTGTGAGGCAGTAGACTTTCCCGGAGTCTCTTGCTCTAGGAAGTGGGTTATCCACACTGATGGCCACTTTGTGCTGGGGAGAAGAAATTATGGTACAGGGGAGAGGGTGCTAGAGCTGGGGGCAGGACACCTGGCTTCCAGGCCCAGCCAGCTCTGCCAGACACTTGCTGTATGACCTTGGGAAAGCCACTTTACACCTCATGCTCATATAACATGTTAAGATTTGCAAAGAACTTTCCTCACAATCACCTCAGTGCAAGTTTCACCATCTCCCTTGCACAGGTAAATAAGCAGGCTCAGTGGGTGTGACTTGCCCAAAGTCACACAGCTAACATGTTAGAGCTAGGGTTTGAATAACAGATCACTTGACCCTAAGTCCAGCATTCTTTCTGCTACACCAGTCTTCTTTCCACCTGAAGAGGGATCCAGAAAAGATCCTTTTCTGAGCCTCTATTTCCTCATCTACTCAATGAATTATATAACTTCTAAGGTCCCCATCCATCAGTGGTATTCTCATTGAATCCCATTACACTAAGTTTCTTTAAAAACTGAGACATATCCAATCTCAAAAACTTGACATTTACTAGCTGTGTGACCTTGGCAAATCACTTAACCCCAATTGCCTTGCCTTCCCCCCCCTCCAAAAAAAAAAACCCCAAAGCAAAAAAAACTGATATCTGCTAAAGTTGCTAGCTTCAATGAATTCTTTGTTCAAGTCCATTGAAAAGCAGCATGAGACAGTAGATGGACCACTGAACTTGAGGTTGGGAAGACTAGTTTAAAGCCCATCTTAGATGTTTACTAGCTGTGTGACCCTGGGTAAATTACTGAACCTCTCTGGGCTTCAGTTCCCTTATCTTTAAAATGAGGGGGGTTGGATTTGGATGGCCTCTGAGGTCCTGTCCAACACTAAATCTAGGCTCCTAGTCTCTAAAGAAATGAGTGATCCTGGATCTACAGAATTTTTGTGTTGGGAGAGGAGTGAGGATGGGGAGGGCTAGACTGCAGGTTAACCTTGATGTAAAGGTCTTCTGATGGGAGGAGGAAAAGGGCAGAGGAAGCAGAGAGGGGAAGAGAAAGAAGAGTATGGGGAAGGATGGAGGAGAAGGATGGAAAAATGGATGGAAGAGGAGAAGAATGAGGGGGAAGAGAATGAAAAAGAAGGATGGAGAAAGAAGGAGGAAGAGGAGAGGAGGAGGAGGAAGATGGAGGAAGAGGAGGAGATGGCAGCTGGTTGGCTCTGGAATGAGGAGCAGCTGGGGGTGGCTAGGTAGCACAGTGAGTAGAGCACTGGCCCTGGAGTCAGGAGGACCTGAGTTCAAATCTGACCTCAGATACTTAACACAAAACTAGCCGAGTGACCTTGGGCAAGTCACTTAACCCTAATTGCCCTGCCTTTCCTCCTCCAAAAAGGAAAAAAAAGGACCGAGGAGCAGCTGTCCCTGAGCTGTAACTTTGCTGAAGAGCACAGAATGGTGCTTTTTTAGCAAGAGGAGCCATAGGCTAGTCCTCCCCCCATTCCTGTTCCCTAGTTGGGGAAACCAGCTTTTGTCTTCCGAGCTATGTGTGTACCACGGAAACATCTCAACCCCTTTAGTTTTTCTGGGTAGGTGGGGCTGTAGATTAGGGGTGAATGACTAGGAGGGAAAAGATGAGGAAGAAGGGAGGGCCACAGAAAGACCCCATGCAGCAAGATTTTTAATTTGCCCAAGTAGTTTTTGCAGAGCTGGATGTGTATGATTATTGTTTAAGCCTACTGGGTACCTCACTGTGGGGCAATGGGAATGGCTGGGTACCTGGGGATAACCTTGTAGAACGAAGAACTGTTCTTTTCTTTCTTTCTTTCTTTTGCATTGTACTTTATTCTGAGTGCGATTGTTGTTGTCTTTGAAATTTTAGAGTTTAAAATAAAATAGAAAGAGGGTTTAAAAAAAAGCAAATGTCTTTGGGGCTGACATAAGTGTCACCACATCAAGATTCTGTGTCTTAACAAACCAAATGTTAGCAACCCAGACATATTAAGCCTCCACTTCAGAGTGTGCAAAGGGGACCATCCATCTGAAAGCCTGAGGGCCTAGAGGAAGTAGGGAACCCTCCCCAGCACAAAACCTCCTCCTTCTGCCTAAAAGGAATTCAAGAGTTCAGAGGGGGAGAGATTTGCTTCAGTGAATCACACAGGAAAACAAAGGCAGAGCCTGGGCTCCTGGAATCCAGGGCTCCATGCACTGCCACAAAACCCGACATTAGAAGGGGTGCTAGAAGACATATGTTGATCCCAGCTGGACTGAGTAATGGACTGGGACCCAGAAAGGACACTGGTAAATTCCAAGTCTGCCCTGAGGGCCTTGAGCCCAGTGTCTCAAAGTATCTCCAGTCCCATTAAATTAATCATATAAAAATTTATATAATGCTTTAAGGCCTCCAAAGCACTTTACAAATATTTCACTTTATCCTCACAACAACCTTGGGGGGAGGTGCTTTTATTATCCCCTTTTACAGAACTCTTGAGGTTCAGTGACTTACCTAGTATCTGAGGCAAGATTTGAGCCCCAGTCTACTTGACTCCAGGTTTGGCCCTTTTATTGCAACCCTGAATGGATTTGAAAGTTTCCTGGGAACATAGGATGAGAGATTTGGAGCTGGAAGGGGTCTTATAGGTCATAGAATCTAAGATGGTCATTTCACAGAGATGTTGAATAATTTGCCCAGGGTCACACAGCTAATGGGGTTTGAACCTATGTCTTCCTGATTATAAGATCATTGACCTAGTCACTCCTCCATGATGACTTTAAACTGATAGACCACAATGAATGTAACCTTGGAGGCTCCCCAGTACTCCTCTCTGCTGCACCCCTACATGGACCCTCAGCTCTGGCCAAATCAGCCTCCTCCACACTGAACAATGTCCCTCCAATCCTCCTTAGGCAGGCCTCCCTTACGATTCCTACTCTTCCTTCCAGGCTTAACCTAATCTTGCTTCCACCACAGACCCTTTCCTGACCACCCCAGCCCCTAGAACCTTCTCCCTTCCTTAAAGTTACTTCTTCATTTACCAGGGAGTTAGCATGTACTCCTTTAAACTGTTCGATTTTAAAAAATGTTTTATCAATACTTTAAAAAACACACGATGTACTTAAAAAAACCCCACTATATAAACAACTATAACTTCCCAATGACTTCCTCCTATTCCCCAATAGAGCTCCCTCTTGCCGCAAAGTACAGTTAAAAACTGAACCAACACAGTTAAGACAACGTATGGCTCATTACGCATCTATCTATAGGCCCGCCCCTCTTTGCCCTTAGGAGGGAGGTCCACCTTGGAGTCCATCTTCAGAAGTGAAGAGCAGTCAGTAGATTGATCTCTGTTTCATATCTTTCAATGCTGCTCTTATGAAATCGATGGTGATGACCATGTAAATTGTTTTCTTCATTCTGCTCCCTTTGTGATGCCTCACACAAGTCTTACCCATAAACTTCTATTTTATGTGACTGTCTTGTCTCACGTCCTATACAATAAGCCCCCTAAAGCTTAGGGGCCCAGTCCCCTGAGCTTCTCCTGATATCAGTAGAATTCATTGGCCTGAGAAAATTACTGTCTATCCATTTGATGTTTACTTATCTGTGTACATATTATTTCCCCCTCATAGAATATAAATCCCCTAGAGGGCAGGAGCTGCTTTGTTTTGTCTTTGTACCTCCAGAATTTTAACAGAGTGCCTAGTCCCCAACAGGCATTTAATAAGTAAAAGGAATTAATGGAAATCATCTATTCCCTGCCCCTCCTATCTCAGTGACCAGAACCCAGCCCTGTACATAGTAAGTACTTAAGAAGATTGGTTGCTTGACTGATTAGTTTTAGGGTTCTTAGGCCATAAGCTTCTTTTAATTTATACAGGGTGCCCCAAAAGTTTTAGTGCAAAAACAGCCCTGTTAATTAAACTGTTAAAATTCTGGGGATAGAAAGACAAAACAAAATACCCCTGCCCTCTAGGAGGTTTAATAGCTTTATAGCTTCTATTATATAGTATTCTATTCTAAGATATAATATAGTCTGTTTAAGCTTTAATAGCTTAAAACTGCACTAAGACTTTTGGGACAGCCCATATTTATGATCTAACTCACTAAACTATTGAGGGAAGAAGTTCACCCAAAATTAGACTGAAAAGGAGCTAATTAATAAGGATTAAAACCACAATTTCTTTTTTCTGTTTTCATTTATTGCTGGCAGGAGGAACAGAGGGGAAAGCTGGTGGGAAAGTAGGAAATGAAAGTAGGCCCTGAATGAGTGTTATTCAGGGGTGAAGGGGCAGCTGGAAAGAGGTTGGAGGGAGAAGCAATAAGTGGGGGCTGGGAGGCACTTTCTTCCTAATAGGTGCCAGGGCTGGACACAACTTGCTAGCACCTCTCAGCCTTTAAAGCTTTAAGACATTCCTACCACAGGCTTCCAAGTTGGAGAGTACAGAGAACTCAACATGCCCATCCTGGGAACGATGTCTAACAATCTGATGGAACACTGAACTCCCCCCAAATAGAGACTATAGTGACACTGGAGAGGGTAAAGGTCATGGGATCACAGGGGGTTTAGCGTTCCAAGGAACAACCTTTGGGCTCAACTACCGGGAGTTCTTAACCTGGGGTCTGTGAACTTTTTTTTTAAATGTTAATCTGTGGTTTTCCTTTCTTTTCTTTCTTTTTGGTTCCAAATTCTCTCCCTCCCTTCACTGTGGTGGATAATTAATAGTAACTGAGGAAAGAATCAGAGCTACACAATTTAACAGGCATGATAAATTGGTCAATGGACTCTTCAGTCAGTCCAAAGACCCTGAATACATAGTGAGACAGATTCTTATGTATTAAAAACAACTAATCAAATAAGACCAATTAATTAAAAGAAAACAATGAAGAGAATACAAAATTAGGTAATCTGATTTCTAATTGGAGAAAAGATTAGGGACTTTCCAAGTTGGGAAGGGGAGAGTGAACAGGTGCAATTCCCTGAATTCAGATAAAGAGGTGTCCCACTCCTCCCCTCTCCAAGTGGCTGTATTCAATCAAAGGAACATAGAAACAATAACTGATTGACCAGCATGGGGCCAATTTTCAGATAAGACATATGAGTTGCTTGAGATGCATAATTATGAGAAAACTCTTTGCATCAATCTTCAGATCTGACTAGGTTTCTGGTCAGCATAACCTAGGTCCTTAGATAAGGGTCTCTAAGCAACAGGTAGAGATGGTCTAGCTTTCTAGTCACAGAAGGCTAGGTTCAAACAATGCAATAAAGTTTTCTCACAATTCCCATAATTGAATAAAATTTTCTCATAAACAGAAATTGGACTAGGCCCACAACTAAATGAAAGAGAACTGAGCTAGATCCAGAATTGAGTCACTAGATGGACTTAGTGCAGTTTGCTCAATTTCAACATAGCCCCATCCCCATCCATTGAGAAGGCAAGAAATATGACCCCCATTATACATGCAAAACATATTTCCACATTATCTAAGTTGCAAAAAAAAAGGAAGGCAGGAAGGAAATAAGGAAGAAAGAAAGAAAGAAAGAAAGAAAGAAAGAAGGAAGGAAGGAAGGAAGGAAGGAAAGAAAGAAAGAAAGAAAGAAAGAAAGAAAGAAAGAAAGAAAGAAAGAAAGAAAGAAAGAGAAAGAAAGAAAGAAAGAGAGAGAGAGAGAGAGAAAGAAAGAAAAATATGATTGGATCTGCAACCCTCTATTTGAAGGCAGATAGCATTTTTCATCATGGAACTGATGTGAAACATCATATTGATCAGAGTTGCTGTCTTTCAAGATGATTATCATTATGATATTAATGTTATTACATACAGTGTTCTCCTGGATCTGTTCACTTCACTTTGCATCAGTTCATATAAGTGTTCCCAAGTTTTTCTGAAATTATTCCTTTCATCATTTCTTATATCACAATAGTATCTATCACATTCATATACCATAATTTGTTCAGCCATCCCCCAATTGATGGGCATCCCCTTAGTTTCCAGTTCTTTGCCACCACAAAAATACCTTCCAAAATATTTCTGTACATATAGGTCCTTTTTCTTTTTCTTTGATCTCTTTGGGATACAAACCAAGTAGTGTCATTATTACTCAGTCGAAGGGTATGCACAGTTTTATAGCCTTTTGTGCTTTCTTCCAAATGGTTTTCCAGAATGATTGCACAAATTTGACCTGTAAACTTTAAAAAAAATTGATAACTATTTTTCAATACAATTTATTTCTTTTGTAATCCATATATTTTACTTCATGCACGGAAAAAATTCTGAGATGGGGTCCACAGACTTAATCAAATTCAAAAGCAGTCGTCCATGATCCCCCTCCCAAAAGGGAAGAATTTCTGCTCTAATCTAATTCCCTCACTGTAATGAGAAAAACATAAGTTTAGGGAGGAGGGGAGGGGACTTGTTTAAGGTCACAGAGCAGATCTTCATGGATCATAGACTTGGAATTCTTAGAACAGACCTTATAGAGTGGCTAGTGACCAGATAACCTTTTTTTGTTTCATCGAGGACCCTTTTGACAGCCTTGTAAAACCTACAAACCCTCTTTCCGAACAAGAGCATAAATAAAATGCATAAGATTGTAAAAGAAATTATGTTGAAATACAGCATCAAACAATTTTTTAAAAAATTCATAGATTAAAAAATTCATAGATAATCATATTTGAATATGATTAAGTCTGTGGACCCCATCTCAGATTAAGAAACCTTGATGTTGGCTAATTCCCTTATTTTAAAGATAAGGAAACAGATGAGAGACTTGCCAAAGGTCACACAAGTAGTAAATGGCATAGTCAAGATCTGGACCAAAGTCTTCTGACTCCATATCCAGTGTTCCCTTTATTATAGTACAGCCCAGGAAAGAGCGAGCATGTATCATGAAACCAAAAGAGAGTCCTTATATGGACAAATGTATGCACTGCAGCACCTTTTGTGGCAGGAAAGATCTGGAAACAAAACAGGTGCCCATCTCTTGGGGAAACAGCTCAGCAAACTGTAGTACATGAATGTAATGGAGTATTATTACATCATAAGAAATTATGAATATGAGGAATTCAAAGAAGCATGGGAAGACATATGAACTGATGTGAGGTGATGGAGAACCAGGGAAATAAAATACACAACGATCCCAACAATATCAAGGTAAGGAACAAGATAAAACTGAGTGTTATATATTTATAACGTAGGAGGAGAGATGAAAAAGCACTTCTCGTTCTTTCCTTGGAAAGATGGGGCCCTATAGATGTGAGGTGCTGCATATGCCATCAGATGTGGTCAATGTGATCATTAGTTTTGCTCAAATGTTTCCTTCCTTCCTTCCTTCCTTCCTTCCTTCCTTCCTTCCTTCCTTCCTTCCTTCTTTCCTTCCTTCTCTCTCTCCCTCTCCCTGTCCCTCTCTCTCTCTTTCTTCATCACAGGGCAAGATAGGGAAGGGTAGGAGGGCTAGATTCAGAAATAAACATGATGTAAACAAGAAAAGACATTAATAAAGCAAAAAAACTTTAAATGATTTTTAATGGTGCATGGAACTGGACTGTAATTCAGGAAGGAAGGAAGGAAGGAGGGAGGGAAGGAGGAAGGAAGAGAAGGAAAGAAGGAGGGAAGGAAGGAAGGAAGGAAGGAAGGAAGGAAGGAAGGAAGGAAGGAAGGAAGGAAGGAAGGAAGGAAGGAAATAATGGTAAAATATATCTGGTTTCAGAGAATCTGTGCTGCTGGAAAGGTTCCTTCCTTCCTCCCCAATTTCACACCAAGCATTATCTGAGATTTCTCATTTAGAGGTTTTTTCTACCACAAGCCCAGTTCAATTTTCTAAAACAAGATTCAACAGCACTGATAGAAATGACTTCTGTAACCTCAGTCAGTGAATGAAGAGAGACTCCTATTTACCTAAAACACTGGAGGAAACAGACCCCAGAGAGATCTGCAGAGAGCCTTGGGCCAGACCTCTCTGCCAAATCCTATTGTCTATCAGCAGCAACCACTAGGCCTCCATCTTTCAGCCTGACAAGTGGATGATCTGGATAAAGAATGAAAGTTTCTCTAGGGAAATGTGCCCACAGCAGGTCATAATAGGAAAGATAGAAACCATGTGCTTTCAAGGAATATGAAGTAGTAGGAAGAGGGCCGGACTTGGAATCAGAATACCTGGTTCAATCTGAACTCTAACATGTCCAACTGGATTCACTGTATTTCAGACATTTATTAAGCACATGCTATAAACAGAGCACCGTGCTAGGTGCAGGACATGTTTACTAAGCCAGGAATGAAAATAGGCCTTTCCTCCAATGAGTTTACATTCAACTAGAGAGCAGCCTGGTATGGTGGGAAGAGCACTACGTCTGGGTAGAGTCTGAGGACCCCAGTTCAAGTCCTGCCCCTGATGTTGTATGACCTGTATGACATGGGGCAGGTCACTTAAACTCAAGGGGCCTTGATTTCCTCATCTGTAAGATAAAGGCAGAGAGGAGATCGAACTAGGTACTCTGAGGCATTCTCCAGCTCTAAATCTCTGCTAATAGGAACATATACACAGGTAAGTAAATGTAAGGCAATTTGAGGGGTAGTCAGGAAAGGCTTTATAGAGGAGGAAATGTATAAGCTGAGCCTTGAAGGAAGATAAGGATGCTGAGAGCAAGTTAGAGGGAGGGATTCCATTCCAGGTATGATGTATGACTTATACAAATGCATGGAGGAAAGAGATGGGATGTCAGGCTTGAGAAACAGCTAATGGTCCAGTATGGCTGGACTGTAGAATGCATAAAAGGGAGTGATACGAAACTGGGTCAAAAAGGGAAACTGGAACCACAGGGGGAAGGCCTCTCTAGCAATACTTACTTCCCACCTTACAAGGGGGTTTTGAGGTAACCCTTTTTAAACTTTAGAATATTACAGAAATAAGCATCTTTACCACTTTCGTTATGGGTAATCACTTAACCCCAGTTTCCCAGGTATTTCTCTACGACTATAAGTTACAAACTAAATGCCTATTTGCATTGGTGCAGAGTTTCTACATTGAAAGTTTCCCATGCCAATGAAATCACAATTCTGCTGATGTGTGTGTAACTGCACATAGACTGCAGGGATTCTGGTGATTCTAGGTGAAGGCCAGCACAATGACTTCTCATAAACAGATATCTCTGATGTAGCCAGGAATCCTTTATCAGACTGAAAGATAGCCCAAATCACACCCTTTCTGGGGCATCCCCTGAGGGGCAGGGTGCTCCTCTGGGGGATGTAAGAGTGAAGAAGCTATATTTTCACTTGAGAAGGAAGTCTAGGGTCATACCTTAGAATTTAAGAATAGTCAATAACAAAGAATTCATTCAGAATCAAAGAATTTCAAAGTTATGAGGAACCTCAGAAGAGATTCAGTACAATACAAGTCCACTCATCCAGAAGGCAGTGTGGCACAGTGGAAAGAATGCTGAATTTAGAATCAGAGGACCTGGATTCAAATTCTGACTCTCTCCCTTACTACTTATGTGACCTTGGACAAGTCTTTACTTCTCCAGGATGTAGATTCCTCATCTGTAAAATAAGGGGTTAGACTAGAACAGAGGTATCAAACTCAATTAGAAAATGGGGCCATTAAACTATACATAAGGATCCCTGCAGATCGACTTAGAAAACCACATATTAACATTACCTGTGCCTATGGTATTTTTATTTATTCTGTTAAATATGTATTTCCCAATTACATTTACATCTGGTTTGGTGGGAACATTACATTGGCTAAGGGATCTCTAAGCTCCTCTCTAGCCCATTTTCATATCTGAATAGGGATACCCTCTCCAACATACCAAATGAGGGGTCATCTTATAGTCTTTGCTTGGCAGGAGTATAATATACTTTCTGATAGCTTTAATGGTTATGAAATATTTTCCTCATCTCAAGCCTAAATTTGTACCTTTACAACTCATACCAATTGCTACTTAATTTTGCCCTCTGGGGTCCAAAGGAACAAGCTCAATTTCTTTTTCACATGACAACCTTTCAAATACTTAAATATAACTATCATGACCCCCCCCCCCCAAGTCTTTTCTTCTCCTGGCTAATCATTCCCAATTCCTTTAATCAGTCCTCAGATGGCATGAACTCAAAGCCTTCCACCATCTTGGCTGCCTTCTTCTGGAGGTTTTCTTGTTTATCAGTGTCCTTGAAATGCAGTGCCCAGATCTCTGACCATAATACTGTATATCTAGTCTGACAGGGCAGGGGACAAGGATATTATCATCCTAAACACTGGGCCTAAGATCAATTAGCTTTCTTAGATCTGATATCATGATGCTAACTTGTATTAAGCTTGTGGTTCACTGAAACCTCCAGATCTTTTCTCAAACTGCTGCCTAGCCATGTCTCTCTATCTTATACTTCAACTGATTTTTTAAAATGTAAGTGAAAGATTTTTTGTTGGTCAGTTGTTCTTTAGTTGTTCTTCAGTTATTCAGGGATTTTCTTGGCAAGGCACTGAAGTGCCATTTCCTTCTCCAACTCATCTTACAGATGAGAAAACTTAGGCAAACAGGGTTAAGTGACTTGTCCAGGGTCACACAGCTACTAAATGTCTGAGGCCAGATTTGAACTCAGGAAGATGAGTCTTCTTGACTCCAGGCCAGGTATGCTGTGCACTATGAGGCCACCTAGCTGACTGTAAGATTTTTATATTTATCCCTATTAAAGCTGGCCTAATACTCAGGAGTGGGGAACCTGTGGCTTCAAGGCCATACATGGCCCTCTAGGTCCTCAGGTGAGACCTTTGACTGAATCCAAACTTCACAAACATTTAGGATTTGTTCTGTGAAATTTGGATTCAGTCAAAGGGCCACCCTCGAGGACCTAGAGGGCCATGTGTGGTCTCAAGGCCGCAGGTTCCCCAACTCCTGCAGCCTGTCAACGTATTTTTGAATTCTGATTCTGTCATCCAAGGAGTTAGGCATCCCTTCAATCATTAGATCAATTATCAGGCCTACTAGGTACCGGCTTTGGGAATACGAGCACAGAGAATGAAACCATTTCCATGAACAATGAGTTTCCATTCTAATGGTGGAGACAACAAGTACATATAAACTACATATAGCATACATATAAAGTATGTGTACATATATGTGTGTATACACATATATCTATGCAAAATAGTTAAATACCAGGTAGTTTAGGAGGGAGGGCACTAATATTTGGGGGATCAGGAAAGGCATCATGCAGATTGTGCCCAACTGTCATCTGAAAGTAAAAGACTCTCCCAGACAGAGGTAAAGAGGGAATGGCCATGTATCACCCACGAACTAGGTAAGTCTACCACGGATCTTTATCCAAGAGGGTTCCTGTCAGGATTTACAAACATGTTAAATCTTGTGTATTAGGAAGAGGGAAAGAGAGAGATTAAGTCTCCCCTCCTCATGCTCCCCACATCTCAACAGAGAGGAGATGAACTTAAAAATGTAGAATGAGACTCATTTTTTGGACAAAGTCAACAGGGGAATTTGTTTTGATAAGCTATGTATATTTCACATAAAGGGTTTGTGTTTCTTTTATTGGAGGCAGAGAAGTTGGAGGGAGGGAAAACAAATACCTATTAGTTGAAAAAGAAATTTAGAAACATTTTCTTCATGGAGCTTTCTTGGATTCTCCCCAACCAGAGACGGTCCCTCTCTCTTTTGAATTCTTACAGCACTTTTTGTGCCTATCTCACAGAATTTATTATTTTCTGCTTACCATTATATACAATGCAACAAACATTTATTAAACACCTACTATGAGCCAGGGTATATACTGTATACAAGACTGGGGATACAAAAAATGAAAAATTATGCAATTCCTGCCCTTGAGGAGCTTACAGTCTAATGGGAGAGACCAGGAGGTACACAAAAAAGTGTAATACCAGGTAGAGTGTGGCATGGTCAAACGAGATGTCAAGATAAAATGCTCTAATGGGAATCTAAAAAGGAGAGAGAACCTTCAGCTGGAAAAAAATCAGAGAAGGCACTTCAGAAAGGAAATTGCACCTGAATTGGTCCAGAAGGAAGAAAAAGAGTTCAGTAAATGGAGATGAACAGGGAGATTATGAAGGCACAAGGACAAAAAAAAAAGATCAGGGAATACTTAGGAGTCCAATTTGGTTGAAATGTAGCACAAACGAAGAAACCTTTGCCATATTCCATCTTGCAAAGCAAGGCATCCCCCAAGGAAATAGCCCCCTGCAGGAAAATGTGACAGGGTTGCTTGAGGAGCTCAAAGAAATTTCTGACAGCCTCACTTAAAAACAAAAAGTCGCAATGATGTTCAGACTTTTGTCTTAATGTCACAGTCATTCTCCCCCTCCCTGCCATCTTCCTTTGTGACACGGAAAGCCAATTAAACAAAAGCATGTCAAACAGACACTCCCCCAACTCTGCTGAGGAAGGGGAGATATTTCACTTTCTCTTTTCTGAGACTATTGTCAGCTTCTTTTTAGTGACATAATCATTTCCACTGTTGTAGTCATTTTGTGTATGATTCACATGGTTCTATTCATTTCACAAGCCTTTTCTGAATTTTCTCCCAATTTCTCATTTTTGGATTTTCTTGTTGCCTAACCATATTCCAAGAGGCAGCTAGATGGCTCAGTAGAGCACCTTGCCTGGAGTCAGGAGGACTTGAGTTCAAATCTGGCGTCAGACACTTAGTAGCTGTGTGACCCTGGGCAAGTCATTTAACCCTGTTTGCCTCAGTTTCCTCATCTGTAAATGAGTTAGAGAAGGAAATGGCAAACCAGTCCAGTATCTTTGCCAAGAAAACCCCAAATGGGGTCATAGTCAGACACAACTGAAATGACTAAACCACAAAAAAAATGACATTCCATTACTATCACATGTCACATGATTTTTTGGGCATTCTCCTAGACCTTTACTTTGTTTCCACTTCTTTGCTGCCAGAGTTCTACTACTGATATTTTGGTACAGATTGGCCCTTTGTTTCTGTCTTCTGTCTCCACATATGACTGGTAGTAGGATTATAAGGCCAAAGAGTAGACAGTTCAACCCCTTTTCTTACACAATGGCAAAATGAAATCCAGAACAGTTGGACCATTTCCATTTCACTGATGGTCTCTCAATATCTTCTGTGATAGCCTCTTTTGATCCAAAATTTCCTACCACCAGATTTACCAGCTTAAAGAGTGGTGTGAAATAATTTTGGGGAAGTGGGCCTTAAAGAACAAGATGACAAATTTGTATTTGGTCCTTTGGCCACTAGGGATTCACTGAAGATCTTTGAGCAGAAGAGTGACTGTGGTCAGATGTTGGCATTAGATATATCATTTTTGCAGCTTCCTGAAGGATGGACTGGAAAGGGATGGTGGGTTACAGTTTCTTGAATCTTATCTTCTCCACTAGATGTTGAGTTCCTTGAGGTCAGGGATTGGGTTTTATTCAACTATCTATCCCCAAGTGCCTAATACAGGGCTCCCTCACACAATAGGTATCAATAAATACATGATTAATTTAACTGTGATCTATTAAAATATCACCTAATAGGATGACCTATTAAAAATGACAAGGAAGCTTTTTTCTTGCACTGGGATGATTATGGATTCAGGATATGTAGAGACCTAAGAAGACTGAGGGGAAAGATTTCTCACTGTCACATCAGGTCCCTGGGGAGAAATTCTTTTTTTTTTTTTTAGAAGCTCCTTGGACTATTGGCTCAGACAGTCTTAATCACTAATGTGTCAGAAACATTCCACAGACAAAACACTGAAAATGAGGGAAGGGGCACACCTCCTTTGCCCAGGATCTAATGGCATGCCCATAAGCACACTATTGATAAAGGCCTGATTTACAGCGTATTTCCAAGTGGAGTCAATTTCCAACCTGCTCCTTACAGCAGCAAGGTCACCTTGCCTGAGGAGCGTCTCTGTTTACATGCATGTTTTTGAATTTCATCTGATGGGAAAACAGGAGGCCTGGATTAGCAGGGATTTGGTGGCCAGTGAGGAATGGCCCATCAGGAGGAGACTGCAAATCACTATTGCTAAGATTTATGAGCAATTATGCTGAACTCCAATCCAAACCCCATCTCAGCCACAGGCCCCCGGGGCTTCCACAGGCCCCCAGGGCCTTAGCGCCACATTTTTAATAACTTCCATTTTCACCAACGTCGGCAATAATAGAAGCACTTCAGTAACAACCAGTGGGGAAAATATGTGATTTATCTTCATAGGTCATCATGGGCAGGGACTCCAGGGAGCCAGAGCTGAGCAAGGAGACCTGACCAGACTGCAGAGGAGTTGGCAGATGGACATGTACGGGGCATTCTTGGGGACTTGGGGATGGGCAGTCAGAACATCAATGTCACAACAGTAAAGAGAGCCTTGGGAAATGTTACCTGGCTTTTTTTTTTTTCAGGGATGTGGGGGGGGGTGTCCATGAAGCTACATAAATAAATATTGGCATAAATAAAGCCTAGTGTTTAAAGGACAAGGTGTTTCTGGGGCTTGTCACTATATTTTTCACTGCCCCCAAAGTACCCCCAGGACTATGGAAACAGAAACAGCAACTTTGTATGTGTGTGTGTGTGTGTGTGTGTGTGTGTGTGTGTGTGTGTGTGTGTGTGTGTGTTGATTTGCAATTTACAAAGCCCTTCCATTATTTTATAGCAGCCTCTCAATGATCCTGTGGGGCAGCCAGTGCAGAGATTATTAACCCCATTTCATGGATGGAGAAGCTGAGCCTCAGACAAGTTAAGCAATTTGCCTTCAGTCACAGTTAGTAGCAGACACAAAACTAGAACCCAGGTCTCCTGACTACAGCCCAGTGTTCTTTCCTCCATACCATCCAGTTTCTCTATTCAAAGGAACGACTCAATTAATTTCAATTCAGCAAACATCAATCAGATAGATGCTTCCTAGTACTTGAGATAGCCGCACTGTGTCTGGCATCTAGAAGATTTGAATTGATTTTTTTAAATTTTAAATTCTTCTTTTCAGTTCCAAATTCTCTCCCTCCCTCTCCACCTTCTCCTACCCTCTAAGAAGGCAAGAAACAGGAAACTCATTATACATAGGCAGTTCTGTAAAACACATTTCCACAGCAAGACCTGAGTCTGACACTTACTAGCTGTGTGACCCTGGGCAACTCAGTTTCTTCATCTGTGAAATAACAGCACCCACCTCCCAGCGTTGTGAGGAAGATCAAATGAAGTAATATGTATAAAATTGTTAGCATAGGATCTGGCACATAGTAGGACCTTTATAAATAGGGGTGTTTTTTTCCCCTTTCTTTTCCCCTTCTTACTACGTCAAAGCAAAAGTCAGCAGAGGGGTAATGAATGGAAAGCAGGCATCAGAGTCAGGAGTACATGGGTTTAAGTCCTTTCTCTGACATATAATAGCTATGTGACCCTAGCCAAGTCACTTAACATCTCAGTGCCCCAGACACCTCGTTAACAATATAAATTGCAGCACTATGGCTGAGCTGCACTAGTAAAGGGAGTCTCCACTCCGCAGAGTTCCCCAGATCTGTGAACTCACAGGGTTGGGTCATGTGTAAGCATGTGGAAAGGCTCATGTGATAGGTGAGGAGATACCTCACCAGGGAACTCCCCCTAAAAGAGTCTGGAACCTAAAATAGGGCTAACATATGGACACAAATCACTATGCCATGGGAACAGAAGCTGCTCTCTTGGCCATTAGAGAGCTAGCCACTGAACACTTGGAGACAGTACAGGTAGCCCTTTCTAGAGAAGCAAAGAACAGGCAGGAATATGAACAGCACCAGGTGCATCAAGGATCACAAAGTCCTTTAGGTAATTCTCTCAGGCAGCCCTCAGGACAGAGCCTGTGAGGCAGGCATAATAGGCATTACCAGAGGCAACACTCTGGACAATGGATTCAGAAGTCATAGGACCTGAGTTCAAAACTCTGAATCTTCCTAATTCTTTGATCTGCATGGCTCTTTCCTCACCAGTAAAGTGAGAGGATTTAAACAGATGGCCTCTGAAGTCTCTCCTGGCTCAAAATTCATAATTCTCTCATCCCCCACATTTTGCTATTGAGCAAACTGAGGCAAAGAGAGTTAAGTGTCATGCCAATGGTGACATAACTATTGAGTGCTAGGGGTAGGATTTGAATCTAGGCCTCACTTGGCTCTAGGTGGCTCAGTGGATAAGAGGTCTGGGCCTATAGTCAGGAAGACCTGAGTTCAAATTTGGCCTCAGACACTTACTAGCTGTGTGACTCTGAGCAAGTCACTTAACTTCTGTTTGCCTCAATCCACTGGAGAAGGAAATGGCCAAACTACTCCAGTATCTTTGCCAAGAAAACCCCATGGGTAGTGTTGCCTTGCTATGGTCCACAGGGTCATAAAGAGTTGGACATTGGGGCGGCTAGGTGGCACAGTGAGTAGAGTGTCAGCCCTGGAGTCAGAAGGACCTGACCTCAGACACTTAACGCACACACAAATAAAAAAAAAACCTAGCTGTGTGGCCTTGGGCAAGTTACTTAACCCCAATTGCCCTCCAAAAAAAAAAACAGAAAAAAAAAAGAGTTGGACATGATCAAGCAACTCTCTTGACTTTAAATCCAGCATTCTTTTTCTGCTATTAGTCTGTCTCTCAAATATAATAGGATATCATGGTTAAAGAAAGATGTCAGACTTTTTTGTGGTGGTGGTGGTTTTGTTTTTGCTCTTAAGGATAGCAGAGACCTGTACAAGTTGGTAGAAGGGGAGGGGGAAAGAATCTACTAGATAGGGAACTGATAATGAGAACAATGGAATAATCAATGAAGAAAGGAAGGTCCCAGACAGGTCAGAAGAGGATGGGATCAAGGGTATAAATAAAGCAGTTAGCCTTGGCAAAGAAAGAAATTCTCATTCTCTGAGACTGGAGAGAGAAGCAGAGATGGGGAGATGACAAACAGAGGCTTTGATTGGTGGAGGGAAAATAAGGGAGCCCATGAGGGATACCTTCCATCTTTTCAGGAAAAGGCAAGGTCATTACTGAGAAAGAAGCCGGTGGTCATAGAATGGGGGGCTTTTAGAGAAGGTTGAGAGCCGTTTCCATGGGGAATGTGATGAAAAGCCAATTAGAGACAAATAAATGATTTTCATCCATTAGACTGTGCCCAGTTGAGGTTAGACAGCATGAATTTGCTTTGTGGCTTTCCTCAGCAGTATCTGACAGTTTGAAAATACAAGAAGAGAGGAAGAGGATGGTGGGAGCAGCCTGTGGATTAGCAGAGGAGAAGGAGGGCAAAGGATTCAAGGCTGGAGGACAGTACCTTATGAAATGGTGTGAATTAGGAGTGGATCCTGTCCATATAATGACTTGCTTTGCCTTTGCCAATGTTTTATCTAGATACTCCTCTGGAGATGCCTCCAGACCACTGTCTCTAGGCAGCCATACTGAATCAAGGATTATGCCCATATGTTGGGACACCCACTTGTGCCCACTGATAAATCTTTCTGACGATAACCAATCATTTGCTTAAACTGCTACCTGTTGTCCTGTCTGGACTTCCAAATATTGTCTGCTTGCTCCAATTGCCCACACCACCTAGTGGGATGAGTTTAATCTCTGCTTGCTGGCTACTTCTAACATGTAGACGGCTAGGAGGCGTAGTAGGATAGAGTGTTGGACCTTGAGCTAGGAGGAGCTGAGTTTAAATATGGCCTTAGATACTTAACAAGCTGTGTGACTCTAGGGCACTTCAATTAACCTCTGTCTGCCTCAGTTTACTAATAATAGTATCTACCTCCCTGGGTTGTTGTGATGATAAAATGAGATAATATTTGAGAAATGCTTTGTACGTCTCAAATCGCCATGTAAACACTAACTTTTATTATTTATTAGCATTACTATCATCTCTAGGCTGATCCATACCACCCCCAGCTGAGCCCCAGTTCCAACAAGAGTCAAGCTCCCCAGGGACTTCTAACCTTTCTGCTTTTTCCAGGTCCATTCTGCCACTTCAGTTTCCCTAGATAATAGGTATGATAGAGGTAGAAGAATGAAATCTTGAAATCAGGAAAGTAAATTGTTCTGACCTTATTTTAAGCCCTCAAAGAGATCTCAAATGGAGCAGTTCCAAATAAAAATGAGGCCTGTGGTGTGGCCCGCTTAGTGGATCATTAAAGTGGAGTGGGACTGGAGGATGGGGTACATTACCGAAGATGGAGGTAGTGAGCTTCTTGTCACAGGACAATTTAAACAGAATCTGGATGCTAGGGAGGAAGATTCCTGCTCTGATTGAGATGAACTGACTTCCAGCTCTGATATTGTCTGACTGAGACAGGCCCACCAACCCTGGGAGGCTCCACTCAGAGCCTTTGTCTTCACTGAAGAAATCACCAAAGTGTCTTATAATTAGAATGCTGCCTTTAAAAAGCAACAGTTTTCCTGGCTAGAAACCACAGGCACCTGATCTGGGGGAAGCAGGGACGATGACAATATTTCAGTTTCAAAATCCAGAGGCTGGCTTAACTTACCCTGCCTTTGTCCTTTCTAGATACAGCTCTCTGCAGGTTTCCCTGGTTATCTGGAGGATGTAACTTGTTTGGAATACCAAGCCTGCACGATGGTATTTAAAACAGAGACACAGACAGCAATGTTTGCTGTTTCTAAAAATGTATCCTAGCCCAATGCCTGGCTTTTGACCTCTCCTCTCTAAGAAAGCTGGAGGATGATCCCTGCTGCTATTTCCAGCTCAGCTCTTCAAAGTGCTCCCAGAAAACTCCAAATGAATTTTAAAGATTTCTAAAGCACTCTTTTGTTGATTCCTTTAAGATATATTTTCCTATAGTTCTTATATCACTTCTTTTGACCACCATGCGAATGGCAAGCATTCACACGGTGTTCAGGAGAAGCAAAACAGGGACACTCTGAAGGTCTCTCTTAAGAACTTTGGAATTGATTGTGTGACATGGGAGACACTGACATAGGCCAGTTCATCATGGCGTGCCCTCATCAGAGTGGGTACCATGCTCTATGAGCAAAGCAGAATTTAAACAGCTCAAAGGAAACACAGGGTGCGCAAATTTAGAGAATCCACCCCAAATGTTCACAGGGACTCTTTGTACCTGACCTGTGGTAGAGCATTCCAAGCTCATACTGGTCTGATCAGCCACAGTTGGACTCACTGTAACTTGACTCTAGCATAGTGATGTCATTTTGGTCCTCTTAGAAAACAAAGGACACCAAACCAACCAACCAATCCTATAATTCTTAATTCTGTATTTTACTATTTGAACTAGGTTGCTGGATGGTCTCCTCTTCCTTGTGCACATTGCAGGAGGATGGGGAGGAGGGAGGGCAATATCTAATAATGAAGAAGTCCTTATACACCACCATCCTACCCTCACCACAAAATCTGCTTCTTAAATTCTACCCATTCTTCAAGGCCCAACACAGGTGTCCCCTCCTCCATGAAACCTGCTGTAGCTAAAGTGAGATCTCCTTCTCAGGATCTCTCATGGCCCATCTCTTATGCACTTATCTCCCATGTATCATAATTATTTTTTAAAATAAGCTTTTATGGATGGCCTCTCTTTCTGCTTCACCATAGTTATCCCATTTATCCCCTGCTCTCCCCATCTCATGTGACAGATAGTATTTTTTAGGGGGGAAAAATTAGCAAAACTGATCAGTACATTGGGAAAGTCTGAAAACATGTGCAATGTGTGTAAGACCTATTGACTTCCTACCCCCAAGAAGGAGCGGGCTGGGGGTGTCATCTCATATCTCTTTGTTTGAGTCCTGTCTCGTTTCTGGATCTTTGTTACATTGACTTTGGATCTTTTAGTGTGTAATTTGTCCCGCATTATTGTTACTGTGTATATTGTTCTCTTGGCTCCATTTACTCTGTATGAGTGCATATGTGTCTTTCTATACCTCTATTCATCACACAAATCTTTTCTTGCAGCAGAGTAAAATTTTATTACATTCAAGTACCACAATTTGTGTAGTTATTCAGCAATTGGACATCTACTTTGTTTCCAATTCTTTTCTGTCACAAGATGGGATGCTATAAATCTTTTGGTGTCTATGTAGACTTTCTTCTTATTGATGGCTTCTTTGGGTTATAAGCCCAGTAATGAAATCTCAGGTTCAAAGAGTATGGACATTTTAGTCACTTTATTTGCATAATTCTAAATTGTTTTCCAAAATCTCCCAGCTCCACCAACAATGTATTAGTGTGTCTATCGTTCTACAACTTGCTCAACATTGAAAACTGCTCATTTTTGTCATTTTTTGTTTTTACCAAATTACAGAATATGAGATGAAACTGTAGGGTTGTTTTAATTTGTACTTCTCTTATTAGTAGTAATTTGGAGCACTTTTTCAAGTGGTTGTGAATACCTGGCAATTCTTTTGAGAACTGTTTGTTCATATCTTTTGACCATTTATCTAAATGGCTATTCATTTTATATCTATTTATCTATCTATCTATCTTTATATACATATATGTATATGTGTGAGTGTGTATGTATATGTATGAGCATATATATATATATGTATATATTGTTTACAAATCTTGGGTACTAAAATCATTATCAGAGAAATTTGATACAAACACAGAATTTTTTCCCAATCGACTACTTCTCTTATCTTAGATGCATTAATGTTGTCTACGCAGAAGCTTTTCAATTTCATATAATCAAAATGATCTGTTTTATGTTTTGTAATAGCCTTTATCTCTTGTTCAGTTAAGAATACATCTCTTACCCATGGTTGTGAGATGTACATGGTCTGTTTCTCTTTTAATTTTTTTCTATTGTGATCGTTAATATGAAGGTTACATCTTCATTTAGGATATATCATGGGAAAGTCTAATTTCTGTCAGACTCTTTTCTAGTTTTTCCAGCATTTTATATCAAACAAAGAGTTTTTCCTTAGAAAATTTAAGTTTTATACTTTATCAAACACTGTTATTGAGCTCTATTCTTTCTGAATCTCTTTTGTCTGACCTATTGCATTCATCTATCTCTCTATTCTTTACCAATACCAGATGGTTTTGATGACTGCTATATTTAATAATATAGTCTGAGGTCTGGAGATGCTATTCCCTCTTTATCCCTACTTCTTTTCATCATATACCTTAATTTTTTAGATCTTTTGTTTTCCAAATGAATTTTATTTTTTTTATCAAGTTCTATAAAGCATCCCTTTGGTAATTTGATTGGGACAGCATTAAAAGTATAAATGAATATTGGTAGTATCATATTTTTATTACCTTGGCACAGCCTAGCCATGGGCACTGAATATTTCTCTAGTTATTTATGTTGTTCTTTGTTTCTTTAAGGAGCATTTTGTAACTGAGTCTATCTAAAAGATTTCTCTCACCCTCTTCATTATCTATTCTCTCTGTCTACTCTAGACCTTCATTCTCTGGTTCAGGCCCCTATAATTATCCTGTTTCTCTCTAGTCTCTGCAATCAAAACTTCCAGAGTATCCATTTTAGACTGTCTCCTCTAGGCAGTTTATGCCACTGCCTTGTAGAACTTGCTCTGGGGATTCTCCTTTTTCATTGGACCTCACTCCCAGAATAATGCCAAATCTTACAGTTGTCAAAGAGGACACTTCCCCATGATAGATAGCTCCCCCCACCCAATGCTTTCCTGATTATGCAGTTTATCATCCACACCCTCCACCATTATCTCTTTTCCCTTCATTTGTCTTTAAATCTTCTTGTTGGACCCATGGTCTCCCTGGTGTTAGTTGTCCCTAGGAGCTCCAACTCCCCCACTTCCATGGTAGGATGAAGGGACTTTTAAGCATGAAATACCCCAGACCATACCTCACTTCCCTTCACAAAGTCTCTCTCTTCATCTATAGGAGCATTCATTAGTAGAACCCCCTTCTGCCACCAAAGCAAAGCCTTCTTCCTTTCTTCCCTTTTTCAATCCTTTCCCCCTCCTCCTTACCATTTCCCCATTTAGGCTCTTTTCTTCCCCTTATTGCTAGCCCCTTTTTTTTTAATCTAGGCAAATCACAAATTCTCTCTATTCCTCTATTCCCCTCTCCTGTCCCCTTCATATACCCTCCCATGTTGTATTGTAATTCCACAAAAAAACTCTTGATTCACTCGCAGGCAAGGTGTCAGCAGATCTTATCCATAATGCCCCCCAGTTCTACCTCTTTACTATGACCACCACCACACTGCCTTCACCCCTGTCTCATGTATATTTAGAAAGAAGTATTTTACTAATCACTCTGCAGTCAGTCTTTTCTGGGTGCTGTCCTTCACTATTGTATTTATTCATCTCCCTGTATTTCTAATGTCCAAATTTATTTACTAGATCTGGGGGTCATATTTCCTTCTGTTGTTACTATTTTCCTTGTTGATTTATCTACTTACATTCAAGGTCTTTGAGTTTTCTTCTTCCTGAAATCTTTTACAATTTCAGTCTCTCCCCTCCTTATTTTCTGCTATTGTACACTTTCTGACTATCTCCCCTCTGACGGTGGTTTCCTTCAGGGCTAGTTCTCAAAGTGACAAAGCCTTCTCTCACACTGGGCAATTCATGGTTCACCAGCCCAAATCTCTGCCCCAAGTAACTTTTGGATGGTCACAACTGGCCTCAGCTGAATGCTGAGTATTTTCCTTGCGGTTTAATGAGCGGAACTGACACACCCTCTCCCCAACATACACATGTTGTCCTGCCCTGCTCCCTCTGTTCCTTGGTTCTTTGGGCCAGCACCAGTAGTTCAGAGAACTGCTGCATGGTTACTCTGGCACTGTCTGTCATGGTGCCAGTAGTTCAGAACTTTGTAGTATTGATGCTATGAGATTGTCTGCTGAAGTACTGGCTGTCTGTCTCACACCAGGCACATTTTTGCTTCTGAAGGGCTCCCATAGATCTGGATGTCTTAGAAAACTTCTGCAGCTTGGGGTCAGGGTCTCTACAACTTAACTTCTCTTAATCTCAGTTTCTTCATCTGTAAAATGGGGGGGGGGGATGAATTCAATGACCTTCATTTTACAGATGAAGAAACTAAAGCTAAGAAGTTAATTGACTTGCTCAAGGTCACACAGTTCATAAGTTTCTGAGGTAGGAGTCTAAGTCAGATATTCTTGACACTGAATTCAGTGATCTCTCCACTATACCATGTGGCCTACAAAAAGAGGCCCAAAGGAATAAGGAGACTTATTCCAGGTTACACAGATAGTGTCAGGAATGAGACTCAAACCCAGATCCTCTGACTCCAGAACCAGTGTTCTTGTCATTGCAGATTCTTAGTCTTTGTTGGATCTTCCTACAGGTCATGCCCACTGTGGGTGTTGCCTAAGACTCTGTCCTGACCCTCTTCTGTTTTCTCTATATATTATCTCCTTTGTTGTTCACAACAGCACCTATGAATTCAATTATCATCTATGTGTTGATGATTCTCAGAAATATATGTATGTATGTGTGTATGTACATATAAATGTATACACACACACACACACACACACACACACACACACACACACACACACACCCCTAACCTCTCTCTTGAGCCCCAGACATATATCTCTAACTGCATTTTGGACATCTGGGATTGGTTGTCCCATAGGCATCTCAAATTCAAAATGTTCAAAATAGAACTCATTATCTTTTTCCCAAACCCTCCTCCCTTTCAGACTTCCCTATTACTCTTGGGAACCCCCATCTTCCCAGTTACCTAGACTTGAAACCTTGGTGTTACCTCATCCTCACTTGCTCTCACCCCTTATGTCTGATCTGTGGCCAAGTCTTGTCACTTCTACCTTCACAACATCTCTCATGTATATTCATTCTCTCTCTCTCTCTCTCTCTCTCTCTCTCTCTCTCTCTCTCTCTCTCCCTCCCTTCCTCCTCTCTCCTCTGTCTCCCTCTGTCTCTCTCTGTCTCCCTCTGTCTCCCTCTGTCTCTCTGTCTCCCTCTGTCTCCCTCTGTCTCTCTCTGTCTCCCTCTGTCCCTCTGCCTCCCTCTGTCTCCCTCTTTCTCCCTGTCTCCCTCTGTCTTATTCTGTCTCTGTCTCTCTCCACTCACATAGCCACCCTCTAGTGCAGGCTTTCATTGCTTCTTGCCTGGACAATTGCAATAATATCTGGCTGGTCATGCTGCCTCAAGTCTCTCCCTACTCCAATGAATCTTCAGATACCCAAATTTTCCTAAAGTGAGAGTCTGACTATGTCACTCTTCCCAATTCAATAAACCCCAGTGCCTCCCTATTACTTTCAGGATCAAAAATAACATCTTCTGGCGCTTAAAGCCCTTTACAATCTGGTTTCTTCCTATTTTTTGAGTCTTATTATACTTTACCCTTCTCTGTGACCCCACAATATAGGCTTCCCTAGCTCCCTTCAAGACAGCTCAAATCTCAATGTCATCAGGAAGCCTTTCTCACTTATCTCTTCCCCCTTTCCCCGACTAATGTATATTACCTTCATCATCTCTCTCTCTCCTCCCCTCTCTCCCACCCACTGATACACATACATACATACATACATACATGCATGCATGCATACATACATACATAAGTGGCTAGGTGACACCGTAGTGCACAGAGTGCCAGGCCTAGAGTAGGAAAGACTCATCTTCATGAGTTCTAATCTGGCCTCAGACACTTACTAGCTTTGTGACCATGGGCAAGTCACTTAACCCTATTTGCCTCAGTTTCCTCATCTGTAAAATGAACTGGAGAAAATGGCAAATTGCTCCAGTACCTTTGCCAAGAAAACCCCAAATGGACACATGGAGAATTGGACACAACTGAAATGAATGAATAAAATATGCATATGTCTTCTATGTACTTATTTACATTTCCATCTCTTCTATATATTCAGTTATTTACATGTCTCCCTCAGAATGCAGGCTTCTTGAGGGCAGGGACTATGTTCTTTGCTTCTCTTTCTATCCCTAGTGCTTAGCTCAGTGTCTAAAACAAAGTAGGTGCCTAATAAATGCTTTTTGACTGCCTATCCCAGGCTGCCTCCCTACCTAAGGGACCTTGAAGATTGAGTGATTGATTCTACCATCCCCCTCAGCATAGCTAAATATAGAAGCCTAAAACAGGACAGGTGTTTGTTGAGTGACTGAATAGCTGTAAGCATTGCCTCCTTTTCTGCCCTGTAGTTGCTTATTTTTCCATCAGTGTCTGTGAGAAGGACGAAGGAGAAGAGTGTATCCTGCCCTCAGGGTTGTTTCCCTTGTCTTCCCTTTTTCTAAACCAATCCTAGTGATAAAATAGATTGCCTGAAACCACTGGTAATGAAACAGGCTCCCAAAACTCCAATAAATCAAAAGTTGTCAGACTTAGATAGGATCCTAGGAGAACCTAGTCTGGCTCCAGCCCTGGATGGCTGTACTTGGGTTGGGCTGACAACGGGAACCTTTGTATGTGATCCTCTTTCCTCCCCTCCCTCAGAACTTAGCAGAGGCCAGTCTGGCCCACTTAATGCCCATCTGTGACCAGCGGTCACCCATGCCAGTAACTTTCTGTTCCTCAACAGCTGGGAGGACAAAGGCTACATATGTAATGAAAGGCAGCCCTCTCCTAATGTGGCCGCTACCGTCTGGGCTTGGGCTCATCTCCTTGTTTCCAGACAGCCAGTCAGGTCACAGCTCAGATCTGAAAAGGGAGCTCAGCCTTAAGGGGACCATTCATTCCCTGAGGCACAGATCCATCAGTGCCTGGCAGGACACACCAGGCCTTGATTCCTGATCTGAATAGGAAGGGTTTATTCATCTTCTTCTTTTTGAAAGAGGGAGGCTATTTGAATGCTATTCTCCTCCTCTCTAAAGGATTTGCTAACTACTCTTGACTCCAAGACAGAAGAATTCAAGGCTCTTAGAACTGAAACCTTGCTCTGGGGTCATTTCATCCAATCTCTTCATTTATTAAATGAGGAAACTCAGGCCCAGAGAAGTTAAGTCACTAGCAAGCACAGGACCTGACCCTTAGTAGGTGCTTAACAAATGTTTCTTGGTTGATTACTTAGCCAAAGTAAAATATTCCCTTCTTAACAGGGCTGGGACTAGAACAAGGTCTCCTGAGTGCTAGCCTGGTGTTCTTCTCACTGCTCAGTCAACCTTGGACACCCATCATGACCTCCCTAGGCCTCTATGTCCTCCTGTGTTTGACTAGATTACCTCTGGGGTCATTCTGAGTTCTGAATCTCTGACTCTGTGATCATAGCTATGGGTCTTTCTGTTTTCAGAGTCACTGAAGGTCAATTCTTGTGCCATCCATCTCTTTTGTGTATACATATATATATATATAAGGGTATATATTATAAACATGGGTCAAGAAAGTTCTCTGTGCCTAAGGTCTCTAGTAAGAGGGAAGCCATCACCTCCCTCCCAAGTAAGTCCATTCTATTTGGGGACAAATGTGATTGTTAATAAATTCATCCCTTATATCAAGGTGAAACCTGCCTCTTATAACTTCTAGCCATTCCCTTCTCTCTGCCCTCTGGGGCCAAACAGAACAGATCTCATCCCTCTTCTAAAGGACAGCCATTCTAGACATTCTGTAGACAGAGACAACATCACCTCAATTCTTTCTCCAGGAAAAACAACCTTAATACTTTCAAAAGATCATAAGAGAAATGCTCCCTGTTTGGCCTGGTCCCCATTCCTCTCATTATCCTGGCCCCCTTCTTTCCAAAGGCGAGGTACAGAAGAAACCAGGTCTGACTAGGCTGGGGATGGTGAGGTGGCCACCTTCCTTCCCCTAGATGCTGTGGGCCTCAACACTATTTAAGATTATTTTAGTTTTTTTCACTCCCAGACCATGTTGCTGGCTCATCCCATACTTGCAGACCACTGAGATTCCCCAGGTCTTTTTTGCATGAATTGTCTTACCTCTCACATCCTGGATTTATGATTTTTTAAACACCAAAGCTCAGAGGATTTCTTTTTTGCTGTTCTTCTAGACCTGTGATTTCATTGGTGTAGAGTCCTCGTGGTAAGGAAACTCAGTCCACCAAAATAGATCAGCATCTGCTTTGTAACTTAAAATCACAGAGGGCTGCATGGTCGGTAAGTCACCAGTCAACAGGAGTTTATTAAGTGCTTACTATTTAAAAGAGTTTATTTCTTATCTTTGAAAAGAGAGAGGCCATTTTAATAGGATCCCTGGCTCCTCTTAGTGCCAGGCACTGTGCTCAGCATGAGGGATATGAGAAAGGTTAAAAAAACAGTCCCTGCTCCCAGGGAGCTCACATTTAACGGAGAAATAACCTGTAAATAACTGTGTACATATGAGATTTATACAGTGGAAATGAAAGGTGATCTCAGAGAGAAGGACCTGGGAGGGGGGAGGAGGAGCCAGAAAAGCTTCCTTCAGGGCAGACTGGAGTTGAGCCTTGAAGAAAGATGGAGATGGTGAAGATGGAAAGTATTGGAGATGTGAGTGGCAGTCAATAAAAGGCAAAGAAACGCAACAGAGTCCTGCCCCCAGTGCCAGCCAAGGGACCCCTGCAATCTCCTTCTGAGCAGTTATCTGACCCTCTTTGCAATCTACAGGCTGAGAGCTTTGGGAACCGCCACTGCCACCACTGACTCAATCGCCCCCAGGCCTACTGCTGGATCACTGCGTTGTAGCCTGGGCTGGACTGCACCCCTCTTTCACCCCAGTGCAACAGACCTTTCCTGCCAACATTTTATGTGGTGTTGGGCTGGAAAATTGTCTCATCCCATCCTTTTGTGGGCTCTGCCACTCCAGAGATTGTTCTGAGGTATACTTAAAGTTGTTCAAAGGTGTTTGGAGGAGGGCTCAGGCAAGTCCCTATCTTTTCTCTTCCATCTTGACTCTACCATACAAGGGCAAAGAAATGGGGCATCGTATTTGAAGAACAGAAGGTAGGCCAATGTAGTTGGATTTCAGGGTATAGGGAGAGGAAAAAAAGCGTTAAGAAGACTTGAAAGGTAGAAAGGAGTCAGGTTGTGAAGGGCTTCTAATATGAAAGGATTTTCTCTTCGATACTGGAGGCAATAGGGAGCCATTGGAGTTTTTAGAGTGGAGGAGGAAAGAGGAATATGGTGACATGGTTGGATCTTTGCCTTAGGAAAATTACTTAAGCAGCTGAATGGAGGAAAGAGGAGAGGAGAGGCTTGAAGCAGGGGGACCAAGCAGCAGGCTATTACAATAGGCCAGGAGTGAGGTGATGAGGTCCTCCATCCACCAAGGTGGTCTTTGTATGAGTTGGGAGAAGGTGAAACATACATGAGATGTTTAAAGGTAGAAAGAAGACTTAGCAACAAACTGGAGACATGGGGTGAGAGTGGTCCTTGACAGTAACATTAAACTGGTGAAGAGGAGAGTTCGAGGAAAGATGAGTTCTGTTTTGGACATGTTGCACTTGAGTTGGCTTCAGGACATCCATTTAGCAGCTGGCCCCAAGCCATGGTCTTATCCTTTTTTCTTTTTCTTTTTTCCCCTTTTTCTTTCCTTCCTTTCTCTTCTTCTGGTATGTCAAATTAGCTTTAAAAATTAGTTTTAAAAACTCTAATTTGTTGCCCTCAGCACAAATGATCAGCCTTAGTTCATTCTGGCTTTAGCCTTCTGACACTTCCCCCCCGGGGCCGTGACACTCTTGTATTGTATTCACCCCCCATCCCTTGCCCTTGTTTCCATCTACTATACATATTTTTTTAGAATCTAGATTGGATGCATCCACCTCATCTCTTTTAGATGGTTTCGCTGGCTACCCTAGTCTTTTTTGGGAAAAAAATCCTCTTTTTCCCCTCACCAGAATAATTTGCATTTATGTCTTCAAAATTTCATTTCTGAAATCTATAAACCTTCTTTCCCTATAGAATTTTAGAAATTAGGATCCCACTTATCTTTTCTCTTAATTCCTTTAATCTATATTCTTAAGATCTAGGGTCTATGTGAGACAACGCTACTTTTTCTTTCCTCTAGCAGGGCAGCTAGGTGACTCGGTGGATAGAGTGCTGGCCCTGGAGTCAGGAAGACTTATCTTCCTGAATTCAAACCCAGCCTCAGACACTTACTAGCTGTGTAACTGACCCTCCCCTGACATTATTGATCCTTTCCCTCCTTCCCCTGACCCTCACTCAAATGCCTTCCACAATCTGGTGAAATGGCAGGATTTCAGAGAGCTGTGCTGACTTCCACATGTGTCTGGGAAATGATCCATTCACATCACCAAGATGTGGTAGGATGGGACGCAGGACTGGAATCTGGCTCTGGAAGGGATAGACCATATTCAAAAGGAACCCAAGAGATAAAGGAGAACTGGAATCATCTTGCAGTCAGAAGAGCTCTGAATTACCTGTTGACTGACACTGCTGACCTGAGGCCATAATGTTGAGTTGTGTGTGTTTCTTGCTGAGCAGTCCACAAAGCTAACTCCAGAGTGGAATACTGAAAAGAGCATGTGACTTAAGTGTCATAGTGCAGGGGTTTGAATCCTGACTTTCCTGTATATTACCTGTCTACCTATGGGCAAATGATTTTATCTCTTTAGGTCTCAGTTTCTTCTTCTGTAAAATGAGGGGTTATAGGGCAGGAGGGGATTGGACTAGATGGTGTCTGAGGTCCCTACAATCCTATGACTCACCCAGACCCCCAAACATGGGACAATCAAGGTAACCAGTTCAGGGAACTTAATGCCCTCTTCTGCCGTGGGCTATGCACTAAAGGAAGAGAATGAGGGGATACTGCTGAGTGAAGGATGAACTAACCCATTGAAATGCTGGGAGATTGATCAGCAGCTTAGGGTAGGGAGAGGTCTTAAGGAAGATGAGGCAGGGGCATGATAAAATAACTCCAGTATATTTCATAAATGTTCATTGGATTTTCCCCTCCCTGGCCTCCAATTTCTACAGCACTCATTTATCAGAAGGAGAAATTCTGCATCTCATACTCTCCTTTGTGGGGGGGCTTTCAAGTTCCTGGGACTTGCTTTCTTTGCTGAGGACCAACATTCTCATGCCTGCATCATCCTAGACAGCCCCTGGGCCTGCTTTGAGAACCTTCACGTGTTCTCCATTATGGTCTCAGAGGTGCTCAAAGCTGAAAGGAGCCTCCTCTGGGATATCTGGCACTCAAGGGCCTCCATAATCTGGCAATGTCCTACCTTTTCCACTTTATCTCAACTATCCCCTTTCCTGTACTCTGTGTTCTAACCCAACTAACTATTCACCATCCCCTCCTTAAATACAGTTAATACTCTCTCATTCTTCCCTATTTTCTCATGCCATTTCCCATCCTTGAAATGTCAGCTTTAGTCCAGAGGCCAAGTAGCATATGTTTCTTGAGCCTTCTGTCCTATGCAGTCCTAATGGGCTCAACCCAGAATTGCACAGTGAAAAGGACACTAGGTTTAGAGTGAGAAAATCTGAATTTGAGTCCTGGATCTGCTACCTAATACCTGGTGACCTTGGCCAAGTCACTTCCTGCCTAAAATAGAAGAAATGTCTAGGAGTGGTTCCAGTAGCAGCAGCAGCCCTGTCCCCAGGTCACACTGCCCCTGGGCACTCTCCTTCCCTTAGAAGCTAGAAGCAAGCAAACAAAACAAAAACC
Source organism: Gymnobelideus leadbeateri (assembly GCA_011680675.1). Taxonomy (NCBI): domain Eukaryota; kingdom Metazoa; phylum Chordata; class Mammalia; order Diprotodontia; family Petauridae; genus Gymnobelideus; species Gymnobelideus leadbeateri. The sequence continues at coordinate 155,158 of WOXC01002673.1, read as the reverse complement.
GGAGGAAAAATTACCCGAAGCCTACTCAAACAATGACTAGGCAAAAAAATAAAAGGTTTCTCCACCAAAATTCATAGACTTTCCTTAGTCAGAAGTCATCATCCAGGCCTATAAACCCACCCACCAGCCTAGTACAAAGAGAGGCTCCCTGGAACTCTCTGTGGTGCTTCATACAGACTAGACCAGCTGACTTCTTTAAAAACAACTGTCCAGATCTGCTGGAAAAATCCTCCCCTTCCCTCTACCTCCCCAGCAACTCCAGTGGGTAAATCTGCTCCCCACATCCACTTTCATTCATCCAATTGAGTCATATCAATCAATAATGAATCAATAAACATTTATTAAGCACCTACGATGTGCCAGATCCTGTTAAATACCAAGAATACAAAAAGAGGCCATAAATATTCAATAAAAATTGTAATCACTTTAAAAAAAGAGCTGTATCAGTCTGATGCATCCCTTATGCTAGAACAAGTCCTAAGCCAAAAATACCTTACTTCTCTTTCTCAGTTTCCTTATTTGTAAATGGGTAGGCTTTCATGAGATTCTAAGATTTCATTCAATTTGTATCTACATCTTTTTCAAAATGTAGGAGAAATGGATCCCTCTCCCCCTTAGTGCACTGAAATTCTCCCAGTGTTCAATGTCCATTTCAAATGTCACCAGGAGGTCTTCCCTAATTCCCTAGGTAGTAATAGGTTTTTGTCCTTTGGAATTCTTAGAGCGTTTTGTCTATATTCCTCTCATACATTCACTTACTGCTTTGGTATTAAAGCTATTTGGTCATCTATCATATCCCCCTACTAGACTATAAGCTCCATGAGACCATGGTACATAAGACCATGTTTTAACCAAACTTTGTTTATACTGCCTTATTAAATGTGTGTGGAATTGAATTGAATCCAATCCAACCAGAGCCCAAAACAAGAATCTGCTTTACAATATTCTTGGCAAATGCTTACCCAGACCTGACCCAGCAATCAGTCATCAAAAGATGCCACTGAAACTGGTCCAGGCTACTTACTGTCTTCTGGGGATATGCTTTCCTTCCACTGTGGTGGGGCCAGTGGCATTTAGCCCAGCCTGGTGCCAGGAGAAATTACTGTACCAGGAAACCTTGCTCCCCCACCCCTGCTTCTTGGATAAGCAAATTGAAATTCTCTGCACCACTAGCTTGGCATTCTGCATAAATTATTGTGGGTTTTTTTTTTCTTCTCTATCTCCTCCTCTCTCCCCTTCAGTAACACACAGTGATAAGATATGAGGTTTATTCAAGTTTTTGATTAATTGACTTCAAAGGTTTCTATTATCTGAGCTAGATCTGGCTTCCCTTTGCTTCTCCATCAAGACTCCCTTTGAAGCAGAGGAATGGAGAGGGAGAAGAGGGTGCAAATCAGGGCTATTTTCTAAGGTTCAATTTGGTTTTCCACCGAAGCTCTCAAGCTTAAATCTGAGAAAATTTCAGTGTGGTATAAGGGGAAGAGCATTGGATTTGGAGTTCGATTTGGGTTGGATTTGGGTTTGATTCCTATCTCAGCTTCTTACTCTCTCTGTGGCTTTGGCTAAGTCACTTAACTCTGCAGATCTCAGTTCTTCATCTGTAAAATAAGGGTTTGGGCTCGATGGCTTCTGAGGTCCTTTCCTAGGTCTAAATCTATGGTCCTAGGTTCCATCAGAAATCTTCAACACTGACACCTCTTCAGGATTCTAAAAGTTTAAAGGTCATAGGATCTCTGACCTGAAAGGGGACATTAGGGATAATCAAGTCTACATCCCTTATTCCTTGTTGTTGTTGTTCAGTCATCTCAGTTGTGTTTGATTCTTCATGATCCCATTTGGGGTTTTCTTGAAAAATGGTACTGGAATGGTTTGCCATTTCCTTCTCCAGCTCATTTTGCAGATGAGGAAACTGAGGCAAACAGGGTTAAGTGACTTGCCTAGGGTCACACAACTAGTAAGTGTCTAGGCTAGACCTGAACTCAGGTCTTTCTAAGTCCTGGCTCTCTGTCCACTGCACCATCTAGTAGTCTGTCTCTTACTTTAGAAATGAGCAAATGAAGGTCCAGAGATAAGAAGCCCCTTGTCCACGTGCACATAGTTAGTGTCAGATAGGGGTCTAGAACCTAGGTCTCCTGTCATTCAGTGCCCCGTGGTCCTGCCATTTCAGAAATACAGTTTCCGGGGAATCTCTAAGTCTGGAGTTGTAAATAACTAAAGGAAAACCAATGATCAGAAACTCAGGATTAAAAATTAAATTCACCCAACAGCGGGAATTTAATCTCCCTTTGGCATCCCTCTGAGGGGGGTACTGCCAAGGTGCCAATGGAAATATTTCTGGGAGCCAGGGGGCCAGCATCTATTGAACATGAGCCCCAAGCCAGTTATGTGGGCTTCTAATAATAATTTTCTCACTAATAAGTGAGAAAATGGAGAAGTGGAGCCATTTCTTTTTTTGTCCTTCCCCAAAGGTCTCTCTGGCTGTCACCTCTGTACACAGCTAGGATTCTTCCCAAGAAATTCACAAAGGTCAACTTTAAGAACAGCTCAGTCCTAATTATCCTGGGATGCAGAGGGCAGATAGGAATTTTAATCAAGCATTTGCTCCATTTAGTTCACTTCTAAAGGCTTTAAGGAGCTGTTGTCAGGTTTATTTAAGCTTCGACAGTGTCATCAGCAAGTTGTAGCAAAGAAAGCCAGGACTGTTCCCTGTGACTTTGCAGAAAATCACTGATATGAATTCTTGTCTTGTAATAAATAACTGACTAGAAGAAATCTCTCTGCAGCAATCTGTAAATAGACCGGTGGCTCCAGAGAGGTGCTTGGTCATCCTTTAGCTCTGGCACTCCTTAGAAGAGGTCAGGTGGGCTAATAAATGATTCAAACACCTCCATCCACCCCCACCCCCCAGCTAGCCCCAAACCTATGTCAACACCAACGTCTGGGAACTATTACCACACAGAATGTTCAGCCTGTACAGGAGACAGTGTGGTACAGTCGAGATAATGCTGCATTTGGAACTAGAAGACCCAAGCCCAAATCCCAGCTCTGCTGTGTATTATCCATATGACTTTGGGCAAGTAATTTTCTTTTTTTCTCTCTCTGTCTTTTTATTTTTTAGTTTACATCATTCATTTCCACAAGATTTTGAGTTACAAATTTTCTCCCCAATTTTTCCTACCTACCACCCCAAAACAGCATTCCCACTAACTATCCACTCCCCCAATCTGCTCTCTCCCATATCTTTCCCCCTTCTCCCCATAGGGCCTGGTGGATCTCTATGCCCCAGTGCCTGTATATCTCATTTCCCAGTTACATATAAAATAATAATAATATGTATATATATTTTTAAACATTTGATTTTAAAACTTTGGATTCCAGATTCTTTCCCTTCCTCCCTTGTCACCCATCCTCACTGGGAAGATAAGCAATTCAATATAGATTGTATATGTGTAGCTATGCAAAACATTTGCACAGTGGATATATTGTGAAAGACTGACTATATTTCCCTCTATCCTATCTCACCCCCCACTTGTTCTATTATCTACTTTGATCCTGTCCCTTTTCAAAAGTGGGTGCTTCCAACTTCCCTCCCTCCCACGGGCAAGTAATTTTCCTTCTCACCTTTTAAATGAGAGGGTTGGACTAGAGGACTTCTTACGTTCTTTCCAGTTTTAGACCCACAATTCTGGGATCTGATCCAGTGTTATAAGATCTTAGAGAAGCTCACAGGATCAGTAATTTAGAGATGGAAGAGCCATGGGAGAGCTAGTCCACCCCACCCCCCATTTTAGAGATCACAATGTCAAACAGTTATAATCAAGGACACCACCTACAAGAACCCAGGCATGGCCTTCAACTGCAATGACAGCTATTCCAAGGCTGATTGACAACAACGTCAGCATGCACGGCACGGGGTTTGCGGGGCGACATAAATATTTGGTCTTCCCCTTGGATAGCCATCATTTCATGTGGCTGATTGAACAGAACCCCCCGGGGGCCATAAACAATGGCTCACTGCCACAGTGCGTTTGGATAAAGAACCACGGGAACTCTGAGCAAACATGTATTCCATATTTCATTTTTAACCCAATTTCCATATTATCTCCAGAGGATTCTTCTTACAGCCACATATTAGTTTTGTCTCTGAAAAAAATAACACTCGTTCTTTTAGATAAGCAACCTCAACGGTCTAACACTCTCATCGTTGATATGTATAGGTTTAAGGATGCCTTTTAAAAGTCTTCAAAGTTAACAAATATGAGATTAATATTCTAGGCAGTAGCATGGGCTGAAGTAGGGAAGAGAAATAGCAATGGGGGCCACAAAGATTTCATACCATCAAAAATATACACAGCTTAAAAGCCTGCTCATAAAACAATATGGCTCCACCACGGGGTATTAATAAAACATCCTTGCAGACAGCTTAAACCACTTTCATCTGTTATATTTATTTGCACAAGTATTGATAATATGATATAGTCTTTGGGGAATTGGGGGTAAGTGGAGGAGATACCAAAAATCAGGAGACGGGCAAATGTTTCAATAGTTAAAATTAGATTTCTCCCAACTTAAGGTTGATTCTTGTTAAATTTCTAGAAAGGATTATTAGCTAGATGGTCTGTGAGCCTTTAGAAGAGAAGGTGATAATCACCAGGAGTCAGCATTAGTTCACTAAGAATGAATTATAGCCCTGTCTCTATCTCTGTCTCTTGGCAGGCTTACAGTTTGGTAAATCAGAGGAACTACAGGAATTCTTGCCTCTTTCAGGAATCACAGACAGTGCAGGAAGGGTCTGTAAAGGAGTCACATGGTCCAACCCATACCCAAAAGGGATCCTCAATATAACATCTCCATCCAGTGGCCATCCAGCCTCTGCTCAAAGGTATCCAAGGTGGGGGAACCTATTCCACTTTCAGTTAGCTCAGGGGTGGGGAATATGTGGCCTCGAGGTCACATGTGTCCTCTAGATCCCCAAGTGCTGACAGTCTTGAATTCAGCACTTGAGGACCTAGAGGTCACATATGGCCTCAAGGGCCCAAGTTCTCCATCCCAGGACCTCTCCCTTGTTAGAAATTTTCCATGGCACTCAGTCTCAGTATGCCTCTTCAACTTCCACACATTCTTCCTGGTTCTGCTCTCTGGGTCCAAACAGAACAAGTCTAATCTCTCTCCAATGTATCACTTTCAATAGCATCCTTTTCACTGGCTTCTTCCCATAAGCCTACAAACATGCGCAAAGCTCCCCTGTGATCCAACACCTTTTCTTGACCCTCTTAGCCTTCCCAGCTACTATCTCCTGTCTCCTCTCTTTAACAGCTCAATGTTTTAAAGTTTTCTAAACCTATATAGTTCTGAGACTCTATCACCAATCAATCTCTCTCAACCCCCCCCGGCAATCCAGTTTTTATCACAACTTTGCAAATATTGCTCTCTTAAAAGTCCCCAACCTTTTCTCAATGGCCAAACCTCTTCTCATTCTCTCTGAGCTCTAGGTAGAATGTCTGTGGCCCAGAGGAAAGAACATCATACATACATCATACTTGGAGCAAGAAGGCTTAGATTCGAGTTCCAAGTTTGGACACTCAGTAGCGGTGCACCCATGAGGAAGTTGCTTATCTTCTCTAGCTAAAAAAATGGCAATAATAATACTTAAACTACTAATTTCATAGATTTTATGGTGAGGAAAGTGCTTTGCAGACCTTAAGCATTTTTTGACTGGTCCCCTCCTTCTGGGTACTCTCTCCTTTCTTACCTTCAAAAACACCAAATTCATCCAAGCCTCTTCCTACTTTTCTGTTTCCATCTTTTTTTTAGCTCCCCGTCCTTCTGCCTTCTTAAGGTTCTACCCTTGGCCCTTCTCACTTTCTTCTTTTTCCAGTTTCATTCACTCTTCAAATACTTTTCTAGACAGATGACTCTCAGATCCATATTTCTAATCTTAATCATCTTTCTGAGCCACAGATTCACATCTTTATCTCCAGGACATCTCTGCTACAACATCCAATTTACACCTTAACTTCAACACATACAAAAAAAAGGCTTTTTAGCTCTCCCCCTAAACCTATTCCTCCCTCCAACTTGACTGGTTTTATCTTTGGTGCCACCGTGTCTTCCACAGTCAAAAGTTCGTGGCTATTTTTCATTTTCCCCTTCCCTTCACCTCTCATATTCAACTAGTTACCAAGACCTGCTGATTGCTCTTTTCAACACTTCCTTTCCTTCAGTCATTCATTCAACAAGCATTTGCTGAGCACTTAATTGTGATATACTGGACCCAGCAAGCAGAACCAGGAACAGTGGGTAGAAGTGGGGATACAAAGGGAAAATGAGGCAGCCTCTGATGTCTAGAAGCTTATGTTCTATTGAGGGAGAAAAGCATTGATAAAAAAAATCAATAGGAAATAAATCTTTTTTTCTAAAGCCTTTTCTCAGTCTTCCTCAACCTTGATTGTTCTGAAATTTCTGATATTGTTGATTCTTCTTTTCCTGGATACTCCTTTCTGTGACATTGCTTTCTCTTGGTTCTCCCTGTATTTGACTTGTCTTACTTAGGCTCTTTCACTAAATCAGGCATGTCCTACCTCCAAACTGGGTGTACAAGACTGCCCTGGTCTTCCTTTCCTTGTCTTTCTGTACTCTTTCATCTGGTGACATCATTGGTTCCCATAGCTTTAGTAATTTCTAGGCATCTGACTCATATATACATATATATATATATATATATATGTGTGTGTGTGTGTGTGTGTGTGTGTGTACACACACATATATATGTGTATATGCACACATGTGAGTATGTCTGACACAGTATGCATGTGTGTGAATACAAATATCAAAGATCCCCCAGGCATCTCAAACTCAATAGGCCAAAACCAGTGCTCATATTTTCCCCCAGACCCAACCCTCTTCCAAACTTTTCTATTTCCATTAATGGAGACATCATCCATCTAGTCTCCCAGGTTTGCCACCATGTTGTCATTCTCATTTCCTCTCTCTCCCTTGACCCACATGTCCATTCACCTGGCCACATCTTGTCATTTCTACCTCCACATCTTCCCCTGCCTCTAGCCCCACCCTCCCACTCACAAAGCCACCACCTTTCACCTGGGCCATTGCCATCATCTCCAGTTTAGTCTCCCTGACTCATGTCTCCCATCTCCAACACACCTCCCACATGCCTGCAAAAGTGATTTTCCTAAAGCCCAGTTTTAATCATCTCACACTCCTTTTCAGTGAAGTTCAGTGGCTCTCCATTATTTCTAGGATCAAATATGAATTCTTCTGTTGCCACTTAAAGTTATTTACAACCTGGCCTCAGTTTACCTTTTCAGGTTTATTATACATTATTACATGATTTATTAATCAATGCTTATTCTTTCCCTGTCTCCACTCCTTTTTTTTTTCATAGGTTGGCATTTTTTATTTAAGCTGAAGAACAGGTTATGAGGGGGGTGGGGGCAAGGGAAGAGCCAGGGAGCCGAGAGCCTCTCATCTGTGTCTGCTCCAGACGGGGCTGATCCTGATTTCTGAGCCTTGGTCCAGGGCACACAAGGAAGCACACGCTAAGATGAGGTTCCAAGGGTACAAGCTGAGGAAAACACGGGGGTGGCCAGAGTTACACATCCAGCCAGAGATGGAGGCTGGGATTCTCCTTAGATCAGCAGCACCGCTTCCTTTTGGGAACTGAAGCCTAGTGAGAAGTCCCATCCCACATATTTCTTATAAAATATTCTTGTAGTTAAAGTCTGTGCTAAAGAATTCTTTCATTGCCTCTCTAACTTCTTGTACTTTGCTTCTAGTTTCTTTGAATAGGCATCCAACTTGTAAGCTGCCTGTTCAAGAGAGGCTACTTGCTCCTCAGTTAAAGTGATCTGATCCAGATAAGGCTGAAGGGCGGCATATTTCTGGTTTAAGTCCTTTAGGTTTCTACTTATGTTTACTGCAATATCTTTCATTTCTAGATACTTCAAGCTAGTCAGTTTGTTCATATTTTCCAGAAGTTTATAATCTTCACTGGTGGCTGTCAGCTTGCCCGTCAGGTACATGGCCATTTTGGAGAACATGTCCTGGCACAGCCCGGTGATGTCCGCCTCGGCAGGCTCCGTGGCCTCCTCAGCCGTCTCCACCACGGCATCATCTAGGCCCGGGAAGCGAGAAAGGAGAAAGGATGGAGTGAAGGATGGGTAAAGGAATGGGGAGGGGGAAGGGGGAGAGGGAGGGGAGGGGGAGAAGGAGGGGGAGAGGAGAGAGGGAGAGGGAGAGGGAGAGCTCCACTCCCTTTTATGCACCCCAGGGTCTAGTCTAGTCAAAGTGGCCATTTTACTGGTCTTTCTTCAGGGCCACACAGAGCAAATCCTTAATTGACATTCATTGAAACTGACTGTTCCTTCTACCTGACATTCCATTTGCCATCTCATGCCTTTGCATTGGTTGTCCCTTCCCTGGTATGTACTTCTTTGTCGATATCACTTCTTAGAATCCCAACTTTACTTTAAAATCTTCTTGAGTGCCATCTTCTACATGAGGCCTCTCCCCATCCTCTACCCCCACCCTCAACCACCTTGTATCTATTTTGCACATATCTAAGGATACATGTGGTTTTCCCCAATAGAATGTAAGCCCCTTGAGGACAGGGATTGTTTCATTTTTGTCTTTGTATCACCAGCAGCTACCACTGTGTCTGGCACTTTGATGCTTGTTTTTGATGGAACTTGTGATTTCATTGTTAGAAGGAAAGCATGTCCTCTACCAATGCAGAGGAACACCTACTCTACAACTTAGAGGTTAAAGAGTCATCTGTGAAATTGAGAGATTGAGTTTTCCCAGGTCACATAAGCAGTATGTGTCAGAGGCAGGACTTTAACCCAGACCTCCTTGACTCCAAGGCCACCTCTCTATCCTCTATGCCACACTATAGTAGGGGCTTAATAACTGCTTGTTGATTCACTGGTTGGAAGGAAGAAGACCAATTAAGAGGCTCCTCAAAGAGTTTGGGCCATGTGGGCCTGATGGATCATTGGATGAATGAGGGGAAGGGACAGGTACAAGACACACTGGGAAGGTAGAATTAACCAGAAAGACCGGCAACTGACTGGGTATGTGTATATGTGGAGTCAGGGAGAAGCAAGAGTCAAGGAAAAAGGAAAGGTGCACATCTGATGACTAGGTAGTAACCTTAATAAAAACCAAGAAGTTAGAGTGTGTGGGGGGGAGGTTTTGAGGAAGGAATATAATGAAATTTGCTTTGTACATATTGAAGCTGAGCCGTCTGTCTATAGGACATTCAGGTGACATCCAATAAACAGCTAGCAATACAGGACTAGAGTGCAGGGAAAACCAAGGCTGGGCACAGAAATCTTGGAGCCATCTGCATAGAGGTGACAGTAAACTCATCAGAGATGATCCAATGAAGGGAAGAAGGGAAGACAGAGACAGAGACAGAGGGAAAGGGAGAGTGGGAGAGAGAGGGAAGGAGAGAGACAGAGGGAAAACAAAAGTGGGGAAGAAAGAGAAAGAGAGAGAGAGAGAGAGAGAAGGAGACAGAGGGAAAGAGGGAGTGGGAGAGAGAGAAGGAGATGGAGAGAGAGAGAGAGAGAGAGAGAGAGAGAGAGAGAGAGAGAGGAAGAGAGACCGAGAGAGTCTATTGCCAGTCTATTACAGGCCCTCATTAATTTCTGGGACTAATATAGTCTCCTAATAGGTCCTCCTTTTTCTATTTTCTCCTCACCTTCCAAGCCATCGCTCATCCTGCTACTAATCTCTCTTGCCTAAAGGGCTCATCATGTAGCTCTCATCCATAAAACTCTTGAATAGCACTTATCAAGTCCCAATTCCTTTACCTGGCATTCCTGGCCCTCTGCCCCTGCTTGTCATGCTGTTTCTCTAGCCTCATATGCACAATCTACATAGCCATCAAAGTTTTAAATGTCTTCGCATTATTTAAAACTCAACTTCAATCCTATTTCCTCCACAAAATCATCCTTCATTCCTCCCTCCCTCCTTCCCACTCTTTCTATGTCTCAAATCATTTCTCCATTTGAACATCAGAAAGTATTTTGTTTTTCTACTTTCTCCAAGCCTTAAACCAGCATTAAGTTTAATATGAGACATTAAAGGGTTTCAAGATTTACAAGTTCATAATTTCTTACAGTTACATCTTTAGTGGCCTCAAGCTATAGCTTAAGTAGCCTATGCTTATGCCTGCATAAATTGGCTAACTGTTCACTTGCCCTTAGCCAGGAGTGGGGAACCTACAGCCTCATGGCCACATGTGACCTTCTAGGTTCTCAAGTATAGCCTTTTGACTGAGTCCAAGTTTTACAGAACAAATCCTTTTATTAAGGGGATTTGTTCTGTGAAGTTTGGATTCAGTCAAAGGGCCTCACTTGAGGACCTAGAGGGCCACATGTGGCCTCAAGGCCACAGGTTCCCCACTCCTGCTTTAGACAAAAGACTCCAAGAGGCATTGGCACTTAATATTGATCAACAAGCATTTATAAAGCACCTACTGTGTTCCAGACACAGTACTAGGTTCTGGAGATATGAAGACAGATAATGAAAAGATCATTACTCTCAGAAAGGTTATATCCCATTGGGGAGATAGCAAACAGATGAACAGGTAGATATGAATAAATCTTTTAAAAATACAAAGTAACTAGGAAAGGAGGAGAGGAGTGCTCAGGGGGGCCAGGAAAGGCTTCATGGGGGTGGTTAAGGTGGTGGATTTGTATTTTCTCTCCTCCTGGACTGTAAGTTCCTTGAGGACAGTCTGACATAATCTTTGCATCTTCCCTGGCATAAAGCTCAGTGCCCTGCACACAGTAGGTGCTTAATCCATATTTGTTGTGGGTGTTATCTATGTAACTTCTTCAAAGCACAGAGATAAACAGTATCAGAGCCAGGACTAGAACTCAGATCCTTCTGGATAATGTGCCAACCACCACTGCTATCACACACTGTCTATACTGTCTGCGTAGGATGTAACATTTAGCCTAACACAGTCACTTCATCTGACAGCATACACTGAACGTCACAGCCATACTCCACACTTCTCTTGGAAGAGAATGATTAGTTTTCTAGGAACAAGGTCATACGCAACATTTAATGTCTGTCTGTGCCCCCTCTCTACCAGCAGAGGACCTGGTGATGTGGGAGTTATTCTCTCATTCTGGAAAGACAAAAGGCAGCATGGGATAGTGGAGAGGCTGACCAGCCTCGGATTCAAGAAGAGCTGAGTTCAGGTATTACCTCTGAGTCCTATTAAATGTGTGACTCTGGCCAAATCATTCAACCTTTCAGTGTTGTTGTTAAGTTGTTTTTCTGTTGTGTCCAACTCTTCATGACCTCATTTGGGTTTTCTTGGCAAAAATACTGGAGTGGTTTGCCATTTCCTTCTCCATCTCATTTTATAGATGAGGAACTAAGGCAAACAGGGTTAAGTGATTTGGCCAGGATCGTGCAGCTAGTTAAGTCTGAGGTCAGATCTGAACTCAGCAACATGAGTCTTCCTGACTCCAGGCCCAGCATTAGCATTCTATCTACTGTGTCACCTGGCAGCCCAACCTCTCGGTATTCTGAGCAATTTTCTAATACTGAAGTTGCAGAAGAATTACTGATATGTCTGGTGAAGCCTACGGACCTCTTCTTAGAATAATGTTTTTAAATGCATAAAACGAAATAGGATTACAATGGAAAATTATTGTGCTAAATTAGAATGATCTATTTTCTTAAGTTCAGAGTCACCTCCAGTTAAGGAATAGATACGTTCATGAAAAGAGTTCCCATTTGGGCTATTTTAGAAAGGCCAGGATCACCTCGTCCTAATCATGCAGATCTAATGTTCACTAAATCAAACTGCATATGATTTCTCAATTTAAAAAAGATTCCTGGTAGTGGCACATACATCACTCATGTCTCATTTGTGCCTCTGCCTGGTCAGGTCCCTTCCTGGGAGGTGATCACACACTGGCCGATCACCCATCATTGCTGATAGCTGCCATGCTCCATGGCCTGACCCACAGTGACACTCCACAGGGCTACTCTGGGTCAGCGACAGATGGGAATAGCTGGATGCATTAATGGGGTAGGGGAGTCTTGAAGGGATGCATGAGAGGGGCCTGAAAAGCTCCAGCTCCAGCTTTTCCACAGGCTGAGGAAGTCACGGCAACATACGGAGCACTAATGGATGTAATGTGCCCCTACCACTTCACAGACCGAGGATATGTCAGGGTAGTGAAGGAGTCAATTAAGAAATATGATCTGTTGCTTCTGCATAATGCACATGGAGAGCTCCCATTAATGTTAATAAGAGTGATGCAGGAAAGAGCGTGCTAACACAAGTCCCTTACATAAAAATTATTTATAGCCTGGTCTCACTGTCCCTTCTGCCTTGGGCACAGCTACTTGTGGGAAGCTCAGGCAAGGACAGGACAAGGTAGTAGAGGCAGTAAAATTGACTCCTCCCCCAAACCATGAGAATGCCAGGAAAATTGCTTGGCTCTGCCTCCGTCTCCTATATAACCACCCTGGATGATCTGAACAACCCCCTCAGCTGGCCCCAGAGGGACCACGGGGGCGATGGTGGTAACTGGGTAGGCGCTATGGGCAGGTGGGCAGGTGGCACCCTGCCTCGGTGCTGGGGGAAAGGACATTTGGCTGTGAAATTCACCCTGATTCAACCTGGGATAGAGATCTGTTTGAAAGAGATTAGTGGAGTGTTCTTGATCACTGGGAGAACTTCCATAAGGCCAAAGAATTGTAGCATAAAGGAGATGCCCAGAGCAGGGCTCATTGTTTGGTGGTGCTTTCAAGCCAGATACAGGTGAGCCCAGTGTCTTGGATAAGGGAGCCCTGGAAAATCCCTATCCAGCTATGGGACAGATCTCTGAGAGAGGGATCCATTTGGGTAACAACACAACTGAAATGGCCAGAGGTACCATTACAATGGAAGGAAACGAACATGAGAAAACCAAGGCCATCTGTGGAGACCTATAGGCAGAACCATATGGAGAACCTTAGAAAATGGAGCCCGGTTGTGACAATCAGTGCCCCCTAGTGGAGCAGTGAAGAACTGCAGGCAAAGTGAAGCTCTCCAGGGAGAAGACAGCAGAGGGGGATGGCAACAAAGGGTTATCCCAGGTGTCCCTTCTGAGTCTGCAAGGATCCTCACTAGAAGCAACCTCTGCTTCAGACCCTCCCTCGGGCAGAGACAACAGGAAGTGGCTAATGTCATACAGGCCTTTGGAGGAGGTCTGCTCCAAAAATAGGCTTGTTGTCCTCGATGCTCTGCTGGGAGCCTTTACTTTGTTTTAGATTACCTACAAACAGGCTACATTATTTTCCTGCTTTGCCCTTTATGAACCATGTGCTTATAAGGGGAATCCATGACAGCCCACTGGGTGGTAAAGTTCCCAGATTATCTAGGTAGAGGTCACTATCTCAAGAAGTGAGGAATCTCCTAAGAGATACCCAAGTGCTCTGTGCCAGGGGAGAGCCTCTGATATGAGCTCACATAAGTTTGTGGCTATATCTGAGTAGTGCTACCCCTTAGCAACACACACATATTAAGGACAGGCACAGAGATGCCTAGGTGGTTTCCAAAGCCTGCTTTGGGACTGCTTACAACTAAAATCTCTCTATCCCAATTCTTCCTTCATGGCTTCCTGAACCTCTTTGAATTTTTCATCATCATCCTTTGTGGCATTGTATGAGACTTACAGATACCACAACATGGAACAAGTGATCCAAGATTCAGAAGCTGGAGGAAACCTCAGAAGCCATCAAGTCCAACCCTTTCATGTTACAGATGGAGAAACTGAAGCCCAGGGTGGTTAGGTGACTTGCCCAGGGTCACACAGTTGGTAAGTGTTGAGGCAAGATTTGAACTCAGGTCTTCTGGTAGAGACAGGTGGCACCAAGAGAGAATGCTAGTTAGGAAGACCCAGCTTCTGTCACTTACCCAATATGTGACCCTAGGCAAGTAATTTTTTTGTAATAATAACATAATAGTTTGAGGTTTGTAAAAAGCTTTACAAATATTACTGGATCCTTACAGTAATCCTTGGAGGTAAGAGCTATTATTATTCCCATTTTATGGTTGAGAAAACTGAGGCAGACAGTGATCAGGTGGGGACAAGTCACTTAACTTCCACTTGTCTCAATTTCCTCATTTGTAAAATGTGAATTAACAATAATTCCCATGGTTGCTATGAGGATCAAATGAGAGAATATTTGTAAATTGCTTTGCAAACTTTTTAAACCACTATATAAAAGCTAGTTGTTATTCTTGATTACAAGTCTAGGATTCCACCTGATGGCCACTTGTGACTCGTATTCTCTACATGACCTTGGGCAAATCTCATTTCTCTGAGCTTCAGTTTCTTCATCAAAAAAAAAAAACAAAAACACAGTTTCGGGGGAGGGAGATGACCTTTATGATAAGGTCCTGAATAGCTCTAAATCTATGGTCCCGTGACCCTAAGTATCTCGACGTGAACAAGGCAGAACCAAAAGAACAATATGCACAGTCACTCTAACTAGGTGCACAAAGACCACTTCAAACAGCACCAAAACTCAGAACAAACACACCAGACAATGCTCATACTGATTTCTAAAGCACTATTTGGCCTTTCTTTTATTTAGCAAACAGAAAAACTACTGAAGCATGAAGCTGCATTATATCCACCAAGCATGCATCAGGCCCTACAATGTGCCAAGCAAGACAAATATAGAACCAAAAGGAAAAAAAATGCAATAAATTAGTCTTTGCCTGACTTTTTGTGACACCATTTTGGGGTTTTCTTAGCAGAGATATTAGAGTAGTTCCTCATTTTACAGATGAGGAAACTGAGGCAAATAGGGATAAGTGGCTTGCCCAGGGTCACACAGCTAGTAAATGTCTGAGGACAGATTTGAATTTGGGAAGATGAGTCTTCCTACTCCAGGCCAGGCACTCTATCCACTGCATCCACTATCTGCCCATTTGAGGGGCAAGAATGCTAGCAACTAGAAAGGAATCAGGAAGAGCTCCTATAGGAGATGGCCCCTTCCCTAGGCCTTGGAGGAGGTCAAGGGTCCTCAGAGGCAGAAGAATGCTATCAATCACTACCTCTCCTTCATTCATCTTTTATTTAATCGTCTTTTAGGAAATGTAACCACATAGGAGATTTAACTGTGAGCGTGCTGGAGTTTTGCAGAATGTATCAAAACAAAATTAATCTGTAAAAAGGAGCAGACAAGTCATCAGGAATGGGCTGGCCTCTTCAGTATCATAGACTGGCTGACACTGTCAGGATAACGTGATCTCAAAACTCCCTTCTGGCCTTGACAGTCTTGGTCTATGATACTGGTGGTTTCTGGAGGGGGAGGGAGGGTAGGAGTTCCTCCCAAGGGTCCCTTCTGGCACTAACACCCTAGATCTATAACTCTGCTCACAGAGACTTTGTTTTTCCCTAATTGCCTTTTTACATACATTCAGAACATCTAATCCTTCCTGGGTCAACTTGTTCCTTTAAAGACTTCGTGGAGCAGAAGGCCTGAAAGCTGCCTTTCTGGATGTCTCTGGGTAACCTGGAAGATTTAACTTCAAAGTTCCTTCTGTTTATCTCTTAGAAGCTCATTTTACAGACAGATTAAAGAGGCTTTCCACTAGCCTTCTGAGAAATGGGCAGTGATTAGTTGCATGAAATAGTGAAATCCAGGCTTCTGTTTAAGCTTTATCAGCTGAGGGGATGGAAGAGGGGAAGGGGGAGGAAGTGAAGAAGTTCAGAAAACCTTTTCTTTCTTTTTTTTAAAGAAGTACCTGTCACAGCTTCAGAAGTGAGGAATGGGCTTAAGGCTATAACTGCTGCCTGCTCCATAGGAATCTGAAAGGAGAGGATTCCTGCCTGTCTCCAGCTAGGGGAAGCCTAGGCAGGCTGCTTCAAGAGCAAACCTGTCACTGAAGCAATCAGGCCTCAGTTTGGAGAGGCAGAAACCCTTGGGAAAAGAGGGAATTGTATAAAAACAAAACCAAACCAGGTGGTCGACCATAGTAAATGCAGCAGAGAGATCAAGAAATGTGAGGGCTGAGAAGAGACCAGAGGACTGGACAATGGGAATTAGATAATGAAGTTGCTACAAGTTTAGAAAAGACAATTTCGATGGAGTAGGTAGGCATGGAACCCGGAGTACAGGGCAATGGGGATGTATTGAGTGAATATGGAGGGGCCTGTGATGAGGAAGCAGAGACAGCAAGAAGAGCTGACTGTGGCTAGAAATTCATTGGGGAAAAGGAAATGAGAAATAAGATGGCAGCTAAAGGGAGTGAGTAAAACAAGGGGAAGCCAAGTTAAAGGGAACTGGGCATGTTAGTAACCTGAAGGGGAAGAGCCAATGTTGAGAAGAGAGAGAAGATTCAGGGCAGAATGCAGATGAATTCTCTGACTCTACAATTCTCTATTTGTCTTTAGCTTTTCTTGCCAATCTTGTGATGTTCTGAACTTTGCGTTCTTGACACAGTTGTCATGGGACCATGCCACCCTTCGGCATTCATCCTCCGTTACATGGCCCTGCCTTTAATACAGGGTTTCTAAAAGTCTTAGCTGGCTGCTGAGCTTCCAGAGGATAACTCTCTCACTTCTTCCTCCTCAGAACTGTTTTTCTTTGTCTTTCTTTGCCCCACATCCCTGAGGGAGAAAGTAGGAACCAGACAGGACAGGGTACTGGATTTGGTCATCAGACAACCTTTCCCTATCTGATACTTTTGCTTAATTGTTTTTATTTTTCATAAGGGTGGATTCAAGTCGAAGGGGAGATTCAGAATGACTGATATAAAGACAAAAGGCATCAATGAAACGTTTGCTTCTCTGCTTTATATGAAGAGGTGAGGAGCAGAGAGAGGAGACAGCTGGGGCAGCCCAGAGATTAGCCAGGAGAGAACAGCTGATGTCGAAGGGGATGAGAGTTCTTAGGGTAATAGGGATCATGTCACTAATTTAAATGGCTGACCATGGAAAAGAAAATGCCAAGATGCCTTTGGCAGAGATGTCTTCCCATCCATCAAACCTGGGGGAAGGAAGAGCGCAGATGTGATGCTGCAGGGCCTCAGGCCAGGCTTAGAGTCAAGGTGTAGGAGGGGGAAAGTCAGAACAAAACCGCGAGCCTCGCTGCAGCGCTACACAAGCTGCAAGGTGTCTGTTTACTCTCTTTTTAGATGCAAAGTGAAAAGAGCAATGACCAGAGTTCAAGCCTCGGCTCTGCCTCTACCTTGCTGCGTGCTCTGGGCAGGATGCTGCACTTTTTGGAATCCGTTTTCTCCTCTGGAACATGAATCAGGTGGGTTAGATGACCTCTAAGAGCTTTCCAATTCTGATATTCCGTGATTCTGTGGGACTTAGTACTGTATTCCTTCTTTGTCTGCCTGGATTTCACTGGTTTAGGGAACTTCTCCAGTGGAAAACTCACTTTACTGGTAGAAACCAATAGCTCTTCTATAACTCATTAGAACTCACAAGAGCATAGATCTAGAATGGAAAGAGGCCTGAGAGGTCATGGAGTCCAATGCCTTCATTTCGTAGTTGAGAAACCAGTCTTGAGTCACCAACTATCTCAGCCAAGGTTCAAAAGGTAAAAGTGTCAGAAGTAGGATGAATCTGGGTCCCCTTAATTCCACAGCCAGGGTCCTTTCCACTCTACCATACTGTGTCTTTAATGGACTTAGAGAGTCCCCTTCACTACTGAGAGGTAAAATGATTTCCCTAGGAACACAGAGGCATCTAGGTGGCACAGTGGAGAGGGTGCCAGGCCTAGAGTCAGGAAAACCTGAGTATAAGCCCAGGCTCAGACACTTCCTAGCCGCATGGCCCTGGGCAAGTCCCTTAACCCTGTCTGCCTCAGTTTCCTCCTCTGTAAAATGAGCTGGAGAAGGAAATGGCAAACTACTCCAGTATCTTTGCCAAGAAAACCCCAAATGGGGTCACGGAGGGCAGACATGACTCAGCAACAACAGGGCCACAGAATCCATATGAGTCAGAAGACAAACAGACCCAGACACTCTTGCCCCTGAATATGTCTTTCTATCCACTAAGCTTGTATTTCACAGGAAGACACAGCTCCACACCAGGAGACCCCAATAAGATCCATAAAGGTCTCTAGCAGCCCCCTAGCCCACAGCTTCAGATAGCAGCTCAGAAATAACACGAGAGGGATGCTGAGAGGGGGCAGGGCTCTTCCTGGGTCACAAAACAATTGCAGAGAGTGAGCCTGGAGTGCCTATGTCAGTTTTTCCTCTGGAGGACTGGCTTTGGAGAGCCCCTAGTCTGACCTGGAAACTCTGGGGCCAAGAAGGCTCCACTCTGCATCGGGGCCATGTTGTACTTCTGAATGGCTCCTTCTGTCTGAGGAGTGCAGGGGGCTGTTTAGCATGCACTCCTGCATGCCAAGGTGGAGACAGGGTGCTAAGGGACACTCCCAGGGGGGCAGCATCAGGAACCATAACGGAGAAAAGGGAAGTGACCTGGAAATGCCAAACAAGGAGAGAAGACGGCCCGAATAGCCAGGGCTGCTCACTGCCATCGATAATGAATCCGGCACAGGCTGGAACTGCGTCTCAGTTAGCATTCGCTGCACTGCAGGCCTATCCTGGTGTGGCTGCAACTGCTGAGATTGACAGGGTGGAGATTAATCTCCCTGCCTCTGGGATTGGAGGCCAGAGCAAAGAAACGAGCTGCTTAGGTTTTCTCTCACGTCCAGCGTTACCTCAAACAGGGGAAACGTCAAGGCCCTGACCCAACGCTGCCTTTTCAGCAGAATGCACTGATAATCCCAAGCAGTCTACACTGTAATCCTTCATGCGTGATTTCAGCCATGAACAAAGCAACAGGAAGATACAAAACTTCCATTCTCTGCCCTGACTCCTGCTTCTTTGCCCAGAGGCTCACTCTTTAGACCAATCACAGAATGACAGAATGTCAGAACTGGAGGGGACCCTGAGGATGAAAGGGTCCAAAGCTCTCAAATAGTACTCACTGGGCCTTAGAAGGGATCAGCAGACATCAGGCCACAAGCATTTATTTGCATCTGTTTGGGGCCATCCACCATGATAGCCACCAAGGACACAAAATACAAAAAGTTAAACAGTTCCTAACCTCAGGGAGCTTATATTCTATCAGGGGAGACAACATGTAATACATATACATAGAGAACACATAAAAAGGTATATGTACATTTTTATATATTTTAAAATATTTATATATTACTCATATATATATATAAAATAAACAAAATAAGACAGTTCTGGGGAAAGGCACCTAGCAGCTGGGGAGTGCTGAAGCTGAGTCTTAAAGAAAATGAAGGGTTCTAACAGGCAGAGGTAGCAAAGTGGAAAAAGCAATAGACTTGGAGTCAGAGGCTCTGGGTTCAGATTCAGCTTCTATTATTTGCTACCCATGTGACCTTGAGCAAAGTACTTAACCTTTCTGGGCCTCAGTTTCCACATTTATAAAATGTAGGGGTTAGACTACATGTCCTCTAGGGTATATTTCAGCTTTAAATCTATAATCACAGGACAGGTTTATAAAGCACTGCATGGTGAGGAGGGACCACATTCTAGGCAAGGCAAAATGGCCAAAGCAGAGGAGAGAGACTATTACAGGAAGGACCTCTGATTTCCACTGAGGCAGATCACAACCCATCCATAACTGAATATGCAAGGCTTATGTGTCTCTATGGGTTTAAGTTACTTGCCCAGGCTATTAAGAGGTAGGATTTGAATCGAGTTTTTTATGACTCCAAGCCTGGGATTCTATCCACTATGCCATGATGCCTCTATTCTATGAAATATTCTTGTCAATAATTATTTACAAAAAGTTATTCTTATGAATAATTATTTATAAGGAATTGTTCTTATAAATAATAAAGCAGAGAAATGTGTGCTGCTATTAGCATGTGACATGTTAATTTATGAAAATTTCATCTAAGCTCTCCCAAGCCCCAGACTCTAAGGCACCATATGCTAGCCTTGGTAGAACACAAAGTCTCCTCTGTCCAAGTCCCAAATATTCCAGGATGCACTCAGAGCCTGCTCTAATTCTGGTTGCTGAAAACCTCACACTTTAAAAAAAAATCTATCACACCAGCACTGACAGTGCGACAGAAGTGTGCAAAAATAGCCCCAAAGCACAGAAGGAGAAAAAGCATCCTACTTACCACAGTCTGTGCATGATGTACTCACACCTTGTGATAGGCTCCTCTCAAGGGTGGGGAGCCCCCAATGGAAACCAACTTCTTTCTTCCTTCAACTTCCAAAGGGGTCGAGTCTGTCACTCTGAAGATGTACAGAGCTTGAGCCATCCCTGAAACCAAGAAGTGGGCATGAGTTCTGATGGACCCAGAGCCCATCTTTGAGCTGCTCTATCAGGCCTTTCTGACCCCAGGTCCAAAGCTCCCACCACCTAGCTGTACACACCAGATTATTTTATCACCTAGATCACATCCATGAGGGTAACATGAGAGATCTCACCAAATGCTTTGCTGAAATTGCTGAAATCCATATACACTGTGTGGCATATCCTTGATTTACCAGTCTGGCCCTCTCATTAAAACAAACAAATGAATGAATTAAAAAAGCAAAGTAAGTAGATTACTCTGGCTTCATGTACCCATGAGGACCACAGTGATCACAGTCTTTGGTGATTCTCCCTTTCTCCTCTAAGTTTTCTTCTCATACTATTTTTTTTTCATTTTCTCTCTTTTTAACATTTTAGTTTACATCATTCATTTCCATAAGATTTTGAGTTACAAATTTTCTCCCCATTTTCCCCTACCCACCACCCCAAAATATTGATTCCACTGGATATCCCCTCCTCCAATCTGCTCTCTCCCATATCCTCTCCCATACCCCCTCCAACTTTCCAGTAAGGCATGGTGGATCTCTATGCCCCAGTGCCTGTATACCTTATTTCCCAGTTACATGTAAAATAATATTAATAATAGTATATATATATATATATATATATACACATATTTAAACATTTTATTTTAAAACTTTGAATTCCAGATTCTTTCCCTTCCTCCCTTGTCACCCACCTTCACTGGGAAGATAAACAATTCCATATAGGTTGTACATGTATAGCTATGCAAAACATTCTCATAGTGGATATATTGTGACTGACTATATTTCCCTCCATCCTATCCCACCCCACTTGTTCTATTCTCTATTTTGATCCTGTCCCTTTTCAAAAGTGGGTGCTTCCAACTTCCTCTAAGTTTTTAAGAACCCTCCTTTTGATAATATATGTTTTAGAATGTGGACAGGAATTTAATTCCAACGCATTTTCCTATCTCTTCTGAATTTACCAACTTTCCAACTGGAAAATCAAAACAGCATTCATCCAGCTCCAGTCCTCTAGAATCTCTCCCAATCTTTATAACTCTGCAGAGATTGTTAACAGTAGCACAACCATCACAACTGCCCATTCGTTCAGAATCCTGGAATGTCCATTTGGTCAACTGATTTGAACTCAAAGAAGGCACCAAGAGCCCCCTTATCATCTCACCTTGGATTATTGCTACCTGCTAATCAGGTCGGTTTTAGCCTCCCATTCTACTGCTGAGCCATGAATCTAGCCACAGGTCTCTGCTGTCTAAATACTGCCCAGTGTCTGTGATTCTTAATTTCCCAATTGAAGTTAAATATGATCACCTAAGATTTTTAAAAAATCTGTAGAGTTAACAGCCCTACCCCCATGTGGCTCCAGGTCAATTCAATAAATATTTGTTAAATATCTGCTAAGCATATAGTCCTATGCTGGGTACTAGGGATACAAAAAATAGATAATTTGCAGTTCCTGTTCTCACAGAGCTTACAATCCAATATGGGACAAGACCTGTCCAAAAGGAACTGGTTCCTTTCTAAATCAAGGATCTAGCTACAAATCTAGGATCCTATGAACTATGGCACAACAGAGAATGTGATAAGTTCAAAGAAGAAGAGTACAGACAAAGTGCTAAGAGAAACTGGAAGGGGATAAGACCATTTTTATCGAACTTAATAAATGCTGTGGATTAGAAAGGGTAACGGAAGGCTCCAGGGAGGAGGTGGCCCTGTCTGGGCCTTGAAGAGAGGGAATTTAACAAATGGTGATCTCATCAACTAGGTGGCACCATAGTGCACAGAGCACTAGACCTGGAGTCAAGAAAGCTCATCTTTCTGAGCTCAAATCTGGCCTCAGACACTTATTAGCTGTGTGACCCTGGGCAAGTCACTTAACCCTGTGTGCCTCATTTCCTCCTCTATAAAATGAACTGGAGAAGGAAATGGCAAACCACTCCAGTATCTTTGCCAAGAAAACCCCAAAAAGGGTTACAAGGAGTTGGACAAGACTGACAATGACTAAACAAAATAGAAGGTACTGGAATGATGGCTAAGTCAATGCTGTTCTGGAATATGAAAAATGGCAGACATCCTACATCTTCTATGAGGCCACAGAAGATGTGACAACACATTGGAACTATGAACTCTGAG
Source organism: Gymnobelideus leadbeateri (assembly GCA_011680675.1). Taxonomy (NCBI): domain Eukaryota; kingdom Metazoa; phylum Chordata; class Mammalia; order Diprotodontia; family Petauridae; genus Gymnobelideus; species Gymnobelideus leadbeateri. Next base: position 132,660 of record WOXC01002673.1, on the reverse strand, counting down.
GATACAAAGGAGCCTTTGAAGACTCATAGGAACTAATGCAGAGGAAAGAAAGCAGAATCTGGAAAACAACCTACATAATGACTACAGAAATGGAAATGAAAAAAAAATCACTAAAACAAAGCTGGACACTCTCAAAATATAGACAAACCAGCTTTACCAGAGAAGAGATGAGGAAACAATATGTTCTGCTTTCATTAAAAGAGGGTGGAGGAATATGGGGGCAGAATGCTGCATACACTGTCAAGTGTATCCATAAATATATTGCTAAATCTAGAGCTAGAAGAGATCTCAGAGGCTACCTGGTCCAAAGAGATGATGAAAATGAAGCCCAAGGAACTTAAGTGATTTGTCAAAGATCACACAAGAAGTAAAAGTGAAAGGCAGGACTTGAACCCAAGTCCTTTGACTCCAATACCAGTGCTCTTTATTTAGTTTTACTTTAACAAAGGGTTGATGCTGGAGTGATAGACTAGAAATGACTATGATAGAAAACTGAAAAGCAGCAATAAAATGCTAATTAAAATAAAAGAGCCTTCATAGAATAACTGGCCCTACAGGGCTTACAAGCATAGTTACTGAAGACCCAGAGAAGAAAGTTCTTGCCACCAAAGTCCTTGGCAATGTCAAATGGTTCAATGTTAAAAACGGATATCATTTTGTCAGTGAAAATTACATTTAACAAGAGGCATCACCATCTGCTTTGCCGCTGCCCTCTATGAATCACAGGACATTTCAATCTGACTTGTGTTGTCTCCCACATTTGAGTGGGAGCTCCTTGAGGTGTGGGATTGTCTTCCAGTATACAGTAATCATTTAATAAATGCTTTATTCATTCAATAAAAGGTAGGTTCCCTCCTTCCTTCTCCTTTCCTCCTCCCTGCCCCAACCATATTGCATCAGGCCAATGCTAAGACAATTCTGCCCATTTCTATGCTTCCCATAAAATGGGATTTGTTCTGTGAAGTTTGGATTCTGTCAAAGGGCCTCACTTGAGCACTTAGAGGGACATATGTGGTCTTGAGGCCCCAGGTTCCTCACCTTGTATAGCTTCTGGAAATCGATAGAAAAAAACTATCCTCCACAAGGTTCAACCAATCAGAGAGCTCTGGAATTTCCAGGACCTTGGTCATTCAGTTTCTTCTATGCAAGAGGAAGACCAGAAAGCAGCTCTTCCTCAAAGCCAAGGTCAGCCTTTCTGGGCAAAATCTTGGCCCTCTGCTAAGCCTCCTGCGTTTCCCCCCTTCCACCTGGAACTTTATCATCAGAAAACCCAGGCCTGCTCAGGTCCCACCTGAACTGGTTATAATCCAAAAAGTGGCAAAGAAGAATCCTGGGCTACCCCTTTCCACCACCCTCCCAAAGAAACATCATCTCCTCTTCCTCTTCTCACAACTTGCCAGGCCCTTTCATTTGAACTTCTCAGTCTAAGGATAATTTGTCCTTGTCTAAGGATGATTTGTGCATTTGTCCTCCCATTAAGCACATTACTTAGTGCCAGGCACTGTACTAATCACTAGGGATACAAAGAATGGCAAAAGACAGTTCCTGCCCTCAAGGAGCTTATCATCTAATTCAAGAGACAACCATCTATGTACAAATAAGTTATACACAAGATAAATTGGAAATCATGACCAGAAGGAAGGCACTAGAATTAAGTATTAAACATTATATAATAATAAAATATTAAATGATGGTATATAACATTAAATAGTATATTTAACATATACTACATGACATGAAATTTTTAATATATAAAATTCCTTGAGAGGAAAGTTAGCCCTACAGAAGTGAAGCAGGTTTGGGGGCGGGGGGGTGGCAGGGGACACTACAATTGTCTCCAAGTACGCAAAGAAGAGATTAGATTTATAGCTTGGTGCCAGAGGGCAGAACAGAAGCAATGGGTGGAGAAATCTGCAGAGAAGCCAATTTAGACTTCAAGTTAAGAAGTCAGATGTGCCAGGCATTGTGATAAGCACTGGAGATACAAAGAAAAGCAAAACCAGTTGATATCAGAAAAAAATTCTTAATGATTAGAGTTGCCTAAGAGAAAAGGCTGCCCTGAGAGGGGATGGGTTGTCCCCCCCCCCCCCACAAAAAATGGCCTTCAAAGAGAGGCGGATGAGCACTTGTCTCCTACATTATAGTTGGGATTCCTTTCAGGTGTGGTTTGGATTATGTGTCTCTTCTGATTCTTAAAGTCTGTGATCTTTCTTTTCCCAGCACAAGGTACTGAACACAGCAAACACTTATTAAATGTTTTATCAATACATGGATGGATGGATGGATGGATGGATGGATGGATGGATGGATGGATGGATGGATGGATGGATGGATTGTTGGATGGATGGATAGATAGATGGATGAACAGGTAGATGGATAGATGCTTGAATGAATAGTTAGATGGACAGGGAACTCACATGCTAGACCCAGCTAAGCCACAAATCCACTGTGTGACTTTTGGCAAGTAACTTCTCTCTAGGCCTCAATTTTCCCACCTGTAAAATGGATAAGGTTGTGGGGGTTGGGCATGTTGGACAAGATCCTTCAGTTCCCTTCTGCCTCTGACTTTCTATGGCTCTTCGGTTATGCTTGCTTATAGTACATGATCTGATGAGGAATGGCAACCTTTGCATACATTAAGGAAGAAAAGCAGATGGTCATGCCTCAGGACTGTCTGATTCTCTGCCAAACTGGCCTCAGGAAAAGAGCCAGCCCTTGCCCTAAATCCTTTGTGATTCAAAACTCCTCAATAATAATAATTATAATTATAGCTAGGAACTATAAAGTCTGCAACTGCTTTATATGTTATCTCATTGTATCCTTACTACAGTCCTGTAAGGAAGTATCCACCACTTCATGGATGGGAAACTGAGTCTGAAAGAGGTCAAGTGACTTAGGCACACAGCTGAGAAATGTCTGAGACAAGATTTGGACTCAGGTGTTCCTGACTCCAAATCCAACACTGCATTCACTTTGGTGCCTAGCTGCCCAAGGGAAGAGAAACTGAGTGGTTGGTAGTCTTATTTCTCAGGGAAAGAGGAAAATGGGATTAACTCCCCCACAGGAGAATATGGCTGACTCTCTCTGTTGAGCTACTCAGGCAAAAGAGGAAAGTGAGGCTAATTCACTGGCTATGCACCAGAGAGAATGGCTGACTCTCTCTGCTGAGCATCTTCCCAGAGGAGAAAGGGGCTCCAAAGAATTACTCAGAGTGAGGACATAGGCTGTGTCTATTTTCACCTACCAAAATGTCAGCTTCAGCCCCAGGCCAGTAAATCCCATGTCCAGCAGGAGAGCTGTTTCCTGCATAAATCAGGATAAACCTGGCCTCTGAGTGCCACCTGAGCTTGAATTTTCAAAATCGCTTCATACATTAATTTATTACATCAATAATTTCCATACGAGGATGTTGTCAAGTAAGAAATACGGGGTGTGCTGATGGAAGCAGAGCTGCTGCAGATGATAAAAGGCCTGGCTTTCAGGGGAGACATAAAAACACTCAAACCACAACAGAAGATGCTGAAGAAATAATTACACTGAGTGATGCCAACTGTTGAGTGACTGGAAGAGCCCCAACCTGGGAATGTGATTCACACAATCAGCAATTAATAGCTTAGCCACACTGGACCTTTTACTGAGAGAGAGCTCAGAGCCCAGCCACACTGGGCCCAGCTGATCAGCGGCTTCCTAGGAGCTTCCACCTGTCTGGTGTCGCCCGAATAGTACCATTTTCCTAACAGGGAGATCCCCAGGGTAGTTAGCAATTCTCCAATATGGTCTAGTTCTGAGAAGCATTAAATCATAAAGCTTGGCTTCTCTCATGGTGGGAGGAAGGGTAGAGAGAAAGGTCTTTAGAGAATTTCAGAGCTAGGAGGGTCCTTAGAGATAATCTAGTCCAACATTCTCTTGGGGAAACTGAGGCACAGGGAGGTCAAGAGACTTGCCCAAGGTCACAGAGCTCCTAAGTATCTCCTCCAATCTTCCAGCAACTAGGGAATTCAAACTACTGGGTAAAGGATTAAAGCAGGCAGCTAGATTGAAATTGCTTTGGGGAGATAAAAACCTAAATTCAGGTTGACAGGTCATTATGGAAGATTGTTATTTTACAATGAAATTTACAAAATGCAATGACAGAAGATTCTGGCCACTTAGATGTTGAGTCAGAGCACAGGCAGCTTAATTAGGGCCCTTTCCTGAGAGGGCCTGCTCACATACAGTGTACCAGGAACCTGCCCTTCAGTAACATGGCAGCTCTGCCCAGATCTTGGGCAGGACCAGGCAAAATGCAGCATCTTCATCAACCTTTGCTGGGGGTATAGGTGGGGTGGGGAAGGGGCTCTATGGCTGATCTTGACCCCCTGAAGTCCACCTACTCCTGGCCACATGCTCCTGTTCCAAAGTCATTTCCTTTCTGGGGAAGGTCTAAGCAATAAAATTATCCCTAGAGCAAAAACCTGGAAGGTAGGTATTGAAGGTCATAGGGAACTTGGCCATAGGAAGATTCCCTGATAGAGTCTGAGCTGCTCTGTTAGCATTGACCTAAACCATATCCTGGTCTTCGTGGGACAGGCATTAGTTTTCTACAATCAGAATTGCAAAAATGTTAGAATTGGAAGGGGCAATGGAAATCAATGAATCAAGTATTTCTTGAGCACCTACTATATGATAGTCAAGCAGCTAGGTGGTGCAGTGGATGGAGGGCTGGGCCTGCAGTCTGCTAGACCTGAGCTCAAATCCGCCCTCAAACACTTACTAGCTGTGTGACCTTGGGCAAGTCAGTTAGCCCATTTTACCTCAGTTTCCTCATCTGTAAAATGAGCTGGAGAAGGAAATGGCAAACCACGCCAGTATCTTTGCCTAGAAAACCCCTAAAGGGGCCACAAAAAGTCAGACACAACTAAAAACAACTAAATATACAAACACACATATGACTAAAGCACTGGGGATACAGGTCCCATGAATCAAATAATTCCTACTCTTAAGAAACTCACCTGGGGAGGCCAGTTGGCACAGTAAGTAGAGCACCAGCCCTGGAGTCAGGAGGACCTGAGTTCAAATCTGGTCTCAGACACTTAACACTTACTAGCCATGTGACCTTGGGCAACTCACTTAACCCCAGTTGGCCTACATTTCCCCTCCAAAAAAGCAAAAAAAGAAACCTTTTTTTGGTGGGGAGGACAAGAAATAAGTGCACAATGAATCTATATAAAGAGGATAATTATAAATAAGTACAAAGTGGTTTAGGAGGGAGGGAACTACATTTGGGGGCTCCAGAAACCCAGAAGGAGAAGGTGGTGCTTGAGCTTCATCCTAAGGGAGGAAAGGAATCCTATGAGAGGAGGTGAGGAGGAAATGGATTCCAGGTATGAGGAACAGCCAGTGCAAAGGCACAGAGATGGGAGATCACAGAAGTGTTCTGAATGAGGAAGAGTAAGAAGATCATTTGGCTGGAATGTCAGGTGTGTGAAAGGGAGTGGTATATACTAAGGCTGGAAAGAAAAGTTGGAATCAGGTAGTGAAAAGCTTTAAATGTACTACTGAGTAGCATCCTAGAGCAAGAATTCTTCAGCTGGGGTTTGCTGAGCCCCAAGAGATCTGTGCATAGTTTTCAGGGTGTCTGTGAACTTGAATGGGAAAAATCACATCATTATTTTAGCCAACCTCTGACTAAAATTTAGTATTTCCTTCCAGTTATTAAAAGCATGCTTCTGAGAAGGGGTCTGGAGGTTTCACCAAAGGAGTCCAGGACGTGAAAAAGTTTAAAAACCCCTGTCCCACAGGCAACAGGGAGCCAGCTGAGTTTATTAAGCAGGAAAGTGATGTGCTTAAACCTGTGCTTTAGAAAATTTCCCCAGGAAGTTTTGCACAGGATGGCCTGGAGTATGAAGAGACTTAATAGGAAGACTGTAATTTAAGAATGCTTCAAAGGACCAAGCAAATTTTTCAGGTGACATACTTGGTCCTTTCACCTTAAGGCAGGGGGATCAATTAGGAGGTTGCTGCAATGATTTAGGTGAGAGGTGATAAGGCCCTGAGCTAAAGAGAAAGGGTTAGGGGCGGCTAGGTGGCGCAGTGAGTAAGAGCGCCGGCCTCGGAGTTGGGACGACCCGAGATCGAAACTGGCCTCAGAAAATGAGCACCCACACATAAATAATGACTAGACGTGTAACCTTGAGCAAGTTACTTAACCCCAACTGCTTTAAAAAAAAAGAGAGAAAGGGTTAGATGTGAGATATGTTGTAGAGATAGAAACAACAAGATACAGCAACTGATTGGACAGGATGAGGAGTCAAGAACCTTGATCCCCTGGGAGACTGGAAGAAGGGCAATACCAGGCTACGTGAAAAAGTCCAACTCAGATTCTTCATTCTACAGAGGTCAAATAACTTCCCCAGGGTCCTACAGCTACTAAGTAGGCGAGCCAGGACTCATGCCATGGATTTCAATATCAAGAGCTCAGTGCTCTTTCCACTGCTTTGTCTCATTCCTCCCCCAAATAGTCCCTCATCCACATTTTGTGTTTCTGTAGTGATCCCCCATGATGCACTCTGGCCATCTTCATGCCTTGCCAATGGCTACACTAGTTCCCCTACCTCCACACGCCCACCTTCTGCTCTCTACCTCTTGTTTTCTGAACAATGATAAAATCAAAAGTTGTTCCTGGAAAGGACCTGCTGACAGCCACCATCCTTCTAACTCCCTAACCCAAACCCCAATTCCTGACTGTTACAGTGTAAGCTCTTCCATGGCAGAGACTATTTTTCTTTTTTTCTCTTTGTAATCCCATCATTTAGTACAGTACCTGGAACATTGCAGATGCTTGAAAGTCCTGTTTCATGGTTAATATGGAAATATGTTGTGCACGATTTCACATGTATAATTAATGTCATAGTGCTTGCCTTCTCCGTAGGTAAGGGAAGGAAGGAGAAAATTTGGAACTAAATTTTTTAAAATAATGTTATAAACAAGCAAATTAAAAAAAAAGAAATGTTGTTTCATTTCATTCTTCCTGAAAAGGTGAGGCTGGTCATGGATGTTTCAGTTGGAGTCATAACCAAGCTTAGACCAAGCAACAAGGTGCTCAAACACTTCTTGAACATTCACTATATTCAGGACACCAGCCAAAGTAGTACCATGGAGAGAGGCATTCCCTGGTTGCTACTAGGAAGGTAAATAAATAGGTAGTGGGGATTCATACTCCGGAGGGTTCAGAACCTCCCTTCTTAGCACAAGACTCTTTCATTCATTCAGGAAACCCCTGCTTGGCCAGGCAGTGTGCTAGGTGCCCTAGCTTTTGACCCAATTTTCTCAACACAAAGAGACAGATACCCTAAGTTATAGAGTCTCAGCTCTGCTCCTCACTCATTGTTCGATCTTTAATAAGTGACTTCTCCTTTCTGAGCCTTGGTTTTCTCTTTTGCAAAATGAAGAGATAGACTAGGCTGTCCTTGTGAATCCATGTTGAAGGGACTATGATTCTATTCAATAAATATTTAGCAAATATTTCCTGATATCGATTATGGGTGCCCTGTGGGCACCATGGGGAAGAGGGATGCAGAGATCATTAAGACATGGTTCTTATCTCCATAGAACTTACAGTTTCTAATAATGACATGACCTATGCAGTGTCTCCTCCATTTGAATTTAAGTTCCTTGAGGGCAGGGACTCTTGGTTTTCCTTGATAGCCCCAGGCCTGGTCCAGTACTTGATACACGCATAACAAGTGCTTAATAAATGTTTGTTGATGCATAAATTGATTAAAGTATCTCAGGGCAGTTAGGTGGCAAAGTGGATGGAGCACCTGCCCTGAAGTCAGGAGGACCTGAGTTCAAATCTGACCTCAGACTTGACATTTATGAGTTATATGACTCTGGACAAGTCACTTAACCCTGATTGTCTTGGGGGAAAAAATAATAATAGAGTATCTTGAAGACTTGGGAAAGAGGGATGACACAAAGTAACCTGCAAAGCAGAAAAAACCCTTGTTTCTAGCATTGGTGTTCTTCCATATCTTAAGATGTATGTCACCCACTAACACAAAATCATGAAATTCTGAGTTGGAAGGAGCTTTAGAAGTCACCTTGTCTAACCCTATCTGCTACGAAAATCCTTTCTGTTCCATCTCTGACAAGTGATCATTCAGAGTCCAACTGAAGATCTCTCTTCATTATTTCCAAAAATGGGTGATGACCCTCATCATTCCCAATACTCTTACCAATGAATCTCACATTTGGAGATGCCACCTGGCTTCATGAATAGGACACCCCTGCTCTGAAACTGTTTCATGAGAGTGACCTACCCAGATCAGCAAGGGAAGGGATGCAAATAAATAAACGTCAAGGGCATTACAGGACTGGTCCCCATACCACATGCTCACCAAGGATGGTCAGGCAAGAATTTGTCTCCAAGACCTCTCCATTCCTATCCTTTATTTCTGCTATAGTGTACATGTCTCACTGGCAGCTGAACTGGAGATCAGAGATCACAGCTGCCAGTCTAGAAATGGGTCCAAGCTTTCCCGCTTCCACCAAGGCTGGGTCCCACCTGCATAATACAAGTGAATCAGACTAACCTCTACATTGCTCTGAGTCCCATATCTCATGCAACATTGATAGGAAAAGACCAGGTACAAAAAGTTCCTTCTCAGGTACCCAGCTGAATTACAATGCACCATAGGGGAAGTGCTGATAAAATCAGGTTACCAAAAAGTTCGTTCCCTAGAATCCTCTTTGCCACCAGCCCAGAGGGGCCCTTGATGAAGGCCTGGTCCCCACCATCCTGGAAATGGAGCTGAGCACAGCTGCTAAGAAGACATCTCCATCCAATCCACTATCCCATCATGGCCTGGACCACTTTCAGGAAGCCTTTCAGTTGCTGTTGCTGCTAATTCTCCAGGATAGAGCTTTTACAAAACCTTCAGACTGCACTTCAATTGATTTCCTGGCTCTCTCTCTTTCATTTATTTTTCTGTGTTAAGAGGCTGGCAAGACTTTCTCCAACATTAATCAGGCTGAGTTCATTGAGCTTTTTATGCTTTGATACACACACACACACACACACACACACACACACACACACACACACACAAGCTTCTTATAGTGAGATGGATTTTTAATGACTTGATTTTTTAAATTACTTTAAATGTGGGGAGAGTCACAGCTCAGGTCCTTTGATACCTATCATAGTTTTTTTTTTAAGTATTCACGTAAAATTTCAAATTGAACATCAGTACAAACCACTAAATGTGTTTAGTGACTACTTATTTTAATCATGATGGAATCACAGATCTAGAGTTAGAAGGGATCTCAGAGGTCAAGCTAGTCGAATCCCTCATTTTGCAAATTAGAAAAATGAGGCCCACAGGTGTTAAGTGACTTTCTCAAAGACACATAGGCAGTAAACATCAGTGGTAGGATTTGAACGCAGGTCCTCTGCCTCAAAGCCAGTGTTCTTTCCATTGTCCATAAAGATTCTCTGTCCACCCACACTCATTTACTTTTCCTCATGACCATCATCACTGTGTGCATCTTTATTCTAAATACTCCTTTTAAAAAATCATTGTTTCATAAAGTTCTTCCCAGATTTCTTTGTATTCCTCATTCTTGTTGGTCTTAATTGCATGACACTAATATTTTATTCCCTTTCCAAGACTGTAAGCTCCATGAGGGCAAGAGCCAAGGCTTATATCATTCCATGAGTAGATCAAAAGACAAGTGCACAGTGGGTGTGATCAGACTGCAACAAGAAACGCCAAAGAATAATAGGAATAAAAGATGTCATCAGCAACATGTAGGATAGGAAGAGAACACTGTCTGGTCATGTAGTGAGGTGAGGAGATAAGCTGACTCATGCCTGAGAGCTCTATTGGCACCCTTGAAGTCAGGAGGAATTGAGGAAGGTCTCCAGCATAGCAGTTAAGTTGCTAGGATGACAGGGGATACAGAAATGATTCTATCTATGACATTTATTAAGCACCTACTGTATACAGGCACACTGTTCTCAGCTGTGAAGGAAATACAAAGGTCAGATGAAGACCCAAACCCAGGGGAGGAGGACTAAGAGGAGGAGGAGGAGGAGGAGGAGGATGTATGATAGTTCCACCTGCCAAGCCTGGAAGCAATAGCATTCTACCATACCAGATGTGGTGGGTTTGTGTTTACCCAATGGCTCTTGGTATCTCTTTAAACACCAAATACACAGACTCTATACACATAGCTGCAGCAGGCATTGCTTTCTACTTATCCCAGCACTTAAGAGAACTAAAATAACAATTTCTCACAGCATTTGCACATTTAAGGAAAGGGACACTTTACAAGTATTAAAAATTTCTTTCACATCCATTACCTAATTTGACCCTCATGACAGCCCAGTGAGGGAAACAAGGCAGGAATTATTTAGCTGCATGTTTTAAAGTGTCTTGTTCAATGTCTTATGCTAGCAAATGTCAGAGCTAGAGTCAGGGCCAGAACCTGAGTCTCTTTAGGTACTCGCTTGGCATTTTTCTCTACTATACTCAGTAGCTTCTGCCTTTGGGAATCTACCCTAAAAAACCTATAGCCCAAGTCCTCCACAGAGCTGGGGTAAACTGGTCACCATGCCTACAGAACTCATAATTTCTTGTCTCTACCACAATAGACATCTGTGATTTACCAAATTATTGCCCAATACACTCTGTCTATGAGTCCACAAAACTTGAGAACCTGGTCACCAGGGTGTCTAGCAATTTCATCCTGGAACCTGGGGTTTTTAATGCAATCTCACCCCAGAACTAAGCTTCCTTCTTTCAGCTCACATTTTGCTATCATAACAAGACAACTAAAAGGTGTCAAAACACAGGCTATCATGACCTCTGGGCAGACATCTTGAAGCAACATGTCTGGGGGTATTAGAATGTCTCAGCTATCAATACTCAGGCACCATCCTCTACTCATTCCCAAAGAGGGGACAGGATGAGAAGGGGCCACCACAGTTCCTTTTCCACTTAGAATGTGGCTCAAGAGATACACTGGCCATATGGGCTCAGCTCCCTCCCTCTTTAAGTCTTTTCTGGGAAAAAGAACTGATACTCATTACAGTTTTGAATTGAAGTGAGAAATCAAAGCCTTATAGAAACAATCCTTTTGTTTTTCTTTCCCAGAAAGCTGAAAAATCTCATCTGGCTGCTAAACTTAGGGGCTGGTTCTTTGATCCAAGGCACATCTGTCCAGTCCTGCCATTTGGTTTTGGAAATTGTAATGGATTTAAAGCGGGTTTCAAAAACTACCATTAATCTGCTGGAGGCACAGATGGCTGCACCCTCCTCTGCATATGAGTCGGCAGTAACAGGAGAGCCTCGAGGGCTGAGGGGCTCAGGTAAAGCCAGCCTGCTTTGTACAAGCAGGCAAAGGCCTAGGAAGTTTGGCCTCCCAGGAGGTAACTGACTTTGGGAAGAAGACTTTGAACTATAAAGCCCTTTGCACTCTTGATGGAGCCAAAGTGATAACAGAGGTCAACCACCCAGACTCTGGAGGATAAAGGGGAACTCCCCACACAATGGACCACAGCTGGGAGGCATTGAGGGTGCCTTTTGGGTAAATGCCCTGGACTTGGTGTCAGGAAGACCTGAATTCAAATTCTTCATCAGACACTTATTAGCTGTATGACCTTGAGCAAGGAACAATCATTCTCAGTCATGGTTTCCTCATCTATAAAATCTAGATATTAATAGCATCTACTTCACAGGGTTGATTTGTTGCTGTTCAGTTGTTTTCGTTGTGTCTGACCCTTCATGACCCCTTTTTGGGGGGGGTTGCTGGCCAAGATACTGGAGTGGTTTGCTGTTTCCTTCTCCAGTTCATTTGACAGATGAGGAACTGAGGCAAACAGGTTTAAGTAAGTGTCTGAGGCCAGATTTGAACTCAGGAAGATGAATCCAAGCCCAGTGCTCTATCTACAGTGATGGGGATCAAATGAGATCAGTGTGGTAAAATGCTTTGCAAATTTTATAATTCACTATATAAATGGTAATTATCACTATATTATCATTATTAATTCAATAAGCATTGAATTTCCTCTAGTTGCTAAGCCCTGTCCTTGGTTCTGGAGAGGTGCTGGAATGAAGAATGGCAGTCACTAACCTTAAGAGAGTTAAACTCCAGGGTAACTAGGTGGCACAGTGAATAGAGAACCAGCCCTGGAGTAAGGAGGCCCTGAGTTCAAATCCAGCCTTAGACGAGTAGCACAAACACTAGCCTGTGACCTTGGGCAAGCCACTTAACCCCAATTGCCCTACCTTCCCCCTCCAAAAAAAAAAGAAAGTAAAACTCCAAGAGGGGAGATAGGACAAGTTCACAAATGAGTGTCAAAGTAGAATGTGACAGCGGCAAAGGTAAAGGTTCAGTCAAAATGCTCCAGGAAGATTTAAAATGAGGGTCCTCAGGGAATCAGCAAGGACTTCAGAGAGAAGATGACGTCTGGTCAGTTCTTGAAGGAAGAAAAGAATTTCTACAGGCAGAATGAATAAAGTGTACTCCAGCACTCCATGAGGGCAGCCTGTGTGCATCCATGAAGAGAGTATGGAGAGTGTAGGACTAGATTAGGAAAGATCCAGGAATCCAGTTTTGCTGGAATGTGGAAAGTGAGAAGTGAAATAAGGTGGGTTGGACTGAGATTGTGAAAGGCCTTAAGTACTGACCTTAAGAGACTTAATTGGGATAGTAGCCAGGACCAGCATTTGAATGGAATTCCTTATTCACAAACAAAGTTACTGATAAAAGTAGCAGAGGAAATGATATACTTCTACTGAAATCCTGGAACTCAAAAGAAAAGTTTGGTAGTTAACCTTTGGAAAAGGATGCCCAAAGGGAGAGAAAAAGAAGTGATAGTCATATGATTACCCTCCAGACCACATAGACAGAAGGAAGAAATAGAAAAGACAGCCTAGAAGCAAGTAATGACAACAGCAACAATATTAATAGAATTTATATGGAGCTTTGAGATTAATCAAAGTACTTATATATTTTCTCACTTAATCCTCACAACAGCCCAAAAGGACAGGATTGCAGGTAAATAAGATAACAATAATGTTATCAAGAAGGCAATAATGTTAACAAGGAAGGCAGAACTACTCAATTCCTATTTTCCTCTGTTTTTGCTACCAAGAAAAATAATCTTTGGACTGGAAGGGATAAAACAAAAATGACTGAAAGGAAGTCAGAAACCAAGATAAATAGGGAGAGACTAAGAGGATAGTTGCTCATGGGTGATTTCAAGTCAGTAGGCCTGGACAAACTATATCACAGTATTATTTAAGGCATAACCTTTTCTGTGTCATGAACCACTCTGACAATCTGGTGAAATCTATGGACTCCTTTTCAGAATAATGTTTTTAAATAATGGAAGAAAATGCTAAATATCAGTTAGGTTAATGAAAATAAAGATGTAATTTTTTGCCACCCAAGTTCACAGAAATCTACCCACAGACCCTTTGGATGTTCATAGACCCTAGGTTAAGAACCCTTCTACTAGGATCATATAAAAACTTTCCTCAATGGCATTTCAATCCCTTCACAAGGTAGCTCTAGCTTATCTTTCTAGACTTAGAATATACTCCTTTTTACATGCTCTATGTTCTAGCCAAATGGCACTCCATCTCCCATTCTGTATTTAGGCATTGCTTGGTCCCAATAACTGGAATGCACTTTCTCTTCACTTCCTCCTTTAAAGCAAAGCTCAATATGGAAATATCTTTTGCATGACTGAACATGTGTAACCTACATAAAATTGCTTGCCATCTCAATGAGGAGGAAGAGGCAGGAGGAAGAAAAAGAAATTAGAACTAAAATTTTTTTTAAATGAATGCTAAAAATTGTTTTATGAGCAATTGGTAAAAATAAATATTTAAAACTAAGCTCAAACACCTCATACCACATGAAACTTTTCTTAATCCCCCATTGCTAGTGGCCTCCCTCCCCAAAACTACCTTGCATTTAACTTTCTTTTTATTTGTATTTGTTCTCATTATATGCATCTGTCTATACTTATACAAGATATTCCAAAAGTGTCAGTGCAATTTTATGTTTTTTATAGCTTATTGAGGTAAAATGATGGGAACCTTAGGAATAATTGACCATTTTATCTTTGATCTCATGTTAGAGAAAGAGAGAAATTAGATTTTAAAGGACCCTGTTTTGGGTTTTTATAGTTGTTATTGAGTCATTTCAGTCATATCTGATGCTTCATGACCCCCTTTTGGAGTTTTCATGGCAATGATACTGGAGTGGTTTGCCATTTCCTTCTCCAGTTCATTTGACAGATGAGGAATTGAGGCCAACAGGGTTAAGTAACTTGCCCAGGGTCACATAACTACTAAGTGTCTGAGACCAGATTTGAACTAAAGATGAATCTTCCTAATTCCCAGCCCAGTGCTCTATCCACTGTGCCACCTAGATGCCTTTTTAATGTGTCTAGAGAAGTTTTAAGCTTTGATAACTTAGAACTGCACTACCATTTTTGGGACACTCTCTATATCCCTATTGTCTTCCTCCATCAGAATGTACCTTCTTTTAAGTACAGATTGTTCCATTCATTGTACCTGTAACCTTAATACTTAGCCTAGTGCCTGATAGATATTTAAATACTTGTTGACTGACATCTAATATCCTTTCCAGCTCTATTTTGTGTGTGTGTGTGTGTGTGTGTGATTCTGATTCTAGAAAACTGATGTCTGAGTATTGCTAGTCCCACCAAGGTAGATCTGCTCTAGACAGAGCAGAGATGGTCCCCAGGGGCAGGTATTTGTGAGTCAGTCCCATGTTAAGAAGTCCTATTCTAAAAATGAGGATATGTGATTGCTGAGCCACTGTCAATGATCTTGGATATGTTCCAGGATGAACTAAAAACAAAATGCATATGGATTTTCAAAAATAAAAACAAGAGGAAGTCTAGTGCTGGGAAAAGTACACTTGTTTTCATAAAAAATGTTTATAGCAGCACTTTTGATGGCAGCAAAGAATGAAACACAGTAAATGCCCCTCAGTGGGAGGCAGAGCAAAGTGCAGAACTGAATGTAAAGGAATATTATGGGCCTATAAGAAACAGATGGGCATCACAAATACAGAGAAACATGGAAAGAATTCTATGAAATGACATAAAGTGAAATAAGTCAAGCCAGGAAAACAATAGGCACAATCATCACAATGATGCAAATGGAAAGACTAACCACCACACTGCATATAACATCACATTTGTTTCAATGTGTTAATAGGTTTTGCTGAATGTTTTCTTTTTTAAAAAATTGGTTAAAAGTGATGCCTCTTTGCAAGAAAAGGAGTGATTCAGAAGGAAATGTCAATGTAAAAGCACAGGATATCAATGGCAAGTTTTTAAAAGTAAATTAAAATAAAAAAAAAAAGAAAGAGCATTAGTTTTAGAGTCAGAGGACCTAGGCTCAAAGGCTTTGTCTGACACTACATGAGGACCTCAGGCCCTGCAGGCACTTAATCTTCCTGGGCTTTAGTTTCCTCATTTGGAAAATGAAGGGGTTGGACTAGATGGCTTGGAGGTCCTTTACTACTCTATGAACCTATCAGTTAAAAAACTGTGTTATGCCAAAAACCTTGAATTTGATTTCTGGTGAAAGTTTAGGATATGTTATTAAAGGGAAAGTTAGTTAATATCTAGAAAAAGAAGCAATGATCAAAAAAAGAACCAACATGGTTCCATCGAGAACAGGTCATACCAGACTAACCCTGTTTCTTTTTTGGACAGTTATTGTAAGGAGAAATCAGACTGCTGCCACAGAGAGTGCACCTTAATTTTAAAGAAGCATTTGACAAAGTATCTCAAGCTATTCTTATGGAAAGAATGGAGAAATGTAGGCTGGACAGTCTTAAAGTTAGGGGACTTGGAGATGGTTGAATGCTCTAACCAGTCATTAATGGTTCAATGTCAACTTGGAAAGAGGTCTCTAAGCCCAGATTGCCTGAAGAATTTTTCTTGGGCTTTGTGAAGGCTAACGATTTATCAGTAACTAGAACAAAGTCATACATGGTATGTTCCAACAAATTTGTAGGCTAGAAGGAATAGGTAACACAAAACATGTCAGTTAGAAGATAAAAGTGTCTCAACCAGTTATACCATTGTCCTGAATATAGTAAGACAAAATTTAAAAAGGATAAGTTTAAAGACATATGCTTGGGTTCATAAAATCAAGTACCTTAAGATGGGAGGAGGGGAGATTTTGGCTTGCAAGCAGTTCCTCTGACAAATATATGCAGGGGTTAGCAGACAGCAAGTTCAAAATAAAGAAATACTATAACATGGCAGTCAAAAGAACCAATATGATGTTAAGCATCATTGAGAGGCACAATGTCCAGGTCTAGGGAGGTGAAAGTTCTATTGTACTTCATTCTGATTGGAGCACATCCAGAGTCTTCTGGGAGTCACATGTTAGAAAGGATACTGATAGACTGAAAGCATCAAGCACAGGGCAAAAAGTATACAGGTGGGCTTTGAGATCATGCCATAGGAGGATCAGCAGAAAGAAATGGAGTTTAGCCTGAAAATGAAAAATCTTAAGGGGACATGATGGCTGCCTTAAAATAGATGAAAAAGTATCATGTGAAAAATGATCAGACTTGGTTAAGTTTTTTGGTCCTGATGGGGCAATAAGGTTGATTAGAGCTAAGAAGAGAAACTGAGGTACCTCAGAGACATCCCTTCAGAGAGGTCCTAGAGCAGAGCATGGATGATTACTTGTTAGAAATGTTTTCAGGGGGCAGCTATGTGGCGCAGTGAGTAGAGCGTCGGCCCTGGAGTCAGAAGGACCTGAGTTGGGATCCGACCTCGGACACTTAAATGCACACACAAACAAAAACCTAGCCGTGTGACCTTGGGCAAGTTACTTAACCCCAATTGCCCTCCAAAAAAGGCAAAAAGAAAAAAAAAACTTATCTTTAGGGCGGCTAGGTGGCGCAGTGAGTAAGAGCTCCGGCCTCGGAGTTGGGATGACCCGAGATCAAATCCGGCCTCAGAAAATAAGCACCCACACATAAATAACGACTAGCCGTGTAACCTTGAGCAAGTTACTTAACCCCAATTGCTTTAAAAAAAAAAAAAAAAGAAATGTTTTCAGGTTGGCCTACATGACTTCTGAGATGCCTTCCAACTCCAAAATTCTGAAATGACAAGGTTTTTATGTTATCCCATAAGCACTGGGGAATCACTGATGGTTTTTGATCAGAGAAGCAATACGATCAATTGAGTGCATTAGGAAGATTGTTTTTGTAATTGAAAGCTGGACATTGGCAACAGTAACACACCCATCAAGGTATAGGGGTCTTTCAGTGGATCAGAGTGAACAGGTCTTGGGCTCTCTATCCTCACAAGTTCTACCCTTCCTGTTGTTTTGGCAGTAACTAATTAGCAAATTGCTCCACAAGGCAATAAATATATTCTTCTTTGCTTTCAGTGACTGACTTAGCCTGGGGATGTGACTGTGCCCAAATCAACTAAGAGTTAATTTCAGTTTTTAAAAGCAATGATAACTGCTCTTTGTCAAATTGGATGAATGGTGCTTCTCTGTTTATGCCAACTGCCACCCACTAACTCAGCAAGATATGGAAGGCAATGTTGTTACTTAGAAATGGACACACCTTTCTTCTGAAGCTGGTCTTGACACAATGAACTCTCTGAGTCAGAAGTCTAACCAGGTCCTCACAGAATCATTCTGGCCCCAGAGAAATTAACTTGACCTTTAGTATGTGGGGTTTTGTGTTGTGGGGGGGGGGGGGAGGAGAATTGTTGTTTAAATTTTTTTTAAAGGCCCACTCCCAGGAATATGTCCCAAGCAAGTCAAGCACAGAAGTAAAAGCCACATATATACCAAAATATTCAAAGGAATACTTTCTTTGGTACCAAAAAACTAAAAACAAAATTAATGTACATCAACTGGAAAATGTTTGAAAAATTATAGCTTCTGGATGTTATGGAATATTACCACACTTTGGTACCAAAAAACTAAAAACAAAATTAATGTACATCAACTGGAAAATGTTTGAAAAATTATAGCTTCTGGATGTTATGGAATATTACCACACCATAAAAAAGACAGATATGAGAAATTCAGAAAACCATAGGAAGATTTGTATGAACTGATGCAATGAAGTGGAACTAAGAGAACAAAATTTACAAAGACGAAAATACTGTAAGGAAGTACTTCAAGGAAGTTACCAAAGTTGCACTATTTTCATTCCATATGATAATTGTAACTTATGAAACTTTTCTCAGTATGAGGATAGTTGAAGGGAATATAAATGTATATTTATGTATACATACATATATATGTCTATATAGGGGGGTATATGTGCATATGAATTTATATGTGAGTGTGTGTATATATGTGTACAGGTATACATAGACAGAGGGCACAGGATCAATTGAATAGGAAGGGATGATATTTTTAAAATAAATTAAGAGGTGAGAGAGGAATATAATGAGAGGAGATGGGGAGAGACAGAATAAAGTAAATTATCTCATATAAAAGAAGCAAGGGAAAACTGTTACAATGGAGGAGAAGAACAGGAAGGCAAAAGGGGATGGGTCAACCTTAGTCTCATTGAATTTGGCTTAAGGAAGAAATAACATGAACACTTAATTGGGTATCTTACTATACAGGAAAATAAGTGAGAAGGGGATAAGAGGAGGGATGATAGAAGGGAAGGCAGATTGGGGGGATGAGTAGTTAGAAGCACACACTTTTGAAAAGGGACAGGGTCAAAGTAGAAAATAGAACAAGAGCGGGGTGAGATAGGATAGAGGGAAATATAATCAGTCTTTCACAATATATCCACTATGGAAATGTTTTACATAACTACACATGTACAACCTATATTGAATTGTTTATCTTCCCAGTAAGGGTGGGTGAAGAGGGAAGAAGGGAAAGAATTTGGAATTCAAAGTTTTAAAATCAAATATTTCAAAAATTATTATTATTATTATTTACATGCACTGGGAAATAAGTTATACATGGAAGGAATGATTCACTAACCAGACACTATCAATCTTGCTAAAGATTCAGTGTGTTAAAACTCTACGAATGGTGCCAGGTCATGGTACTTGGAGGGAGATCGGTGATCAAATATTTGAAAAGCTGTCATGGGGTGGGGGGTAGGATTGTACACATTCCATTTTACCCCAAAGGGAAAAATGAGGAGTAGTGGGTTAGAAAGAGGCCAATTTAGCTTGACTTCAGGAAGAACTTCTAAAGATTTGAGGTGCCAATCATTAACCCATAAGCATGGGTTATGGAGGTATGGAGATCCATCTTGCCCTACTGGAAAGTTGGAGGGGGGATGGGGGATGGAGGAAGATATAGGAGAGAGCAGATTGGGGGAGGGGATGTTCAGTGGGATTGCTGTTTGTGGGTAGGGGAAAGATGGGGAGAAAATTTGTAACTCAAAATCTCGTGGAAATGAATGTTGTAAACTAAAAATAAACATGAAATTTAAAAAAAAAAGAAGTGCAAGATGAGGATGCATCCACGCTGTATATAATTTGAGGGCAGATCTATGTGGGTTGGGCAAACTTGGGGGAGGGGCCGGGGATAGGCAGGGGAGGGTTATGAAATTATTTAAGTAAATCAGGCAAAATAAAGCACTGAGTGGGGGTGTGTGTGGAAAGACCACAGGTTACCCAGGCAAGAGCAAGGCTTGACCAGAATTACTGGATAATTGCTTAGCTCACTTTGGTGATCTGTGGTCAAAAGTGGGTGTACACTTTAGGGTCAGCACATAATTAAAATAATCAGACCCTGCAAAGCACATGGACATTATTGCACATTGCCCCATTCAGTACATTCAGGCTGCAAACCACTTAGTGACTTCTTTCGACATTAGTGTGCTAACCAAGTTAGACTCTTTCTGTCTGAGAAGCATCAGGGTAAGCTTAACCACCACTTAGCTGTGGCAGTGACTGAGTCAGGGTCAACCTGAAGGAGTGATGTCCATTGTCTTCTATCCAGCCCTGACTCTCAGGTGATCAGGTACCTCTATGGATAAATACACTCCTAGGGTGTCAGAGAATCACAACATTTGGAATAGGAAAGGACCTCTGTGGCCACCTAGTCTAACCTACCTGGGGGAAAAAAAAACCCACTATACTATATTCAAAATCCAGTCTCTGTCTGACACTGTCAGGGAGGAGGACCCATCACCTCCCCAAACATCCCATTCTACTTTTGAACAGTTAGAATTTACCTAGCACTTCAAGGTTTGCAAAGCACTCTACATCCATTTCCTTAATTTTATCTTCTTAACAACTCTGCAGGTACTATTAGCTACAGATGAAAACAATTTAATCTGTCAAGACAGATTAAATGACTTGCTAAGGGTCACATAGCTAGTGTCTGAGGCAGGATTTGAACTCGCTATTCCAGACTCAAAGACTAAAACTCTACCCATCATACCAACTAGCTGCACCCCCTCCACTTCCCTCTGAGATCACTGTGTGTATACATACACACAAACATACATATACATACACACACACACACAAAGATACACACTTGTATATACATAGTAATTTGAATGCTGTCTCCTCCATTAGAATGTGAGCTCCCTGAGGCTAGGGACTATATTGGGGGTGGGGGGCAATTGGGGTTAAGTAACTTGCCCAAGGTCACATGGCTAGGTTTTTGTTTGTGTGTGCGTTAAGTGTCTGAGGCCGGATCCGAACTCAGGTCCTTCTGACTCCAGGGCCGGCGCTCTACTCACTGCGCCACCTAGCTGCACCGTAGGGACTATATTTTTGCCTTTCTTTGTATTCCCAGAATATAGAACGGCGCCAGGCATAAGATAAGTACTTAATAAATGCTTATGGGTTAATGACTGGCATCTCAAATCTTTAGAAGTTCTTCCTGAAGTCAAGCTAAATTGGCCTCTTTCTAACCCACTGCTCATTCTCCCTTTGGGGTTAAATGGAATGTGTACAATCCTACCCCCCACCCCATGACAGCTTTTCAAATATTTGATCACCGATCTCCCTCCAAGTACCATGACCTGGCACCATTCGTAGAGTTTTAACACACTGAATCTTTAGCAAAATTGATAGCATCTAGTTAGTGAATCATTCCTCCCATGAGCACAGAAGATATTTCCCTTTTTATAGGATCTCAAGATTCTTCATATTATTAGATCACAGAATCCTTAAATATTAAGAGCTAGAAAGCAACCCCCTTCACTATACAGATTAAGAAACTGATGCCAGGGGCGGCTAGGTGGCACAGTGAGTAGAGTGCCTGCCCTGGAGTCAGAAGGACCTGAGTTCAGATCCAGCCTCAGACACTTAACACACACAAAACAAACAAAAAAAAACCTAGCCATGTGACCTTGGGCAAGTTACTTAACCCCAACTGCCCTCCAAAAAAGAAAAAAGAAAAAAATAAATGCTTTAAAAAAAAGAAAAAGAAACTGATGCCAGAGAAGGGAAATGACTTGCCTAAAATCCTAAAGGAATATAGACTACTTCCAGGGGGCACATAAGGCAGTCTTTTGGGGGCTTATTTTGTATTATTATTTCTTTTCATTTGGATCAGCAGCATCTGGGCTGGTCACACCCTTTAAATAAAACTGATAAATGCCCTCCACCATTCAGCCAAGCCTGCCAAAGAAACACAATATAGGAAGGTCAGCTGACTTCTGTCTCTTTTTATACTCTTACCACTTACAAAGCAAATGGTTATTTTCCCCTGGAAATATTTCAGAAGCACAACATGAAGACGCTTATAGGGCTTTTATCATCTGAAGTGCTACATTTAGGCGGAAACATCTGTCACCAGAGCCTAACTCTTTGTATCTCACAATCCATATCCCATCATCAGCTGAGTTGTCATACCTGCCTGAAATCCACAACCATTCAAGCCCCTGGCACATCCCTCTGTGCACCCATTCACAGAGCCCACAGTAATATGTTATTCTTATGGAACTTTGTCCAATCATAAGTCATAGCCCTGGGGATGAAGCCTCTCCCTGAAAATTCCACTCCCCCACCCCGAGCTGTAAAGAATGGTCAGGAAATGAAATGTACTGTAAAAGTAAATTTCCCTGATAAGTGAACTGTTGAAACATTATTTTAATTGGTTTTGATGGGAATCACTCTAAAATATATTACAAATGTTCCTGCCTTAGTAAACAGAGGATACTAACTGCAATGGGTCCTTTCCTCAGATCCTCAGCTTTATCTACATGTGTCCATTTCCCCAAGAGGCTGTAATAAAAGGCTGGGGATGGGTGGGTTGGGGTTGGTTGCTCCTTTGTCACCAAGAATAAAAGTGCTATTTGGCCCTACACTGAATGGCCTCACACAGAAGCTGGCCTTCTGTAGCTGATGTTTCTGTCATGTCCTCTCTTGTTGTCACTGTCCCTTCTCACTGATATCAGAGTCTGCTTCAAACAGAAGCCATTCTACCCTCCAGAAAACTTTGCTCCCAAACCCCTCTAACCCTGCCCTAACTCATTTTCTGTTCACTATAACCCCTAGAAAGAAGTTCATCAGATCATAGCTCTGGAACTGGAAGAAACCTCAGAAGTCACAGAATTCAATGCCTTCATTTTACAGATAAGAAACCCAAGGATCAAAGAGGGAGTAAACACCATAGGGGGGATTTGAACCTATGTCCTCTGATTGGAGCAGCCAGGCCTAGAGTCAGGAAGACTTGTCTTCATTAGTTCAAATCTTGTCTCAAACACTTATGTAACAGCAATGCTACTTGCAGCTGCTGTAGTGGTGTAAGACCAATAACACCAGCACACAGGAGGGCTGCTTGCACAGGTTCTTTGATTTTCTAAGTGCTTTTCTAAAGGAAAGCAACTCAAAAGGGGTCAACAATCTTACTTTAATCAATTATATATATAATTTAACTAGTTCAGGGGAAAAGTCAGCACCATGAAGTTCAGAGGAAATGCAAACAGAAATTACAAGCAGAAATAATCGCATAAAGACCAACAGACAAGGCTTCTAACCATCTAATCAAATGATATGTACATCACAGATCAATAGACAGATCCAACTGTCTGACCATTACCTATATACAGTTACCAGAGAGAGAAGCACCAACATCTGGGTTTTCAGAGCTGGAGGGCTCTTTAAAGGCTACCCAGACTCTCATCTGGCTGCATCACTCAAACATTCTTCCCATGTGTAAACCCCAACACAAAATGCTAACCTCATGGTATATATACACTTCTTCAGGGTCAGAGGGTATCACAATCCTTGCGACCCACTGACTAATTACAAAGTAACAAAAGGTGTGTGCCTTCCTGAAAAACAAGCCTCCCCTAATCAAGTTTCTCTTATTGGGCTCCATGTGAAACCTATTAATGGTTGGGGAAGATCTTCAACTCCCATTAACATTACAATTTAGCAGCTGTGTGTTCCTGGGCAAGTCACTTAACCCTGTTTGCCTCAGTTTCCTCATTTGTAAAATGAGCTGGAGAAGGAAATGGCAAAATACTCCAGTATCTTTGCCAAGGAAACCTCAAATAGGGTAATGGTGTCAGACACAACTGAAAAACAACTGACCAACAATAATCTCAAATAGTGCCAGTGTTCTTTCCAAAGATTGGTGGAGAGAAAAATTAGAGAATAAATTAATCCATAAACTTATATCACAGAATTTAGAGTTAGAAGGGACTTCAGAGACCAATTTCTTCTACCCCTTCATTTTATGGCTAAGGAAACTGAGGCCCAGAGAAGAGAAATTTCTTGTTCAAGATCTCAAAAATGCTAAGGAAAAAGGAAAGACTAGAAACCAGGTCTCTTGACTCCTAGACCAGTGCTCTTTGTATACTTTAAAAGTTTCATATATGTAACAATACCTACTCATTCATTCAGTAAAACTTCCCTATTTCTGTCAATTGTGCTACTGTCCTTCTAGTTACCCACATCCCAGTGGGGGCTCAACGAGCTGACTATGAGTGTAGCAGCTGTCTTCAGTTGCTACTGGAGCCAGATGTTCATATCCTGCATAAGTGTGAGCGTCTTCCATAACACAGCCACTTTCATGGGGATCTGCTCCAACTGTTGCTGTGGCTGTGTGGTCTCACCATTCCCTGCTTGGTGGGGAGATGGGGGGAAGGAGAGGGAGAGATGGGGGACTACAGTTTAGGCTCTCTGTAGAAAATGACACTACCATTACCTGGGCCTGGGAGAAGGCATTTGAAGAGAGTCATATACAGTATTGTCATATCTCTATAATAAAACCTGACCCAAGCTCCCCTTCCAACAGAAAAAGAAGTAGAGTCCACCAGGGAGTATAAACCAATGGCTTGCTCAGCTCGGGAGCCAGGGTTTCTCAAAACATGAAAATCAAAGAGGATGAGACAGAAATAGAAAGACTGGAAGCTAAATCAGAGAACTTTAAGTTAGAGAGATCTGCATGGACCAGAAGGCATGCTACCAGTGTGTCAGTAAAATTATAACTTTCTTGATATAATCTGGCAAAAACTAGAGGCTAGATCACTTCAAGAGCAAGAGTGTGTCAGAACACCAAAATCCAGGGCGGCTAGGTGGCTCAGTGAGTAGAGCGTCGGCCCTGGAGTCAGAAGGACCTGAGTTCGTATTCGGCCTCAGACACTTAAGGCACACACAAACAAAAACCTAGCCGTGTGACCTTGGGCAAGTTACTTAACCCCAATTGCCCTCCAAAAGGGAAAAAAAAAGAACACCAAAATCCAAGGGGCTGAGAGGGAAGTAAAAGAACTAGGAGCTATGGTAGAGATTTCAAATCTGCAGTCTTCCCAAAAACTTGACCTTCTTGGGGCAGCTCAGTGGAGCAGTGAATAGAATACTAGCCCTCGAGTCAGGAGGACCTGAGTTCAAATCTGGACTCAGACACTTAACACTTACTAGCCATGTGACCTTGGGCAAGTGACTTAACCCCAACTTCCCTCCTTTCCCCCTTCCAAAAAAAAAAAAAAGACTTGATCTTCTCTAATGATGTTAAGATGTTAAGAGTTCCTTCTCCCACCCCCCCCACCCCATCCATGGCAGTGTAATCATGTGTGGATCATGTGTAGATCCACCATGCAACCAAAGTATATTCCTCCCTCCTCCCTTCCTCATTGAGGCATCCCTTGCAACAAAGGTTTCAAAAGAAAGAAAAAAAACAATTCAATAAAACCAGCCACATCTCAACTTTGTGGGATGGTGTGTGTACTATTCCATACCCATAGACCCACCCCTAATAAAGTGAGGGAAGAGCATCTAGATCCAAACTTATTATCATCATATTGCATTTAGTTTTGTTTTATTGTTCCTTCAGCTTATATTTTTGGAGCTATTATGTACATATTTTATATATTAATAATTAACCATGAATCAAATAAATTACATCAATTAAATAATCAAAAATTGACTATTGATTAATAACTAATATAATATTATGTCTATTCTATATATCACATATACATTTTTATATATGTTCATATTATTTTTCTGACTTTGCTGACTTTCTTCTGCATCAGTTCATCTGTCTTTTTGTATTTTTCTGAATTCTTTGTTTGTTTGTTTGTTTTTTAGGTCACAGTAATATTCTATTACATTCACTACTACAATTTGTTTAGCCAGTCCCCACTGATGTGGATCTGCTTGTTTCCAGCTCTCTGCTTCCACAAAATGGGCTACTTTATGTTGCTATATATCACTATGCTTTTTTTCTTTTTAAATTAAGCCTTGCTAGTAAGGCTATGAATTCAGATGCCCAAGGTAAGAATCTCAATAACCTTTGACTCTTCCCTCTATCTCACCCCACTCATCTCATCAGATGTTGTCTTATCAAGTCTTCCCGAGAAAAATCCTTTGTATCAATTTTTTTCTCTGAACTATCTTTCATATCCCATCATTGCCACCGCTCTAATCCGAGCCATCATCAACTATCAGCTCAATTATTTCCATATCCCCTAAATCAAGGGTACTTAGCCTGGGGTTAGTAGTATCCCAAAGGGTTTGTGGATGGACTTCAGGGGGCTTGTGAATTTAGATAGGGGGGAAAAATCACATCTTTATTTTCACTAACCTCTAATTGAAATTTAACATTTCCTTCAACTATATAAAACATTATTCTAGGGAGTCCATAGACTTCATTAGACTGCCAAAGGGGTCTGTGACACAAAAATGTTAAGAACCCCTGCCCTAAATGGTCTAATTGCCTCTAATACCATCCTTCTCCTACCTCTGCCTATGTAACCTTCCTAAAGTAATACTCCAGTAATATCACACCTCTACTCAAAAACCTTTAGTGTTCCCTTTGTTGCATTGTCGTTTTTTCATATCTGACTCTTTGTAACCCTATTTAGGGTTTTCTTGGCAAAGATACTAGAGTGGTTTGCCATTTCCTCCTCCGGCTCATTTTGCAGATGAGGAAACTGAGTCAAACAGGGTTAAGTGGCTTGCACAGGGTCACACAGTTAGGAAGTGTCTGAGGCCAGATCTGAGCTCAGGAACATGAGTCTTCATGATTCCAAGCCAAGTCCTCTATCCACTGCACCACCTAATGGTTCCATCATGCCTATCAAATAAAGAATTAACTCACTGTCTTGACATTCAAGGTACTCCACAGTATCGCTATAAACTGCTTCCTCTATGCCTCCATTTCCAATCTCCTCACCTACAATTCCTTTTCACGTACTCTGTTCTTGCCAAACTGGCCTATTTACTCACTGTCTTTCATTCTCATCTTAACCTCTCCCATCTCCTCACCTTTGCTCAGGCAGCCTTTTATTAAGGGGATTTGTTCTGTGAAATTTGGAATCAGCCAAAGGGCTGCACTTGAGGACCTAGAGGGTCACATGTGGCCTTGAGGCCATAGTTCTCTATCACTGGATCAGGCCATGCCTTACGTTTGGAGTGGTTGATTCATCTACTCCACCATCCCATTAATTCCCCATCTCCTCTCATCAAAACTCTTCCCTTCCCTGAATGCCCAGCCCTCAGGGTCTCCCTTCCTATGAAATCTTCCCAGATCAGCCCCATCTGGAAGTATTCCCTCTCTTCAAATTTCCCATCACACACTGTTACCAAGATAACCGATCATCACTAGGCACTCTTCCTGCAGTGATAAGGCCTGGGCTAGGTCATGAAGATGAGAGGTGTGGTTCATCACTCTGTATGTCCTCTCTTGGATACACTCTGGGTCCTGAGGCTCCCAAGCATCACAAGACCCTCCGGGAGAATCTATTCGATCACTTCTTTTCTTCTCCTTTCTCATATTAATGTTTTTCTTTTTACATCACTATCACTTCCTAATGACACTTTGCCCCCAGAAAACCCTCCCTTTTGACAAAAAAGTAGTTAAATAAAACAAATTGACACACTGACCATGAAGAATGTGTGCCTCATCCCATACCTGTAGCCTACCACCTCTTTTCTAGTGCTGGGATGTCATGATTAGTCACTGCATTGATCAAAGTCTTTCAAAGTGGTTTTTTCTTTATATTATTGTGGCAAATGTGTAAATTGTTTCCCTGGCTTTGCTAACTTCACTCTGGATCTGTTAATGCAAATTTCCCCAAGTTTCTCTTAATTCTTTATCATCATCATTTTTTTTTTTGCTTCTTTTTTGGAGGGCAGTTGATGTTAAGTGACTTGCCCAAGATCATATGGCTAGTTTTTATGTTAAGTGTCCGAGGCCAGATTTGAACTCAGGTCCTCCTGACTCCAGGGTCAGTGCTCTATTCACTGTGCTACCTAGCCGCCCCGTCATCATTTCTTATAGCACAACAATAGTCTATCACATGCATATTCTGCAAGTTATTTGGCCATTCCCTAATCAAAGGACTCCCATTTCTGCTTACAGCATCAATTCTTCCAGTCATACCGCCTGATCCTGTCTCCAAAGTTGCTTTCTGCAGCCCAAACACTTTTGCACTTCATTAAAAATTTAGTCAAATCAGATGGCCTTCCAGATCTTCATTTATGGCAAGATTTTAGAAGAACCTCCAAAGGAGATGAGTTTAGTTGCTTCTCACCCACAGTCAAGTAGAGATGTTTAAATGAGATAAATCAGTTCCTGCTCTGATATACCATGGAGATTCAATGGGACTTGAATGCTACCCCTCCCTCAATAACACAACCTACTCTGGGTGCCAGTGAGCCCCATCCCACACTTATTTAACTCAATATTTCAAAGATATGGCAGTTGCTAACCCTGGACACTGAAGAATAACACTTAAAGATGGGGCTCTGCCCAACATGATGGGCCCTTGCATGAGAATGGACTCAATAACTCAGGAGTAGGCACCAAGGGGACAACAATGGTAGGATTCCCCCCTCCCCCCGCCCCCCAGGAGAACTTATTTGACTAGAATGCATATGCTTAGCAGGGTGGGGACCTATTAGTCCCTTGATAAGCATTACTCAAGGTCCTTGGTCCAATAGTTTAATCTGGTAATATACAAAATAGGGCAGCTAGTCATGGATAAAGTGCCAGATAGAGTTCAAATCTGGCCTTGGAAACTTACTAGCAGTGTGATCTTGGCAAGCCACTGAACCCTGTTTGCCTTAGTTTCCTCATCTGTAAAATGAGCTAGAAAAGGAAATAGAAAACTGCTCCAGTATCTCTGCCAAGAAAACCCCAAATGGGGTCACCAAGAGTCAGATACAACTAATTGACAAAAAAAAAATGTTACCAACAAGTTCTGGTGACAGAGGAGCTTCATTAACCTTATGTAAGCTACAGTGCAACCTATGGGAAAATGGAAAAGTGGATGGCAGGTGGGACCCTCTGCAGAGAGCTGCAGCAGCTGGACTACAGCATTGGAGGATGTGTTCTCTTTCCCATCTTCCTCAAGGCTTTTATGTATGGCCTTGACAGTAATACCTCAGAAAAAGGCTTGGTGTTTTGTCTGAGTCACAGATGGGTCCTTATGCTGCTTTGGAGCCAGGAAAGAATATATCCCAAAAGGAGAAGAGCAGTGATGAGGCCCTCAGGATTTAGCCTCAGGCAGGGCCACTTAGCTGATCCTTCAAAACTGACCCCAGTCCTATATCCTTGGGAGAGAGTTTTGTAACCAACTAAGATGCTCCTCATAGCACATTGCCTGGGCCTCTCCTTTGTGCCCATCATTCCTCCTTGGATCCCAATTATTCATGTAAATGTCCTTCTCTTAGACTATAAGATCCCTGAGGACAAGGACCATGTCATGTTTAATCTTTGAAACCACTGGTCCAGTGCTTCACACATGGTGGGTGCTTAATATACGCTCACATGAAGTGATAGGAGTTGAACTGACAATTACTATGCAAAGAGAGACATAGGCATAACATGAGGGGAGACAAATGAATAAGTCACAGCCTCTGTCATCAGACTCTAGTAGCTGGTGCTGGGGGGTGGGCAATGTTGTCTAGACATGGACCTGAATAACCTCAATACAAAGGCAAGACATGATAGGCTCCGACAGGGACTCCAGAGCTTGAGCTAGAGCCTGAGGCTGGTCCCAGAAACCCAGTGACATGTCACTACGGAGAAGCTAAAAATACCCACCATTTGACGCCATGCATCAAATTCCTCCTGCTGTGTGAGTAACAAAGACATCCTGTAATCAGGCAGGCTCGGCACAATGATCTCCGATTGCTCAAGGAAGCCTTGATTACCACTCACTGCTGAGGAGGCTGGTGCGGACAAGCCTGAAGACAGTAGGCACTAGGTGCTTATTGGAAAAAAGATTCAGGCTCCCAGGATGATGATGACAGAGCTGGAGGGACTCTCAGAGACCATGGAGCCAAACCTGCTGATTTTAGATGAGGAGATGGAAACCCCTGTAACCTTGAGTAACTTGTCCAAAGTTGGATTCTATTACTAATGCTCTTTACAGAGCTGCTGCCTGATGAATACTGTCAGTCAGTCAGCAAACATTTTTAAAGTGCTTATTTACTATACACCAGGAACTGTGCTAAGCATTGGGGTACCTCAAGCCCTCAAGAAGTTCACTGTCTTACTGGGGGAAAACAACATGCAAACAACTATATAAAAATAAGCTAAATACAGGGATATATTTGCTGTTTATGTATTTAGAGCTGGAAGAGACCTTAGAAGTATTTTAGAACAACTTCCCTGCTTTACATATTCAGAAATGAAGCCCAGAGAGGTCAAGCAACTTGCTCAAGGTTACACAGAGAGTATCAGAGATAAGAATTGAACCCATCCAGTCCAATACTCCTTCCTAAACAATTTGGCTTTGGCTGAGCCTGAATCATGCTGGACCAGTTCAACAGGACCTTCTGCCATCTCATCAGCATATCCTCAAATCTACCTGGGGGCAGCTTGGAAGCAGGCTGCTTCCTTAACATTACTAACTCCATTGATTCATTACACTTGGGCTTGCTCTCAGTATTTTCTTGGGTATCTGATTGTCACTACTGGCACTCTTTGCAGCAAATCTGCCTGCTGACCTGCCAATCACTGTCCAGAGACGTGATGGGAGAGCCCTTTGGGGAATCCATCCCATTGGCCTGGAATTTATTCCCTCCAACCTCATCTCTTCTTAGAGACATTGTGCTCTCTCCCCTCCCATCACTGGCTCATAGATTTACAGTTAGAAGTCATCTATTCCCCCTCCTTCATTTTAAAGATGAAGAAACAGGTCTAGAGAGATGAAAAAACTTGCCCAAAGTCACACAGATAGTAAGTAACATAGACTGGGTTTTAACTGAAGTCTTCTCTAACTCACAATCCATTTTTCCCATTGCCCTATGCTGGTGATGCCCAGCTCAGGTACCACCTCTTCCTCTATAAAGGTTTCCCTAATCCCAATCTTTTAATCAGGTGCCCCAGGCAGAGCCAGAAGTGATTTCCCTGAGACTCCCCCTATGTACTCAATCATTACATCTTTTCTTCCCTTCTTAGCCCCTGCAATAGATGGGGAGCTCCTTGAAGGGAAGGGTCACATCGTTGTTCATCTTTATAGTCACATGACTGAATCTTGCACACAAGCAAGCACTTATTAAACCTGTCTTGAATTAAATGTATATGAGCAAGCTGAAACTATGGATAGGTTCAAGAAGGGTTCATATGAACTCATTCCATAATGACTATGTATCTACAGTATGCAAGGTCCTTTGCCAGAAGCTAACTAGGAAATGGAGATGTACAAAAAGGCATCCATGACCTCATGAAGCTCACAAGCTCACCCCTTTTATAATCACCCACGATCCTCTCCAAACCAATCTACCCACTGGCCAGTCCACTTACTAGTGTCCTTCAGAACTCCAGTTCTATTATCAGTGAACACCCCTCCCCACCACAGCCTCCAACTTTTCAACGAACATTCCTCCTGCCTCAATTTACTCTAAGCCTGGTCTTGCCTGAGGCTGTCACATTCTTCTCACTCTTCTTCTTTAATGGACACCCCTCACATTCCCGCTCTTAGAGCCAGAAAAGTACTAGCCATATTCTTTGCTCCTGCTAGTGCATCCAGGCCATTCCTGTATCACCATCACTCAATTATCCTGGCATTTCTCCTGTTTTTATGATGCAGAAGAATGGAGAGATGCCCCTAAATCTCTGTATGCAATGGTATGGAATTCCCACTTCCATTTTGTTATCACTTATAAATTTGTTTTTTTGTTTTTAAAAAAAATACTTCTTATTGGCACATTACCTTTATTTTCAAATACGTTTCTCCCCCTTGCTTACCCAGAAGGCCATTCCTTATAACAAAGAATAAAATAGGAAAGAAAAAAAACAACTCAAGGAAAATAACCAAAACATCAACAGAATCAGACAGCATATTTGGTGTTCCTCACCCATAGGTCACCACCTCTGAAGAAGGGAGAGAAGTACCTTTTCTCCTGTCTTTGTGTGAGGCCAAATTTCATCATTATAATCATGAAGCATTTAGTTTTATTTTTTTCATTGTTTTAACAGTCACACAAACACACACCAAAGGCCCAGTATGTGCAAAGGTGCTTGGGGGAGAAAACTGAGAAGAATAAGACATGTCCCTGATCTTATGGAGCTCATACTCTGGCAGGAGAATTGCATATATACACAAATTCAGCAGACTATAGAACAAGACTAAGTGAATAAAAGTAACAAAGAATACCAAGTGGCTAGCTGAAATCTATGGTTGGGCACAAAGTTTAGAAACCTAAGATTTCATCCCTGCTCTGCTTGGCGGTGGGGGGTCCTCAGATCATTGATAACCCAAAGTCAGTAAATATTTCTTAGCATTTATCGTGTGTTCTTGAGTACTATTTAGCTAAATCCTGGTTCCTGACCTCATTGAGTTTATAATGTGGAATCAGGCTACAAAGCACAAAAGGAAAAGTGTTCATTTTAGAGTCAGCAGAGACCTGGATTCAAGTCCTGCCTCTGACACTTACTAGGTGCTTCTTGGTACCTCAGCTTCCTGATCTGTAAGAAGCTAGCATTTACATATTGCCTTAGAGTTGCAGCATGTTTTACATATGGAAGTAGGTGCTATAATGATTCCCATTTTACAGATGAGGAAACTGAGGCACAGAGAGATTAAAAGTGAGTTGCCCAGGGTCACACAGCTAAGGAGTGTTGTCTTCCTGACTCCTGCTCCTGCACTCTATCCATTATATCACCTAGCTGCAGATAAGATTCACCTTGCAAATTTATTGTGAGGTTCAAATGAGATAATGGATGTAAAGTGCTTTGTAAACCTGAAAGTGCCATATACTTAAACATATAATATATAATTATCAATTATTAGTATAGTTTCATAGTATTACTATTATATACTGAAGTAGTATGTTGGTGTTGTTGTTCCAGTTGTATCTGACTCTTCATAACACCATCTGGGATTTTCTTGGCAAAGATACTGGAGTGGTTTGTGGTTTTCTTCTCTAGCCCATTCTGCAAATGAGGAAACTGAGGCAAATGGGGTTATGGGACTGACCCATAGGGGCAGCTAGGTGGCACAGTGAGTGACATAGTGACCTGAGTTCAAATCCAGCTTCAGACACTTAATACTTACTAGCCATGTGACCTTGGACAAGTCACTTAACTCCAATTGCCCTGCATTCCCCCCTCCAGAAATCAAGAGAGAGAGAGAGAGAGAGAGAGAGAGAGAGAGAGAGAGAGCCATGGTCACACAGCTAATAAGTGTCTGAGGACAAATTTTAACTCAGGTTTTCCTAACTCCATACTAAGCATTCTATCCCCTGTGCAACCCAGATGCCCCCTGTAGTGTATATCTATGTATGTGTGTGTATGCACATACATACATACACATATACATATTTATGTATGCATAGAAAATAGTTACCACATAAAATAAAACACAAGTACATTTGAGGAGTATAGCAAAAATGTTGTATCATGGTGAGATTGAAAGAAGAAAAGATGAACGTCCACTGGGATGAGGTGGGAACTCTGGAAAAGCTTTTGTGAAGCAGCAGCGGCTGAGGCATGCTTTGAAGGATGAGCACATTATGCATTGTTGGTGGAGTTGTGAATTAACTCCACCATGCTAGAAAACAACTGGGAATTATATGAGAAAAGTCATTAATATATCCATGTCCTTTGACCCAATAATCCCACTACAGGGCATATACCTTTAAAAATAGGTAGATCAAACAGACATACTCGTGGCAGTGCCTTCTTGGAAGCAAAACACTAGGAACAGAATGGTACTCAGTGGGCAGAGATGGCTGAACAAATTGTGCTGTGCAAATGTAACAAAGTATTCTTAGCATCACAAGCGATAACAGACTTAAGGAATTCAGAGAAACAGAGATCTGTCTGAAGTGATATAGGGCAAAGAAAACAGAACCAAGAGAAAACGCACACAGTGACTACAATAATGGGGACGGAAACAGCTTTTAAAAGGAAGCTGAATTCAGTTTAATTGCAATGACCAGTTGGTTCAGAGGAGAAAGAATGAAATGTATTTTCTTCCTTTTGGTAGAAAGGTGGGGGCTATGGGAGCAGAATATTGAATACTCTGTTAGACATGGACATTCTGTCAGTTTCGTATATGAATGTTTTCTTTATTACAAGGGAGGGTTGGAAAATGACATAAAAACAAACAGCATCAATAAAACTTTTTTTTAATCAGTGATTAGGAATCTGACGAGTATCACTGGAGAGGGGTAGGATTTCAGACATGGGGGAAAGTGTGGGCAAAAACTTGAAGGTGCAAGACCACAAAGAAGACTCACGGGGCAGGGAGAAGTCAAGATACACAATAATGCAAAGTCCACAGAAGAAATTCATATGAAATAAGAACAGAAAGATAGACTGGTTCCATATTATGGAAGACCTTCACTGCCAGACCAAAGAGTCTGTATTTTATTTGGTAAGCAAAAAGGAACCACCGAAGGATTTGGGGTAGAAGAGGTGACTGGACTAAACATTAAGATAGGTCAGGCAGTATGTAAAGGTCCCTACTGTACTCCAGTGGCGCTCAGTCAGCATCTGTGAGATGAATCAACTTTCTACCTTGTTCAAACCTGAGCTCCCAGAGGGTTTTGTTTGAAAACAAACAGTTGGCTACAACTTGAATGTGATATAACACAAATGTATATCTTAGAGACAGTCAACAGCCCATTTTACCACAATCCCCAAGGGCATGCTTTGGGAAGCCTGGATTATTTGAGAAGATTGATCACCTGTCTCTGATCAGGTCTGAGTTTCAGAAGGAAAGCTGTTCTTTAAAACTCTAGAAGTGACTTCTCTATAGGAGAGACATTCTGTGCTCTCCTCTTTGTTGGGGGTGGGGGGCACATTTTGTAACTTTCAAAAGCTTGTGGTAGTTTTAATTCTACCTCCATCCTAAGTATGACTGACATCTTGTACTTAGCTAAAGCCTCATTCATTTAAAACGCAAGGGACCAGAGGAGAAGAATTTAGAATTAACTGGATTTTGATAATCAGGAAGTTGAATTAACAAAAAATAGAGCAAGTAGTCAGATGGGGAATCCTGGTTACTGTGATTTGCCTTCAGTTCTGAACAGGGAGAGAAAGAAAGACAGATTCACTTTACATGAGAATTCACTGATAGAGGTAGATAAGGCAGTTATCATTACTCCCATTTGACAGATGGAGAAACAATGATTAAAACAACTTCCTTATTTGAGAAGACATTGAAGTACGAAGGAAAGAGCACTGGTTCTGGGGTCAGAGGACCCAGGTTCAAGTACCACTTCTGACACTTACTACCTATGTCACCATGGACATGTCATTTCATTTCTATTGGCCTCAGTTTCCTCATCTATAAAATGAAGAGATTGAAATAAACAGCCTCAGAGGTCTAGATCTATGCTCCTAGATAATGGTAAGCTGACAGCCAAGACAGGTCTGCTGGAAATGAAGATAGAGCTCTATCTGCCAGGTGACTTTTTCAAGATGAAGAAAGAAGCTTAAATCTCAATCCTGCAGTCGTTCTGCAAAAGGAAATTATTAGGGCAGGAAAATCTCATTAGGCACCAATCAAATAATGAGGCAGGCTCAGAGCCCCCTGGAAACATCACCATGTATGAGTTACACACGATGGTTAATCAGGAAATGAGAAAGAGATTGAGAGACACCAAGACCCGAGCTGATAATCTCTTTTATAGCTAAAGCAACATCTCGGGAACCTTGCAGGTAGTGCCTCTTAAATGGGTCACAGTGCTGTAAGCACACGTGCTGCTTGTGCAGTCCCCCACCCCCTACAAACACACTGCCTCCTGCCAGGAGGTGAGAACCTGATCAGAATTGTTCTGCACAGTGTAAGATGCTTCATGAATCTTAATTGCTTTGGTACTTAATGAGTAATGGGATCCATTTGGGTAACCCTTTTGTTGCTCACTCATTTATTTAACAAATCTTTCCCGGGTCCCCGTGTCAGTCCCAAGCTATTGGCAAGCAGAATAATGAAGGTAACACGACAACAGGACCTCTATGCACACACTCAAGGGCTTACAGCTTTGCAGATGCACTTGGAGAAAAGCTTTTCTGTGAAACCAAGGATCTGAATTGAATCCGAGCTTCCTTTTTCCTTTGTCGTTGTTGTTCAGTTGTTTTTCAGTCATGTCCTACTCTTCATGATCCCATCTTGGCAAAGATACAGGAGTGGTTTGCCATTTCCTTCTCCAGCTCATTTTACAGATGAGGAAACTGAGGCAAATAGGGTTTAGTGACTTACCCAGGGTCACACAGCTAGTAAGTGTCTGAGGCCAGATTTGAACTCAGGAAGATGAGTCTTCCCAACATTCTATCTACTGTGTCGCCTTGCTGCCCCCTTTTCCTACAGAAGCTTAACTGGATTCCTCTCCTGTTATGGACATTACTACTCAGCACTGCTGCCATCTCTCCCTAAGGCAGTACAGGAGACAAGAAGGCTGGATTTACAGTCCAAGGACTTGGGTCAAAGTTTTTCTCTAGTCCATACTAAGCTTTGTGTGAACTTTGGAACATCTGTTTTCTTCTCCAGGCCTCACTTCATTCACCTGCAAAATAAGAGGGTTGGCCTAGATGACCTCTAAGGTCCCTTCTAGGGCTAAATCTATTACCCCATGGCTATTGTGACCTTGGACAGCTCACTTCATTTCTCTAGGCCTCCTTAGCTTCCTGGTCAATGAAAAAAGGAGCTGGCCCAGAGGTCTCTAGGGTCTCTCACAGCCTTAAAGTTATGACCATGTGATCCTCAGCCTCAGGGGCAGGATTTCCCAGACTATAGGCTACTTGGCACTTTGGTACATGTCAGCAAGCATTTATTAAGCAGCTACTATGTGTCAGATGCTAGAGATACAAAAACAAAACTATCCTGCCCTCCAGATACTAATATTCTATTAGAGGGAAACAACTTTACTCAGAGAAACAGACACAAAATATATGTAAAATTAATACAATGTAACTTCAAGAGCAGGGAGCCCAGACCTTTCAAGGGGTTAGGAGAGGGCTCTTGGAGATAAGAGGCACTCACACTGGGTCTTGAAGGAAGCTAGGGGTTCTAAAAGGTAGAGGCAGGAAGGAGAGGCTTCCAGTAAAGGGGGACAGCCTGTGCCGTGGTACAGAGATAGGAGATGGAGTACTGTGAAAATGGCCAACAGGCCAGTGTGTCTGGAATCTGAAGAGTGATGTGCGACCAGCCTGGAGCCAGATTATAAGGGGCTCTCCAACATCAAGATCAGGCGTCTGTGTTTTATCCTGGGAGCTATAGTCAATCATCAACAAACATTTATGAAGCATCTGCTATGTACAAAGACACTGTGCTAGGTGCTGGGGATATAAATACAATGAATGACACCATCACTACTTGCCAGGAACTGGCATTCTAATAGAGGGGGAGGGGAAAGTATACAGAGAGGTACAGATAGAATAGATATATAAAGAATAAATACAAAGTCATTAACTACAAGGTAGTTTGGGAAAGATGACACTAGCATTTAAGAGGATCAGGTTAGACACAGTTAAACACTTGCATCAGCAATATCGATTTGACAGCTATGTGAAAGACAGATTGAAGAGGTGAGGCCAAGAAAATGATATGCACAATGACTGCAATGATGTAAGCGCAAAGAATAATCACAGAAAAGAGTCAAAAGTGAATGGTACAAAATTTTAAGGAGCACTGCTTAAAAGAAGACACGGGAGAAGACAACACCACCTCAGTCTTGGGTAGAGGTGGGAAGTTCACAAGTGTTGTACATTACACTTATTTTCAAACTTTATTGATGTGTTGATCGCTTGAGCTGATTCTCTCTCTCTCTCTCTCTCTCTCTCTCTCTCTCTCTCTCTCTCTCTCCCCTTCTTTCTCCTTTAATAATATTATTTATTATATGGAATGACTCTCTGCAAAGAGTTAGGTAAAGGTATACTATCAAAAGAAGTTGTCTATTTAAAAGCTGTTGTTTTTTGAAGAGAAATATACCAGATGACAATACAGTTAGAGAATTCAGACCTTATTGAACGACCAGACTCAAGAGAGTAGTGATGAGTGGACTGATGCCATTTTACAGGGAGTTTTTAAGTAGATCACACCAGAGATCTGTCCCTGACCCTATTCTGTTCAGTATTTTTTATTAGTATCTTAGATCAAGGAAAAGATGGCATGTTCATCAAAATTTCAGATGGCACAGAGCTGCAGAGGCTATCTAACACAAGAGATGAGAGCATCATTGTCTAAGAATATCCTGACAGGCTAGAATGAGGAGCCAGATCTAATATGATGAAATAGAAGTGTGATCTCCACTTAGAATCCTTGTGATTCTGAGTCATTAGCTGCCCAGGCTGAAAATTCTTTTTATCCATGCATGTCAGCCTCATTTCTCTTGTGTCCCTATTCTGTTTCATTCTACCCTTCCATTGTTCCTCCTCAAACCCTGGATTCATTGTTAGCAAAAAAAAAAATCATCATCATTGTCCTATGCTTTCCTGCCAGAAATTACTATATATGTATATGTATATATTATATATGGGAGTTTAATTTTCTACATACATGTCATTTCCTTCGACATAGTGCAAGCTCCTTGTTGTTTAATTTTTTTCTTGGAATATGCAAGAGAGTCTACCATAGTTCCTGGAGAATTTTTTTTGGACCAGACCTATGCCATAGAAATTCCTGTTGATTCCATTCCATCTTGTCTCCTCTAGCAGATCGCCCCTTCTAGCATCTCCACTCTCTCATTTATCTTTCATCTCTCCTTGTCTATTAGCTGCTTCCTTACTCTACTGCCTGTCAATATGCTCATGTCCCTCCATCCTCAAAAGATCTTCACTTGATCTATCCATCCCTGATAGCCTCTTTCCACCCTTTGGTGGCTAAACTTCTTGAAATGGCCATCTACAGCAGATGCCTTGATTTCCTTTCTTTTCACTTTCTTAACTCACTATAGTCTGGTTTCTGATATTATCATTCAATTGAACTGCTCTCTCAAAAGTTTCTAACAATCTCTTAAAGTTCAAATGTAATGGTCTTTTTTCAGTTTTCATCCTTTTTGACCTCTCTGTAGTCTTTGACACCATCAATCACCCTCTTCTCCTTAATACTCTTTTTGAGCTAGGTCTTCTATCCTGGTTCTTCTACCTATCTGACCACTCCTTTTCAGTCATTTTTGCTGGATTCTCATCCAGATCATGCCCACTAAACATGGATGTCCTCAAGGGCTCTGTCCTAGGCCCTCTCCTCCTTCCATACTACTTCACTTGACGATCTCTTCAGCAGTCATGGATTAAATTACCCTCTCTATACTAATGATGCTCAAATCTGCTTATCCAGTTCTAACCTCTGTGTTGACCTCAAGTCTTGCATCTCCAATTGATGGACATCTTGAACTCAAACTTAAATTCAAAAAATTGAACTTAGTATTTTCTCCCTCAAAAACTCTCAACTCTTCCTAACTTCCCTACCAGCATCCTCTCAGAGCTGCAGACTCACAACCTAGGAGACATCCTTGAACCCTTGTTCTCTCTAACTATATCCAATCTGTTGCCATAGACTGTCAATGTGACCTCTGTAGGGTATCTTACCTAGACCCCCTTCTCTCCTCTGACACTGCCACCACCCTGGTGCAGTTCTTTATCACTTCACATCTGGATTATTGAAAGTCTGTGAATTGATCTCTCTCCACAAGTCACTTACCATTTCATTCTATCTTCTACTCAGTTGTCAAAGTTATTTCCTATGTCACTCACCCATGCTCAATCAATTCCAGTGGCTCTCTATCACCTCTACAATCAAATATAAAATCCTCTGTTTGACATTCAAAGTATTGCATAATCTTTGCCTTCTTCCCCCCTCCCCCATTTTCCAGTCTTCTTACATCTTATATTCCCCTACATACTTTGGATCTAATGACTGGTTTCTTGCTTTTTCTTAAGCAAGATACTTCATCTCCCAACTCTGCATTTTCATTGGCTTTCTCCATGCCTGGAATTCTCTTCTTCCTCATTCCTACACCTGGCTTCTCCAACTTCAAGTTCCAGGTAAAATCCTACCTTCCACAGGAAATCTTTCCTGATCCCTCTCTTTTCTAGTGCTTACCACCAGTTGATTATCTCTAATTTATCCTAAATACAACTTTTTGTTTGTATATAGTTGCTTGCATTGCTTGTCTGCACCTCTCCCGTTACACTGTGAGTTCATTGAGGGCAGAGACTGTCTTTTGTCCCTTTTTGTATCCCCAGTGCTTAGCACAGTGCCTGATACATAACAGATGCTTAAGAAATGTTTACAAACTGACTAGTGAGGAAACCACTTTCATAGATTCGAGTCAGTAACTGTAGTGCAACTTATAGTCCTAAAAAGCGCCCCAGTACATAGTTGGTGCTTAATAAATGCTTGATATAAATTGAATTGAACTTTGGGTAGAAGTTGTAGAGAAGCAGACAGGCTCAATCTAAGAAAGATAATTTTCAAATAATTAATGTCTAAAAATGGAAGAAGCTATGAAAAGAGGAAGTGAATTTATCACTGAGAAGAGGTTGGCTCAACATTTATAGCATTGAAGAAGGGATTCTCATTCATGTATAAGTGAGACCCAATAACTTTTGAAGTCCCAATGCTGAGATTCTGTGTAGAGTCCCACGGTTCTCAAAGGATGGTCCAAGTCTCCCTAGAGAAGTAAGGGCTTTAGAGTATAGGTAAAATGTTGAGTTTATTTAGCTTGTAAAGAAACACAGTTCAGCACCACTTAACTGTTCAGTGATGAAAGTAAGAGAGGACAGTGATTTAACAAGGGGAAGTGAGAGCAGTGTGAGCAAAAGCAGAGGGGCAGGAAAATACAAGGTTCATATGTGGAAAATAAGCAATCTAGTGTGACTAAAAGATAGATTATGTG
This sequence comes from Gymnobelideus leadbeateri, assembly GCA_011680675.1. Taxonomy (NCBI): domain Eukaryota; kingdom Metazoa; phylum Chordata; class Mammalia; order Diprotodontia; family Petauridae; genus Gymnobelideus; species Gymnobelideus leadbeateri. The sequence continues at coordinate 91,895 of WOXC01002673.1, read as the reverse complement.
AAGAGGAGCAGTATAAGATAAGGCTGGATAGGCAGGGTAACATCAAATGATCCAGGGTCTTGAATATTAGGTTGTAAAGTCTGAACCTTCCTCAGGAGACAATTTGGGAACATTAAAATGTTTTGAGCAGAGAAATTACCATTTATATTACTATAAAATAAGTTTTACATTTATAAAACATATATTGATAAAAATAAGAAGAATATTTTTACTATTTTAATGGGATGTTAGACTCAGCTGAGGTACCATTTCCTCGATAAGGCCTTGCTTGATACCCCAGCTGGAATCACTTCCCCCCCAATTAATGTTTTATATTTTACTTTGTATTTACATTTTATGTCCCTGAGTAGACTATAAGCTCCTTGAGAGCCAGCACTATGTCCCTCTGTCTTTGTATCTCTAGATCCTCGTTCCTAGTAAGCTGACTAAATGCTTCCATAAGCATTGTCCTTACAACCTCCCATGGAGACTATGAGTATGATTATCCTGAGGAGAGTATGAGGCACAAGACACTCAAGGAAATTAAGTGATTTACCCCAGGTCATAAACTCCATAAATGTCAGAGCCAAGGCTCGAAACTATCTGTTTTCTCCAAGTGTAGTGACTTTTTCCATGACACCATATTGCTTATCTCTACTTAAAAGGAGAGAAGGATTCAGAAAATATTTTGTAAGTACTTAAGGAAACTCTGAACTTCGGATGGCACAGCAGATAGACTGCTGGGCTTGGAGTCAAGGAGACTCATTTTTCTGAGTTCAAATCTGGCATCAGACACTTATTAACTGTGTGACCCTGAGCAAGTCACTTAAGCCAGTTTCTTCATCTATAAAATGGGATGGAGAAGGAAATAGGAAACTACTGTAGTATTTTTGCCAAGAAAATCCCAAATTGGGTCACAAAGAGTTGGACATGACTGAAAAATAACAATAAACAACAACAAAAAAACTAGGGCAAATGCAAAGGTTTATACTTGGGCTCAAAAACTCAACTACTAAATAAATAAATAATATATTTTTTTAAAAATCAACCACTACCTGTATAAAATGGAGGAAGCATAGCTAGACAAGTTTGTATGAAAAAGAGCCAGAGGTTTTAGAGAACCACAAGTTCAATAAGAATAACACAGCTGTCCAAAAAGCTAAGGTGGCATCTTTAGTCTGCATTAATAGAGCGACAATATGCAGAGCAAGGAAAGTGATAGTCCCCCTTTTCTTTGTCCTGGTCAGGGCACATTTGAGATATCTTGTTCTGTGGGTCAAATTTTCAAAAATGATATCAACTAATTAGAGCTCTTTCAGAGAAGGACAATGAAGATGATGAGAAGACTAGAACTGTATCACACAAGTATCAGTTGAAGGAACTGGGGGGTTTTGTAGATGTCAAGAGGAGACTTGAGGGGACATAAGTGCCACCTCCAAGTATCTGAAGAATCATCATAAGGAAGAAGACTTATTCTGCTTGGCCCCATAGGAGAGGGGAGAGGACAGTGTGAGGAGACAGATTTTAGCTTAACATAAGGAACAATTTGCTAACATTCAGAACTATGCAAAGGTGGAAATGGTCAGCTCAGAAAGTAGTGAGCTCCTCATTACTTAGAGTCTTCAAACATAGGCTGAATGATCCTATGTCCAGGATGCTATGGAAGGAATTCTTGCTTGGGCAGCTGGAAGAGATGATCTCAGAGGCAACTGGATTGCTCTCTGACTGAAAAGAACTTGCTATTTTCAATGCATTCATATGTATTGACTTGGAAGTTGGGAAGGGGAAGGGGGGAGTAGACTTTAAACATTATAAACACTCTCCTAAGCCTTCCAATCCACCAGCTTCCACAAAAGCAAATCCACAGGTGCAGTCAAAGTGATTCAGCCCAAGTCTTCCCTTCATAAAGAGGAGATGCCTCTTATTCTCTCCATCAGACAGCAAGGTCAATTACATCTGCAACAGACTGATAGAGGGATAATTAAATCTGTCTGTCACTGTGATCTTTGCTGCTGGTCAGAATATGCCTGTGAAATAAGGACTCTAAATCATTGTGTCCCCTCTGTGATCTAGTGCTGGAGAAACTCTTGCTCAAGAAGCAGGCCCAGAAAACTAGCCAAGGTCAACATCAGTTAATTAACTGGGGGTGTATGGGCACCTAAATTTCTGAAGTAAACATGTTGAGGGATGGGCTGAGCAAAGCTAAATCTTTATAAGAGGTACAAGGATATCATAAAATAGCTCCCAAAAAGCTCATAGATTTAGAACTGGAAAGGAACTTAAAGGTCATTTTACATCTGAGGAAACTAAATCCAGAAAGACTATATTACTTAGTCAAGGTCATACAGGTAGTAAGTGTCAGAGCTGGGATTTGAACTCAGGTTCTCTGACTCTAAAGCCAGCTTTCTGTCATAATGCACTCCAGGAAATATTTAAAACAAGACAATCAAGAGCCCTAGATTTATTTTGTATTTATTTTGTAAAGGGTGTAGTGGGTAGAGAGAGAGCTGGCCTCAAAACCAGGAAAACCTGGGTCTCTGAATAATGCCAGCCAGTGCTCTAGGCAACTCTGTGTGTGTGTGTGTGTGTGTGTGTGTGTGTGTGTTTCTTTCTCTCTTTCTCTGTGAGTTTCTCTTTTTCTCTCTATTTCTCTCGTTGGTAAAGGGAGTTTTCTCACTTGGGAGCAGAGGTATGCTGGAGTCAGCTCCAACCAGCTTGCTAATCCATTAGTAAATTTCCAATATTAGTATTTCCACCTCAGAAATCAGCAAAAGCTACACATTAGTACTTGATGCATTGTTTATTGATCGTCTGGTCTTATGAAAGTGATGAAGAAAATGTTTATAATGCAAATTAAGCTTAAAATTATTCATGTACACACTCTCCCTCCAGAGTCAGTTAATTGTTAGACATTTACTACAATACCTACCTAAACCAATAAAATCACAGGTTCAATATCTAATCTATTATTTTGGATGCCTCTTTTATTTATCTATCTGTTTACATGTTGTTTCCCTCATAACTAAGAAACTTCTTCTCTGAGGCCAGACCTTCAATTTAGAGGGAAATGAGACCAAGTGGTGCTGTGGAGAAAGTATGTTTGATTCCCAACCCTATTATTTGCTACCTCTAGGAGGCAATAAAGTCAATTTGAACTTCTGAAGCTAGATTGAGAGGACCTGAGTTTAAATCCCAGCTTTGACACTGCCTGTTTGATCTTAGGTAAACTCTCTGGGTCTCAGTTTCTTCATCTGTAAAAATGAAAGGCATTGGACTAGATAACTTCTAAGATAACTTTCCAACTCTAAAACCATGATGCTTAGCAGGAAAAGATATCCATACATCGTCCTAGTAACAGAATTCCCTCTCTAAGGGTAAAAACCCTGCATTTGTCTAATGTAAACGCCTGGCTTAGACTAATTTAAGACTGGTTAAGTTCAAGGATAAAACATTCTCCTTGTTCCTGTTTCCCTCTTTGCCTGTGAGCTATTGATCTGGGGCCTGAAGCACCTTTCTCTGAGTTTTGGCACATACCTCAAAGCCAGAGTAACCAAAACTTGCCTGTAGGTAGCTGAAATTGACTACAGGATCCAGCCACGGTTACTACTGTGAGCTCCATAGCCACTGGCTGATTGATACCCACCGTAATTGACCCAATAATGATGAAAACATTCAGACCTATTCCTGCAGGGGACTTTGGGTCTTCTCAGGGAAGTATCAGAAAATCATAGATGTGGAGACTGAGTCCCACCTCATTTTACACATGAGAAAACTAATGCCCAGGGAAATGAAATGATTTGCCCAAGGTCACATAGCAGTTCTGCCATTTATATACATATGTGTGTGAATGCACATATACATTTTCATCACAGGCCAGGCATTTAGCTGTATCCACTTACAGGTCATTGGGCAATGTGCTTGGACATTCTAATAAATCATCATCCCAGCTCCCCAGGTGTGTGTGGGCTCTCAGTTGCTTTGTCTTAAAGGTTTCCTAGAGTATGGGGTAGTAGAAAAAGCTAAATTTGGAATCAAATGTCCTGGGTTCAAGTTCTGCCTCTGAAATCTGCTGACTGTGAAACCTTGGGCAAATTAAATTCTTTTTGCTTCAGTTCCTTCAACCGTAAAATGAAGGGATTGAATCAAATAACCTTTAAAGACCCTTCCAGCTTTAAATCTATGATCCAAATGGATCTATGATCCATTTGGGACCTACTGCAGCTAGGTGGTACAGTGTATAGAATGCCAAGACTGGAGTCAAGAAGACCTGAGTTCAAATCTGGCCTCAGACACTTACTAGCTGTGTGACCCTGGGCAAGTCACTTAATCCTGTTTGCCTCAGATTCCTCATCTGTCAAATAAGCTGGAAAAGGAAATGGCAAACCACTCTAGTATCTCCACCAAGAAAGCCCCAAATAGGGTCACAGTCAGACACAACTGAAAAATGACTAAACAACACATAACTTTCTATACTGGTATTTTTCATATTTTTTAAAGACCAGACTTATAATTTTGTTGGTGTAATAAAACTCCTTCTACCAGAGCAGACCAACACCAGTTTTGCAACTTTTAGTTTTAGAGAGCTGACTGCTACACAGAGAAGTCAAGTGACTTGTCCAGGGTCACACAGCCATCAAGTGTCAAAGGGACTTGAACTCAAGGTCTTCAAAAGTCAATCCACACTACTTCAATCTGCCTTTTGCAGTAATGAGACTTAGATGCAATGCTCACAACAAGCCTAACATAAGGGAAGCTCAAGGCACTGTGCAAATGTGTTTATTATTATCACAAGCTTAAAAAGTAAAATTTTAAAGTAGGGGTGTTGGAGAGAACAGTTATTTTGGTAAACTTTAGTAAGAAAATACCTTTCTGTTCTGAGTTTCTCAACAAGCCCTAGACTCATGTGAATCAAGTTTGCTTCAAAGTAAATCCAGGAACTGACACTGGAAATTCCCACTTTGGCTGAAGACAAGTGTCAAAGGGTGAATTATATATCTGCCCCCTCTTGGCTGGAGTTTGAGGCAGAATCTGCCTGCTGAGAGTAGAGCTGTCTCTGGCAAAGATGGAGTATGCACAGGTGCCGTGATGCAGCTGCTGCTCACACACGCAGAGAAGGATGGGCTCCTTCACCTCCCTAGTTCCTGAACTCCCCACCATGTCTGCGTCTCTGTGACATCTGTCTGGCTTAACAGATGGAAAGTTGGAGGATCACAATTATACTGAGGATCCCCACTCCGTCTGAGAGAGTAGGGGACAGATCAGGATCTACATTGTTCTGCCTGGCTCCATCACTAAGTAGCAGTGTGACCTTGAGGAGGTCAAGTGTGACTCAGTTTCCTCACTCCTAAAATGACTGAGCTGGACCTTTGAGGCCCCTCTTAGCTCAGAAACCCTAGGATTCCATAATTTCAGTGAATGATAATATCAGTGACACTTAGCTGGTCAGTTCCTCTTTGGAATTTCAGTAGCACTGGAGCATAGGCATTACTTTGTGAAAATCTGGTGGAACAGTGTGAGCTGTGCAAAGGACACTGTATGTGTAGTCAAAGGACCTGAGTTTAAATTCCCATTTGTCACTCATTACCTATATGACCTTGATAGAGTCACTTTAACTCTGTGGGCCTCGGTTTCCTTATCTGGAAAATGAGGGGACTGGTCTATGTGAGCCTTGAGGCCTCTCTTGACTCAGAGTATTCCAGAGTAGCAACATCTAAATAAACCTGAAAGGCAACAACAGCTTTAACTAGCCTGGCAAGTGCCCTCTGGAATCTCAGGACCACTGAAGTGGAGGAGTAGCTTTATGAAAAGCTAACCCACAAAGACTGTGCCACAAAACCCAGATCCCAAAGTGTGAACTGTCCTTAGAAGGGCTTTTGTGTTACAAGACCTCTCCCTGCCCTACACACTCCTAACTTCCGCCTGAAACTATAGTTCTGGCTGGAAAAGCACCCTCCTGGAGAGCAAAAGTGTACCCTGCCTCTCCCCTCTCCCTTCCAAGGCTTGAGGGGAGGGCAGAGGGGAGGTGTCTCTCGGAATCCTAACTCCCAAGCAGACTATGTCTTCAAATTCACCACAAGAGAAGAAAGTAACAGAGATCATGATATGAAAGAAACATTTTACAGAGGAGGGAAATGAAACTAGGAGAGGGAGTTGTCCAAGGTCACACAGTTACAGGGCTAGGACCTGGTTCTCCCAATTCCAAGTCTAGTAGACTTTTCCCACTTCAATGCCAGCAGAATGAAACAGCCTGACCTTTAAGTATTTGCTTATTTACACACACACACACACACACACACACACACACACGCACGACACCATTCTACTGGGCCAATGAGTGCCCCTCTAGTCACAAACTAGGTGTTCCTGGGATGTTTAAAGGTTCTGCAGGGCATCTTCACCTCTCCCAGTCGGAGAGAGCAGTGTATCTTTTCCAGGAAGTGGAACAACAGAAGAAGCACTCTGGATACACACACACACACACACACACACACACACACACACACATCCATCCACATGGGGCACAGACACATGGAAACACATAGAGATATATACAGAAGTCATATGGACGTGAAGCAACACGCAGGTACATGCCGACCCACTGAGGACCAGAAACCCATAGAGATAGGCGCAAGCACACACACACACACACACACACACACACACACACACACACACACACCACGCATCCACGCACGGAGATGCAAAGGTACGGGCATACACAAGCAAGTGTATTCGCGGGGACTTAGGGATATACACATCGAGACACGCAGACGCACAGATCCACAAACATACGGAGACGCAGGGGGTGTGCATGGGGTTATCCTACTCCTGGCTTGGGGCTCAGCTTCCTCAGAAGCCCTGTGGGTGGGGGTGAGGGGTGGTGATTTCAAGGACCAGGTGCGCTCAGCTTCTGGAAGCCCGCGGGGCTGACACACAAGCGGGCGCAAACACACAATACACACACACACACACACACACACACACACTCGCGCCCCCAAAATACGACCCCACCTTGTCCGGTTCTTGCCGCATCTTCCCGTGGCTGCTACTCACCCGTGGCTAGGCGCGCCGGGTCCCCCTGCTCCTGCCAGTGGGCACAGCCATCCCCACTTATACCCTCCCGGGCACAGTCGGCTCCGGACGGAACGGACCTAGCGGCGCAGGGTGCGCGCAGGTCGCCAGGGCTAGGGATACTCGGGCGAGGGACGCTCTCCCGGCAGCTCGGGCGGGCGGGGCGCCAGGCGGGGCACACTCGGCAGAAGCCGGGGACCCACTGCAGCTTCTGCCTCCGCAGCCGCCGGCTAAGGAGCCGCCGCCGCCCCTCCCAGCCCGCCCCAAGTCAGGCAGCGCGCACCAACAGAGTTTTGGGCGCCGCCTCGCGGCCGCGCGAAACACTAAAAATGGGTGGGGGGGGCAGGGGGAAGGCAGCAGAGATGCGTGGAATGGGGCCAGGATACTGGACGCGAGCGGGAATCGAGGGGGATAGGCAGTATCTTTCGCATGCATAGCGTCTCGTGGTGTTGGGAGAGGCCTGGCAGTCTGGATCCCGCACAATCTGGCAACACCGTATCCTTGCAGATAATCTCCTACTTCCCGCCGCTTACTCCACTCCACTATCCCCAGACTGAACTCTCTATCCTCCCGACATAGTGTGTCCTCCCACCCCCACCCCATTCCCTCTGGTCATGCTTCCCTAAATCTAGAACGTCCTCCCCGCCTCCTTTTCTTGCTGAATTCCTTCCTTACTCAAATGCTGCCTCCTTCAGCAGGCTGGGCCCTCACCTGCCTTTCCCAAGTACTTATAATGCAATGTTGTGTATTACAATTATTGCTGTAGCGGGTGCCTTATTCCCCTTAGTTGCCTTGGCAAACTAAATGAAGGCAGGGACCTTGGCGATTTCAACGGTGTCTCTTGCGCCCAGCACCTAGCACACTGATCTGAATGCAGCGGTCACTTGATCTGCTTTAAATGGAGAATAGCTCCCTAGATCCTGAAGAGGGGAAAGAGCTGGAACTGGGGGTCCCCTCAGTTGTTACCCTTCCACTGACCTCCAGCAGCAGGGTTCCTGCAGCTCTGTTCCTCAGACTTTTCCTCCTCCCAGCCAAGGGAGTTAGTCCTAACCTTGAAAGGTCCAGACCAGTAATGGGCCTGAGGGGAGTAGTCGAGGGGGAAGGAATGGCAAGGCTGTCCTTTGGTCTGGGGCTCTGTAAGATTTCAAAGTATCCTCAGAGGCTGCTGAATAAAAGGGGGACGTTAGGAAAAGCCAGGAACCAGAGGCAGGACAGAGCAGCAGACAGGAAGGCCAGAGATGCTTATTATCTCTCCACTACGTTGGAGCTCGGTTCTTTTGACAAAATGAAGCCCAGCATGCTTAGTTCAGGCTAAGTGACCTGGCTGGAAGTAGAACCGAGTCGCCAGGGGGCAGGTCCAGCCCCCATCCTGGTCAGTTGTTTTACTAGTCCAGGGCCACAAACCATGGTAGACTTTTCCAGGGAGGCAGAGAGAATGGGCCAGTGCAGCCAGTCTATCATATGACTGCTGGGAAATTTCTCCAAACCCATGGGGGGAGGGAGTGAAACTGGTACAAACTGTGCCCAGGGCAAGTACACCCTCAATTGAAGGAGTGGGGCAGGGTATCACCATGTGAATTGAAGAAGAGGTCCTATGATATGTGGAAAAGTAGGTGAGTGCAACAGAATGGGGCAGGGGAGGAGTTCATCCATCCCTCCATCAGGTAGCTCCCAATTTTCACTCATTATCTTTTTGAAGGAGGCCCTAGACCCTGTTACTTCTATGCTACTGAAAACAAGTACCATCTGCATCCTCTGAATTTGGTGGTCCCTAAATTCATTACCCTGGGACAAAGACCTAGTCTCTTCACCCTAATTACATGTTTGCTCTTCACCATTGAAGGGAGGACATTTGGACAAAGGGAGAGTCTTAGTAGATGCTCCCGGTACAACTAGTGAGATACAGGAAATGGGTGTTTCTTTCTGCAAGGAACATCAATGTCCCTTCCTGGTAGTTAGAAGGATCTTCTCTACAGGAAGTCACACTTAGGCCAGGGATGGAATTAAGGAGAAATGGGTTGTACCCTAGATCCACCACTAACTAGCTGGGCAATCCTGGGCAATTCATTTTCTCTCTCTAGACTTCAATATCTTCTGAATATTGAGGGAGATTGGACAAGATAGAATTTCAGATCTGAACACAAAGAACCGTAATACAAACTAGGAAGGGAGAGCTTGGAGGAGTTACAAAGGAGATGTAATGGGAAATTTGAGGAAGAAAAGGTCCTCCCAGCTGAGAGAGATCAAGAAAGGCTTCAGGAAAGAGGGAGAACCCAATGTGGGACTGGAAAGATTTCAACTTAGCAGGTAAAGAGCCCTTTGGAGGATTAACCACCTGACTTTTACTTTCTCTGTCACCAGATGATACTGAATCGTTGTTTAGGAAGTCATTCCAGATATAACCCAGTTAACCAACCCCTAACACTACAGATCCCTAGTAGACCCAGCAGCCTGCCCTGACTGCAGAGACAGTCCCATCTCCATTTAATGGGCTTTCTGCAGGCAAATTTTAAAAAATCCTTTTTCAAGAGACATTCTGCATAAGAAACATGATGTCTTCAGATATTTCTCTCTGTTTCATTCGCATTTGAGAATGAAATTGTTTTCTAGCCCAGTGGAAATATTTCCTTTTCTTCAGTTATTTACCAAACAATCTGATCTGTTCTCTTGCTAGCTGGCTAGAGCTACTCCCAAACCAGAGAGTATTTTACAGGATAACTGGTGCAGGTAAAAATGGACATGATCTTTTATTAAAACCTAAACTGGAGGGGCAGCTAGGTGGTGCAGTGAATAGAGCACTGGCCCTGGAGTTAGGAGGATCTGAGTTCAAAACCAGCCTCAGACACTTGACGCTTACTAGCTATGTGACCTTAGGCAAATCACTTAATCCCAATTGCCTCGCCTTCCCCCCTCCAAAAAAGAAAAAAAAATAAACTAGAAAAGGAAAGACTAACAACAACAATAACAAAGAAAAACAAAATTGAATGCTGGGTAATGATAGGTATCAAGCTTGGTCTTGAAAAAAAGAAGCAGTAAGATTCTTCTATCCCTTCTTTGCAGAGTTGTGACACTGTGGGCAGAGGTGGGACACTGTGGGTATGGAGCACTGTATGCCATCAGACTTGGCTGATATGCTGGTTAGTTGTGCTGAATTGCTTTCCCCCCCCACCCCCACCCGTCTTTTCAGCCTTTGTTCTAAAGGATGGCTAATTGGGTAACAGAGGGGGATATACTCAGAAATGAAGGTATTGTAAAAATAGTAATATCAAGCATTTTTAAAATGAAAAAATAAAAACCTCTTGGGCACTGGAAGGAGGTGAAAAGAGTGTGGTTCCAGGAATCAGAAGTTCCTAGTTCTGGCACAAACTTTCTGTGACCATAGGAAAGTCTCTGCCTGTCTCTGGGCCTCAGTTTTCTTTTTCCATCTCTATGAATATGCTTGAACTCAATTCAGTGGGCTTTCTCAGTTCTCTTGTTTGTACATAACTGCACATTTTCTTCCTCCCCATTAGACCATGACCTCTTTGGAAGCAAGGACTGTGTTTGCCTTTCTTTGTATCCCTTGCTCTTAACACAGTGCTTGGCAAATAGTAGGCACTTAATAAATGCTTGTTGATTTGACTCCTAGCTCCTAGTGGAATTGTGTGGGAAAGACCCAGCTCACTTATCTATTGACTGCACACTTCTGGGACACCCTGTGTATCTGTGCTGCCTTGCATGTTAACAGAGCCTAAAACAAGCAAGGGATTGTGACCTCCTTGCCCCTTCTCTCTCATCATCACCCCGCCCCAGGATGGGTGCAGAATACTAAGACTGGGCCTTGCAGCTCACTCAGAAAGAGCATAAAGCTGCTGAGGACAAGATCAAAAGCTTGAAACCTGAAGAGTCCAGCTGGATTTGTTCAAAGGAAGGACAGTGCTTGGCACAGCTCCAAGATGGATGCTGCTGGTCACAAAGGAGATAGTGTTGGGACTGTAACTGGTCTGACACAACACTTCTGAGCAGTCTGGCAGAGGGGCTGTGCAAGTACAGTGGAAAGAGCCTTGGCCACAGAGTCAGGGGATCTGCCGGCGTGACGTTGGGTCTCTCTCTGGGTCTGATTTGGGAATTGGACTCCAAGAATCCTTCCAGCTCTAAATCTTTGATCCTGTATTAGCAGCAATAGCCTCCAGAACAATTGCACCCCTGGGAGCTGCTGGTGTCAGGAGTGCATGAAGAGGCCCCTTGTGAAGCCTCCACACCAGGATCTTGTGGAGGGAGGCAAGAGCAGCTGTGGGCTTCCCCAAGATCTGCAGCACCCACACAAACCCCTCCAAGATGGGGGAGGAAGTTACCAGTGCAACTGTCAAGTTGTCCAATGAGCCGCTCCCCACACACTCCTAACCTACCCCCAGCCCACCACAGCCCAAGGCCTGTGCTTTGGAAGCAGAAACTAGAGAAAGAAGTGAGCTCAATCACCCATCATTCATATATGCAGTGAGGCTTCTGGCCCAAAAGCTCCCATCACTACTCATTCCATACAAGTATACTTTGTTCTCTGGGTGTCCAAAGCAGGGGCATTTAATCTTTTTTTGTGGCATAGACCCCTCTGGCAGAGTCCTTGATGAAACATATGGACCCCTTCTCAGAAAGATATAGATATAGGTAAATTTATACACATATGTGTATATTTGCATACAGATATACATATATACACTATATATACACACAAGCATATATATATACATGCATGCATGTATGTATGTATGTGTGTGTTTCAGATATGGCCTCAGACACTAACTGTGTGACCCTGGGGAAATCACTTAACCCTGTTTGCCTCAGTTTCCTCATCTGTAAAATGAGCTGGAGAAGGAAATGACAAACTACTCCAGTATCTCTGCCAAGAAAATCCCAAATGGGGTTGTAAAGAGTTAGACATAACAAATTGACTAGGCATAAACATAAAGATAGATGATATATAGACATAGAAACAGATGTAGAGATATAGTATAGAGATAGAGACTTTTTTGAGACTACATTTCCCTATCTTGCCAGAGGGGAACATGCACCAGCTACTCCCAGATCTGACCCCAGTAATGATTGGCATGTAAGGAAAATATAACCTACTCCATTTTTTCCTGGGTGGGTTGGTTTGGCCCCTTCTTAGGTAGCCTCCTTAGACCCCCTGACATGCTGGGGGACTTCCTTGATTTTTCCTCCACTCCCAGGGGCTCACCAGATTGGTGCCAGACTTATTTTGGATACCCCATCAACTTCAACCTTACTATAGCTTAAAACTCCAGAACTCAAGTGATCTCTCCATAACTGGTTTATGGGCGTGCAACACCATGCCCAACTTAAAACTTTATTTTTAAATGCATAAAGGATTATACAGGAAACCAATTATATTGAAATGTAATTACAAAAATATTTAACTAAAATATTTTAAATCTAAATTATATTATTTTATTATATTATATATAATATATTTAGATTATAAATTTTAAAAGTAAATAAAATAAAGTTCCAAGATTTAATAGGGTAAACAACCCCTATTTAGATGCTCACACAGAGGAAGCAAGTTCTTTCGATTCTGAGCCCCCAAACCCATCTGCATCTCTCCCTCTCATGCTGCACTTGGGACAGTGAAGAGGACTCTCTGTCATTGCATTCTCTTCCAAGCCTCTGCTCTCCTGCCAAAATGTACACAGCATCCAGACTGGGTTTTAGACCACTTAATGCATCAGGCAGCAGTTCTCTGCCCATTTCCTGATACCCCTAGAAACCCCTACAAATTACAATCACTCCCTACTGCATCTGCCCCCTAACATCCTGATCTGGGGAACAGCTACACTGGCAAATCTCATCCCCTCTAAGACTCATACATAGCGTCCCATCTTATGTTGCCTACCAATATCAATCCTGTTTGTTTCTGATGTGCCATTAAGATTTCACTAAGCATGAAACTGGCTGATGAAACTGGCTGATGGAAAATGTGATTTCTCTTTTCTTTGTGAGTTTGCAATAAAAGCCAGTCAACCAGGAGAAAGATAATCAGTCAGAAAGGGCCTATGGTTAAGGACCAATGTTCCATTAAGTTTCTGATGTTCAGCTTGAGGCCAGACTGTTAAAACCTGCCTGGTGACTTCCTAAGAAGCCAGGGCATCTCAGGCTACAGGTTTCATAGGTACAGTCCTCCTCGGTGAACCAAGAAGGAGAGAGGAATCCCAGATGGGCACATCACTCCCAACACCCCTTCTGTTGGTGGAGAGGAAGTGGCAGGAGGATGAGGAGGCTGGCTCCCAGGTCCTTGGAAATGGCTTAGCTATGGGGTAGTATACATAATAAGAGCTCTGGATTCATCTCAACCTCCCCACAGTTGCCAAAATAATCTCACTAATGTACCTTAAGTTGCTCCCTTTTGCCAATAGGATAAAATAAACTCTCCTTAGATTGGCATATAAGACCATCAGCAGTCGGCCTATAGCCTGCCTTTCCAGCTATATTTCATATTATTCCCCTTTGCTCTAGCCAAGTGTTCCAGCCAATCTGAACAGTACTAGCTGTTCTTTCGTCTCCTGCCTCTGGGCATAGGCCTAGGCACAGGCTGCTCCTCTGTGCCAGTATTATACAGCCTCCTTCTCAGCCTGTTGAAATTCATGTGTTCCTTCAAGACTCGACTCAGGCAGCTCCTGCTCCATGAAGCCCTCCTTGATTCCCCCAGCTGAAAGCACTCTCTTCATCCTCAAATTCTCCTATAGCAGGGGTAGGGAACCTGCAGCCTCGAGGCCACGTGTGGCCTTCGAGGTCCTTGGGTGTGACCTTTTGATTAAGTCCCAGTTTTACAGAACAAATCCTTTTATTCAGGGGATTTGTTCTGTGAAGTCTGGATTCAGTCAAAGGGCAGTACTCAAGGCCACAGGCTCCCCACCCCAGTACTGCATCCACATAACTCCTATTGCAATCTACCTTGTACACAAAATACATATTCAAATGGAATTTTGACCTCCTCAATGTGGATCCATGCCTGACCATCTGGTGCCACTCTTGTCCATGGTATCCCAGAGTTTCACCACAGAGAGACCACCTGCCATGCTAGGGGACTTCTTTGATTTTTCCTGATACACTGAGGACACTATGGAGCCCAAGGCTGCCCCTTGCTTCAGCCTTGGGACCAGCTCTTCTTTTTTAGTCATATATTTCTTTGATGAGATTTTTACTTCATTGTAATTCTTTATTTACAAGACAACTGTGTGGCACCATAGTGCACAGAGTGCCAGGCCTGGAGTCAGGCAGACCTAAATTCAAATCTAGCCTCAGATATTTACTAGCTGTATGACCCTGGGCAAGTCACTTAACCCTGTTGGCCTCGGTTTCTTAATCTATAAAATGAGCTGGAGAAAGAAATGGCCAATCATTCCAGTATCTTTGCCAAGAAAACCCCAAGGTCCCAAAGAGTCAGACATGACTGAAAAATGACTGAACAAAGATAAAAGTTCTTTATGTGAAGTGTGTTTGTTCACATCCCCCAAGCACCTCTCCATTGACTTCTGAGTGATATTCTCTTAATTCCCTGGAGATTAGCATTCCATGACTCATAGCCATATAACACTAGTAGAAAATCAGGATCAAAAGGTGAGTATTTGTTTCTGAGAGAAAGTTGATGTTATTAAAAGAACTTTGCATTTCCTCTCAAGCCACCCAAGGCTAAGCTTTCCTCTTGCTACTTGACTCTAAGTTCAACTTGTTGTTCATTTGCGCAGTTTGTCAGTTGATCCATCTAACTGTCTATCATAATCTAGACAATATACATTCTTCATCCACTTGGTTTTTCCTGGATGGATGGTTGCACCAAACTCTATGGTGTAGTTACAGATCTTTCCAAAGAGCCCTCCCCACTCCTCCAAAGTTCTGGGGCTTGATACCAACCAATATGATGTTATTTGCCAGCAGTATCACCTAGAGTGCTTCACAAAATTGTAAGGATTTCCTCTTCAATGTGGGCTCTGTGCTTGATCTGCTCCATGACAACAATAAGCATATCTAGCAAACATAAGCTTTCTAACTGTATGCCTTGCCTGATATTAAGAATCAGAGGGTCATTAAACAAAGTTGGGAGTGGGAGAGAGCATTTGAACCGTCATTTTGCTCTGCACAGTAGGATCTTATCTTCTTTACATATTTTAGTAAATTATAAGATAGTAAGGATGTGGTCTGTTGTGGAATGGAACTTAGAAAAGTCTGAGGAGTTTATTCATAGGAAACTTTCATGTAAATTGCAAAGTAGGCATAAAGGGTTGCAGTTATTGATACTTTCTCAGGTACCTTTTTTTCTTCTAATCTTCTGGTATGTTCCCTTCTTTCAGATACCATGTGAATCAACACGTCAAGATCATCACAAATTTCTCACCTCCTGTAAAGCTGTCTTTTACATACACTCGATCTAACGGATTTGTTTTCCCCACATTACTTTCTCCAGTGTCACTTCCACCTTCTCTATAAGCTCACATGGAATTGTGATATATGTCTTAGCATAGTGTCTTCACTGTCTGATGTTGGAAAAAGGTTGTTATGAAAATCTTTGCAGATGTTCCCCATTTTTCTTCTCTTTATTTTCCTCTATTCATTTAGCCTTTAGTATGAATTTGCTTAGTTGGTTTTCTCAACAAATTTTCTTTAAAATGGTTTTGTCCTGGGGGCGGCTAGGTGGCGCAGTGAGTAGGGCATCGGCCCTGGAGTCAGAAGGACCTGAGTTCGGATCCGGCCTCAGACACTTAAGGCACACACAAACAAAAACCTAGCCGTGTGACCTTGGGCAAGTTACTTAACCCCAATTGCCCTCCAAAAAAGCAAAAAAAAAAAAAAAAATGGTTTTGTCCTTCATTGTTTCTTTCTATTTTGTGGGCTAATGCTGCTCATAATCTTCCATCATCCTTCTCCATGAGATTTTATAAACAAATTTAGATTCCAAGTGATCTCTTTACCATGACCTTACTCCCTGATCCTCTCTAGTCCACAAGAAACTAGGACTATACCCTTGGGGTCCCCCAGTTCTGATAGGTGATCTTTTACCCCATCTTGCCAGGTCCCAGTTCTCTTTGGCCTTTCCTAGCCATCTCCTCATCATGCCTCCCCGCCCTCTCCATACAAGCATAATCCTCTCCCTACTTTCCACATTTCTAGTTCCCCTTTATGTATTGTTTCCCCCATTAGAATGTAAGCTCCTTTAAAGCAAGAACTCTCTGGTTTGCTTTTATTCATGGCCCTAGAGTTTAGCACAGTGCCTGAAACATAGAAAGAGCTTGATAAATGTTCTACCTGTCTATCTATCTATCATCTTCTAAATTGTGCTAAGTGCGGCTCCCACATTTTTCTGTTTGACAAGTCAAGTGTTTGCTGACTAAGGCTCTTTTGTTCTTCTTATGATAGCAACTGATTTATATCCCTTATTGTGATTATGAAATTATTGTAGCCTGTGTATATAGCCTTTCTTCTGTATATGTCCCATTTTTTCATTATAACTTACATAAATTGCTCAGGATGAAATTTTAAATACATTCCATATATTTTCATAATTTTTATTGTTTTTTAAATTTTTATATTTTATTCTAGTTTTGTATTCATTTTGACCTTTTTTATTTTTTTTGATCTGTCTGTCCTCTACTAGCAGATTTAGAAATGACTCTTACATCAGAAATGAGTTATTAAAATATAATCAATAGGGGTGGCTAGGTGGCACAGTGAATAGAGCACTGGCCCTGGAGTCAGGAGGACCTCAGTTCAAATCCAGCCTCAGGGACTTAACACAAAAACTAGCCATGTGACCTTGGTCAAGTCACTTAACCCCAACTGCCCTACTTTCCCACCTCCAAAAAGCAAAAAATATGCATGTGTGTGTACATATATATATGTATATATATATATATATATAATCAATATTTTGGAATTTTTTTTGCCTTTTATTTATTCAATGCTCACCATTTCCAGAAACTTTAGGACTTTGCTCCAAGAAAGTATTCATGAAAGACCAGGTATGAGACTTCTATGTAGTCTATACCTTTGGTTTCTTGTTACTTATCCACATTTTCTAACATATTTCTCACCTTCCTCATCTATTTCCCACTTTTGCATTGAAGTCTATTGAAGTATTGAAGCATATATTGATTTAATCTGGAGGGTCTTGTTAAGCATCCAATAGAACTTCTTTGCCTCTTCATTTTTTACAACAGGTGTTGGCACATAAACTGCATCTTCCTATACCTTAAAACTCCTCCCCTTTCTATAGGAAGCTTTTCCTCATTTCCTTTAATTCTAGAGCCTTCCCTCTGTTAATTACTTTCACTTTATCTCTACTCTTCCTGATGAATATCCGGCCACTGGGCCAGATATTCTTATATCTGGCATAAACATTATATGTGCCCAGTGGCATAAACATATGTGCCCATATGCCCATTGATTTGCCTTTCTATTTCTTAGCCAGTAGCAGATTGTTTTGATATATATTTTTATATTTTTAATGAGACTGTCAAGATGTATATAATTCCAGTCCTTCAGTATTACATCCCTTTGTTCAAGAATTAATACTCATCTTTAGAGTCCAAGTAGCTAAGACAAAAGTTTATAGATAGTCCAAAAGGCATATATATGGTTCTTAGCAACCTCTAGCCTCCCCTTCACCCCAACTTTTTTTTTGTTAGCTCTCTCTCTCTTTCTTTTTTTTTTTTTTTTTGCTTTTTGGAGGGCAATTGGGGTTAAGTAACTTACCCAAGGTTACACAGCTAGATTTTTGTTTGCCTGTGTTAAGTGTCAGAGGCCGGATCCAAACTCAGGTCCTTCTGACTCTAGGGCCGGCGCTCTACTCACTGCGCCACCTAGCCGCCCCAATTAGCTCTCTTTTAAAAAAAAGTTTTCTTTAGCAGCACCAGATCTTAAACTATATTATAAAGTAATAATTATCAAAACAACCTGCTACTGGCTAAGAAATAGAAAGGCAAATCAATGGAATAGAATAGACATAAAATTTACTCATCAAAAAAATAATAACTTTGTATTTGGCAAATGTAAAGACATAAGATTTTGGGAAAAGAATTCATTATTTGGTAAAAAAAATTCTTGGGAAAACTGGAAAGCATTATGGTGGAAACTGGGCATAAACCAATATCTTACACATTTACCAAAATAAGGTCAAAATAGATACATATAAAGAGAGATTTTTCAAGAAAATAAGATGAAAGTGGAATATATACTTATCAGACTTATGGATATGTAAACAATTTATGAATAAACAAGAGAAAGGAAAGTTAGGTGTAAAATGGATAATTTTGATTACATTGAATTTAAAAGATTTTGTACAAAGGAAACGAGGAAAACAGAAAATTGGGGGGGGTGGATTTTATGGGTAATATCTCAGATAAAGGTCTCATATCTCAAACATATAAATAACTTTTCAGATCTATAAGAATATAAGTCATTCCCCCAATTGATAAATAAAGGATATGCACAGGCAATTTTCCAATGAAGAAATCAAAACACTTTATAGTCATATGAAAAATGCTCTAAATCATTATTGATTAAAGAAATACAGATTAAAGCAACCTGGAGATATCATTTTATACCTACCAGACTGGCTAAAATGATTGAAAGGGAAAGTGAAAAATGTTGAAGGGGATATGGAAAAATTGGGACACTAATTCATTGTTGGTGGAATTGTGAACTAATCCAGTCATTTTGGAGAGCAATCTGGAATTATGCCCAAAGAGTTATTAAACCACCTATACCATTTGACCTAGTAATGCCACTACTAGGTTTATTTCCAAAGATGATTAGGGGAAAAGGAAAAGAACCTATATATTTTAAAATGTTTACAATAGCTCTCTTTGTGGTGGCAAAGAACTGGAAATTATGGGGATGCCCCTCAATTGCGGAATGGCTGAACAAGTTGTGGTATATGATTGTGATGGAATACTACTGTGCTATAAGAAATAATAATGATTTTAGAAAATGATTTTAGAATGATTCTAAGATTAGAATTAAAATGATTTTAGAAAAATACGGAAATATTTGCACGAAATAATGAAGAGTGAAATGAACAAAACCAAAAAAACCCATCATATATAGTAAGAGCAATATTGTTTTGAGAACAACTTTAAGAGAATAAATCACTTTGACTATTATAAATACCAAATTAACCATAAAGAATATATGAAGAAAGATGCTACCTTTATCCAGAGAAATAACTGATAAATAGATGTATAGAATAATTTTACATATATATGTTTATGTATGTGTGTATAAGT
The DNA here is from genome assembly GCA_011680675.1 of Gymnobelideus leadbeateri. NCBI lineage: Eukaryota > Metazoa > Chordata > Mammalia > Diprotodontia > Petauridae > Gymnobelideus > Gymnobelideus leadbeateri. The sequence continues at coordinate 72,570 of WOXC01002673.1, read as the reverse complement.
AAATATATGTCTAATGGTGGCCATCTCTAGGGTTGGGGGGGAGAAAAAAAGAAATTTACATGATAATTGTATATTTCAAAGGAATAGCAAGCTATACATAGTAGATTTGCAGTTTCATGTGCAATCATCTTTTTATTATACTGTTATGGAAATGCTTATCTTATTCCATAAATTAAAAATAAAATAATTTTTAAAAAATAAAAACAATTTTTAAAGCTTTCTTGTTGGGGTGGCTAGGTGGCACAGTGAATAGAGTGCTGGCCCTGGAGTCAGAAGGACCTGAGTTCGGATCCGGCCTCAGAGACTTAACCCACATGAACAAAACCTAGCCATGTGACCTTGGGCAAGTTACTTAACCCCAATTGCCCTCCAAAAAAAAAAAAAAAAAGCTTTCTTGTTGCTTTTTTTTTTTTTAATATTATCACCTCTCAGTGACTCCCCCCCCCCCATCCCAATGAATCCTCCTTTATAACAGATCAGGGTATGAATAATGTCTGAAAATGTATGCCTCACTGTACACCTTCTATTGGCACTGTTTATACCTTGAAGAGAGAGAGACACACACACACACACACATATAGTTATTCACATGTCATCTACTAAGTGAGATTACTCCCCCATTAGTCTGTAACTTCATTGAAGGCAAGGACTTTTTTGCCTTCTTTTTTATCCCCAGTGTTTAGTTTAGCACACTGCCTGGCACATAGTAGGCAATTCATAGCTGTGTGCTGACTGACTGTGGTCCACCTCCCCTTTGCCAAGAATCAGAAGACATCTTACATCAGCCTTAGCCTCAGCTCCTCATTCTCCCTCATCCCACATATCCAACCAATTGCCAGATCCTGTTCCCACCTCCAGAACATCTCTTGCATCTGACCTTTCCCGGCGCTCCCATAGCTACCACCTTACCTCTCACCTAGATTATGGCCACAGCTTCTGATTGGTTTCCTTGCTGCCAGTACATCATCACTCTAGTCTATCCACTTCATTGCTGTCAGAGTAATCTCACCTGAGTGAGATCTGACCATGTGACTCCCCTACTCAATCAACTCAAGTGGCTTTCCATTGCCTCTAGATAAAAATATAAACTCCTGAGGACCTGCTGAGTCTCTGAACCGAGATGTTACCTTTCCCCTTGCTTCGTGCATTCCGGCCCTTCCAGAGATGCAGTCAGCTGCTTCAGCTGCTTTCGGGCCCAGCATGGAGAGGCAGCCAAAGCCCAGGCTGGAGAGGCCTCCAGAGGCTGGACAGGCCAGGAAAGCCTGTCTGATAGTGACCCTGAGATGTGGGAACTCTTACAGAAAGAGAAGGATAGACAGTGTCAGGGCCTAGAGCTTATCGCTTCCGAGAATTTCTGTAGCCGAGCAGCCCTGGAGGCCTTGGGATCCTGTCTAAACAACAAGTATTCCGAGGGATACCCTGGCAGAAGGTACTATGGTGGATCGGAGGTTGTTGATGAGATTGAACTGTTGTGCCAGCGACGTGCCTTAGAGGCCTTTGACCTTGACCCCAACAGATGGGGAGTCAACGTCCAGCCATATTCAGGGTCTCCAGCCAATCTGGCTGCCTATACCGCTGTCCTGCAGCCCCACGACAGGATCATGGGACTGGATCTGCCCGATGGAGGCCACCTTACTCATGGTTACATGTCCCATGTCAAGCGGATCTCAGCCACATCCATCTTCTTTGAATCTATGCCATATAAACTGAATCCTTCAACTGGCCTCATTGATTATGACCAGCTGGCCCTCACTGCCCGGCTTTTCCGGCCACGTCTTATCATTGCAGGCACCAGCGCCTATGCTCGTCTCATTGATTATGCCCGAATGAGGGAGGTGTGTGATGAGGTCAAAGCCCATCTGATGGCAGACATGGCACACATCAGTGGCTTGGTGGCTGCCAAAGTCATCCCTTCGCCTTTCGACCATGCAGATATTGTCACAACCACCACCCACAAGACCTTACGTGGGGCCAGGTCAGGGCTTAATTTCTATCGCAAAGGGGTACAGTCTGTGGACCCCAAAACTGGGCGAGAGATCCCCTACACATTTGAGGACCGAATCAACTTTGCTGTTTTCCCCTCCCTGCAGGGTGGGCCCCATAACCATGCCATCGAAGCTGTTGCTGTGGCCCTCAAGCAGGTCAATACCCCAATGTTCAGAGAGTATTCCCAGCAGGTCCTTCGAAATGCCCAAGCCATGGCGGATGAACTTCTCCAGAGGGGCTACTCCTTGGTGTCTGGAGGCACTGATAATCACTTAGTTCTTGTTGACCTTCGGCCCAAAGGACTGGATGGAGCTCGGGCTGAGCGAGTTCTGGAATTGGTGTCTATCACTGCCAACAAGAACACCTGTCCAGGGGACCGAAGTGCCATCACCCCAGGGGGACTCAGACTTGGGGCCCCAGCCTTAACATCTTGACACTTTCGAGAAGATGACTTTCGGCAAGTGGTGAACTTTATTGATGAGGGTGTTCACATTGGGCTAGATGTGAAGAACAAGACAGGGAAGCTCCAAGATTTCAAATCCTTTCTCCTGAATGATCCTGAAACAAGACAGCGCCTGGCCAGTCTCAGGCAACGAGTGGAAGATTTTGCCCGGGCCTTTCCCATGCCTGGCTTTGAGGAGCGCTAAGGAGCCATGCTGCTGCCTCTCTGCTTTTGAGAACTGGATGATACCTGTCCCTTCCTGCAAATCGAATTTGGGGAGAGAAGGCACCTTCTTACTGTGGTTTTTTTCTGGTCCTGAAAGGGGACTTTCTTCCCAGCCCACTAAGTTTGTAGCTGAGTTTTCTAATACTCTTTGGAAGTTTAGGACAAGGTAGATGTGATGTATCTTCTTGCCTCCCGCTTTTTCCTAACACATTAACTGAAAACACCTTACTCTCTGGTTCCCTCTGCTTTTCTGTAGAGTTACAAGGGGGCAGATGAGCTCTTTGGATGGGGGAAAGGGGTTCAATGATAGACCTGCCCCTTTTTTTAAAATCTAATAAAAATGCTGCAACTGTAAAAAAATATATATATATATAAACTCCTGGGGGTGGCTAGGTGGCACAGTGAGTAGAGCACTGGCCCTGGAGTCAGAAGGACCTGAGTTCGGATCCAGCCTCAGACACTTAACACACACAAACAAAAACCTATCCCTGTAACCTTGGGCAAGTTATTTAACCCCAATTGCCCTCAAAAAAAAATATATATATATATACATATATAATATATATTATATGTTATATATAATATATATTATACATATATATTATTTATACATATATAATATATACATATATATATATATATAAAACTCCTCTATTTAGCTTTTAAAGCCATTTGCCAATGGTCCCAGACTATCTTTCCATTCTTATTGTATGTTACTCCCCCTCCCCTGAGAACTAGGTAAAAATGGCCTTTTCTATATTCCTTACATGTGACTATCCATTTCCTATCTCTCTACTTTTGCACTGGCTGTCCTCCCTGCCTGGGATGCCCTCCCTCCTTACCTCTGCCTCATAGCATAGAATCCCTTTCTTCTTTAAAGATGCAATTTAAGCACTATAATCTGCATGAAACCTTTCTTGGTCACTACAATTTCTCACGCCTTTTTTTCTCCCAAACCACTCTGTGTTTCCAATCCAATCCAATCCAATCTAATAAACATTAATTAAGCATCTACTATGTGCTATGCACTGGGCTAAGCAATGGGGATACAATTAATTAAAAGGAAGACAGTTCTTGCCCTCAAAGAGCTTGCAATCTATTGGAGGGAGAAAACATTCAAAAGGAGGCAGGAAAGTGAGGGTTGAGGAGCAGCTGGGTGGGGCAGTGAATAGAGCACCGATCCTGGAATCAGGAGGACCTGAGTTCAAATCTGAACTCAGACACTTAACACTTACTAACTGTGTGGCTTTGGGCAAGTTACTTAACCCCAATTGCCCTGCCTTTCCCCTTCCAAAAAAAAGACAAAAAAAAAAAAGTGAGGGTTGGGACAATAGGACACCAAAGGGTTCTCAGTGAGGGGGGATCTTGCTTAGTGGAGTTGAAACCAGGCAGAGCAGTAAGTGCAGAGTGGAGTGAGCCCAAAGGCCCAGTTTCTGCTTTCTATAAGGCACTAGAAAGATTTTGGTACTCCCTCCTTCAATCAGACAACGCCCAGTCTCCCATCTCTGACCCTTTGAACTGACTATCCCCAGTGTCTCCTCTCTTACCTCTACCTCTTGAAATCTCTGATTTCCTTCAGGGCTCAGTTAATGTGCAATGTTCTGCAGGAGGCCTCCTCCCTCTAACTATTAGGACCTTCTCCTCCAACATTGCCTTCTATCTGCTTTCTATATTTTCTATGTGCCTATATATGTACACATTGTTTCCACAGTTAAATGTAAGCTCCCTATTTACTTATTTATTCATTTGAGGGGGGTTTAGGAGGGGGAGAAAGGAGGGCAATTGGGGTTAAGTGACTTGCCCAAGGTCACACAGTTAGTAAGTGTTGAGTGTCTGAGGCCAGATTTGTTAACCTCCCTATTTGTTAAGCAAAAAACGTTTGGTTTTTCTTTTCTTTTCTTTTCCCAGTAGGGGAAGGTGGTAAAAGGGGAAGAATTTTTAATATATAATTTAAAAATTTCCAGTAAAATTTCAGAACACAGGGTCTGTTTCACTTTGGTCTTGGTATTCCCAGTGCCTCATTCAATGCCTGGCACATGTGGGCATTGCAGAAGAGACTGTTGATTGGCTGGTTTCTATAGGTCTGGCCTACAGAAATGAGCAGGACTTGTGGAAGGAGCACTGGATTTGGACAGAGAGGACCTGAGTTCAAATCCCAGCCTTGCTACTTATTGCCCATGGGAACTTGGCAAGTCACCTCATTCTCTGGCCTCAGTTTCCTCTCCTGTAGTGTGAGGGGTTGGACAAGCTGAACTCCAAGGTCCTTCCCAACTCTCCAGTGAAGCTCCAGCTATGCTCTGAATTTGTCTGGAAAACATCACTTCGAACACTTCCTTTCTCCCCCAAGGTAGGATCCAGCAGAAGACATTTATCACAGAGTATTAACCAGGTGCCAAGTGTGAAGCTTTATAGGGCTGGCAGTTTCTGAGTTATTTTGAGAAGGGGAAAGAAAGTCAAATGATGCAACTAGGGGATATATTGCTTTTCTCTTCCCTATAACTCAAACCTTGTTTAACCGAGTTCGATTTTCCAGCAAAGTTCACCTTTGCATTGCACTAAGCGAGAAGAGGCTGCTTCAGGCCAGCTGGGGAATTGCTAGAATCATTATGGACTAATGAAACAAAAGAGCTGATGATGGAGGGAGCAAAAGAAACTTCAGCCACAGGCAAAGAAATGGCTCTGTCAGTCTGGAGCCCATCAGCCTGCATCCATCCATCAATCCAGCCATTTACTGCAACCTTGTTGGAGCGAGAAGGTAACTGGCAAAGCTGTACCAGGAATGAAGAAGGCCTGAGTTTGAGGCCAGCCTCAGACACGTAATAGCTGTGTGACTCTGTGTGTAATAGCTGTGTGACAAGTCACTTAGTCTACCTGCCTCAGTTTCTTCAACTGCAAAATGATAATGATAACCTCTGCTTCCCATATTTGAAAAGTATTTTGCAAATCCTTCTTTGCTAGCTATTCTCATGCAGATAGAACAGTTAATTTTCAGCATTACAATGCTGTGGTTGGTGCTTATCTTTGGTGTTGTTATGAGGTCTGCACAAAAGGCTAACAATTTCCAGCTAAAGTTGGGTGCTTGTAAAAGAGGGATGAGGTTGGTTATTCTTTGGATGTCTTGGCTTGGTTGGGAGAAAAAGTGGGACTGGAAGAAGTTATAGAAAATTAAAAGGGGAAGTCATTTTTACAGATAAGTAAACTGAGGCCCAGGGTGGTTAAGTGGCTTGCCCATGGTGAAAGGTATTAATTGTGAAAGATGGGATTTGAACCCAGGTCCTCTGACTTTAAAGCCAGGACTTTTTCCACTGTGCTCCTCCTTCACTGGTTATCCAACAAACACTTCTTTCCAGTTACTGACCACTGACGGAACCAGGAAAGAACATGAAATCATTCAGATAGAGAATATTCTTGATTATCCAAGAGAAGCAGAGTCTAGATGTGTCTTCTGTATTATCACTGGCATAACTGATACTTTTTTAATTCTTTCTGTTCCAAAGAACCTTCACATCCATTATCCCACAGGACTTCGACCCCCATCTCTGGAGTGGATAATGTGAACATTGTTGTCCCCATTTTATAGATGAATAAACTAAAGCTCAGAGTGAAGAGTTTTTCCTAAGGTCATACTTCAGTTATTAAACTGTAGAAGCATAGACTCTCATGGTGAAAAGGAACCTCGGGGCTTATCTAGTGAGAATCCTCTTTGTAACATGCCATCCAGACTAGGAAAACACCTATTTACAGGAAACTCACTACTTTCAAGACATTCCAGTCTTTCTGCACACACAAAAAAAAATTTCTTAGATCAAGCAACAAAATGCCCCTCTGAAATTTCCACTCATTCTTCCTACTTTTGTCCTCAGGGACCAAGCAAATAAGTGTAATCTTTCTCCCGTGTGAGATTTATCATGTGTTTCCCTCTATCCAAATCTTCTCTGCCTTGGGCTAAATCTATAGATTATAGCAATGGTTCTCAAAGTGGCAATAGGAAATGTTTTTTTTTAAAACACAGGACCTGATTGGATTTGAAAAAAAAAAAAAAAGAAACAAGCCAAATTTGAACTCAGGTCCTCCTAACTCCAAGGGCCAATGCTCTGAATACACTGAACCACCTAGCTGACCCAGCCTCAATAATTTTTTGTTGTTTTTTGTTTTGTTTTGTTTTTGGAGGGAGAAAGGCAAGGCAATTGAGGTTAAGTGACTTTCCCAAGGTCACACAGCTAGTGTGTCAAGTGTCTGAGGCCAAATTTCAATTCAGATTCTCCTGACTCCAGGGCTGGTGCTCTATTCACTGTGCCATCTAGCTGGCCCCAAAACTCTACCTTCTCAATAATTTTTAAGGGTGCAAAGAGATACTGAGACCAAAAAAGTTGAGAATCTCTGGATTTTAGGAAAACAGAGATACAACTAAAAGGGACCACAGAGGCCATCTAGTCCAGATCCCTTCATTTTACACATGAGAAAACTGGGTCCCAGAGCAGTAAAAGGGTTTTCAAAAGTTTACATCGCTAGTAAGTGACAGAGTCAAGATCTGACCTCAGGTCATGTGATTTCGAATTGAATACTCTTTCTACTATACTGCATCTTCCCCTACTTCCTTCAACTGATCCTGTGTATATGAAGGTTTCCAGTCCCCACATTATGTTGGTCACTCTCTTCTAAACACTTCAGCTCCGTTAATATCCTTCCCAACACATGGTACCCACACCCAACTGTGAGGCTCCCCACAGTCAGGAGAGAGGGCAGCAGCTATCCAGGCCTTTCAGTCTTTTTAACCACATCATCTGAAGGGTGCAAAGGCCAGCCCCACCCTTCCTTTCTAGTACCTCAGTCTGGCACTTAAGGCCTCCCACTTCTAACACCAACCTACCTATCCTGCTCCTCCTTCTGCCTCCACCATTGCTGCCCCACCGCAATCCAATTCATCTTGATAGGCCTTGTTGATAAGCTGGGTTTGTATGTGACTCTACTCCAATCACCTTTGAAATCCAATTAGGTACCAGGTCTTGTGTGTGTGCTTCTAAAACATCTCCTATTATCTCTACCCTCGCCCTGATAGAGGCCCTTATAACCACCCACTCAGTCTACTTAAGTATCTCAATGGTCTTTTAAGAACTTCAGCTCCCTTTGCCATCTCCCCACTCCAGAGCATCTTCCAGAATATCCATATGGGCTGGAATAGTCCTTTACTCCTCTTCTCCTAACGTCTTCATGACTTTGTACTGCCTTGTAAGGAAAGTTCCAAGTCTTCTGCCTAACATTTAAGGCTCTCCAAAACCTGGCAGCCAGCCTACTTTTCCAATCTTATTTGCTTAAAGAAAAAAGTTAATTTAAAAAAAATCATCTTTCTTTTTTTGTTCCAGACCTGTGGCTTCACTGGCATAGGGAATTTTCTGTGAGGAAACTCCATCTACCAACACAGACCTGCAGCTGTTATGCAGCTGACAGTCTTAGAGAATTGTCTTGGGCACTGAGAAGGTCACTGACTTGCCTAGGCTTACACAGATGGCTGGGGTCAGAAGTTGGGCTTGACCACAGGCAGCAGTTCTTCCCACTATGACATGCTGCCTCTCTCAAGCTTTATTTCATATTCATTTTCTCTGTTCCCCAAGCAGCCTACGTGCTTTTAGTGCTACAAGACTTTGCTCAGGCTGTTTCCAATGCCAGCCATGCTCCTCCCCCTACTCTCCCATCTTCACCTACTGAGCTCCTACCCTGCTTTGAAAGCAGGGGTTCTTTACTTGAGGTCGGTGAACTTGCTTAAAAAAAATGTTTTGATAACTATTTCAATTAATTGTCTTCTTTAGTAAGTCAATGTATTTTATTTTATGTATTTGAAAACATTATTCTGAGAAGGAGCCTTGTTGAAGGAGTCCATAGGCTTCACCAGACTGCCAGAATGGTCTACAGCACAAACAAGATTAAGAACCCCTGTTTTAAAGTCCAATGGAAATGGATGAGCACTGGGCCTGGAGTCAGAAAAACCTGAGTTCAATTGAGGCCTCAGACACTTACTAGCTGTGTAACCACGAACAATCCAATTAACCTTGGTCTGCTTTAATATCAACTGCAAAGTGGGGATCACACTAGTACCTACCTCTTAAGGTTGTTGTTGAGAATGAAATGAGATATTTGTAAAGTGCTTAGCATAGGCTTCAGAGACTTAACATTTACTAGCTGTGTGACTTGGGCAAGTCACTTAACCCCAACTGCCCTGCTTTCCCCCCTCCAAAAAAAAAAAAGAAACCCCCAAATGGGGCCATGAAGAATCAGACATCCAGGTGGCTAGGTGGCACAGTGAACAGAGCACCGGCCCTGGAGTCAGGAGGACCTGAGTTCAAATCCAGCCTCAGACACTTAACATTTACTAGCTGTGTGATTTTGGCCAAGTCATTTAACCCCAATTGCCCTGCCTTCCCCCCTCCAGAAAGCAAAGCAAAAAAAGGGTCAGACATAACTAAAAATTACTGAACAACAACTGTGCTGGATACCTACTAAGCTCTGAGATACTCCCTCCCCTAAAAAAGACAAAAAAAAGTCCCTGCCCTCAGGAAGCCTTCAGGCTATTGGAGGTGACAACATAAATACAATCTCCTTGAGGGCAGGGACAGACTTTTTTGCTTATACTTGTATTGGCAGTTCTTGGAATAGTCCTTGGCATATAATAAGTGACAAATAAATGCTCTGTAGATTTATCTATCTGCTTCAGCCTATCTATGCCATTTCTTTATACTTTGGGTGACCTCTGACCTTGAGATTAAAGAACCGTGACCCCCATCCAAGTATGATCATTGCAACAGAGTCCAAGACCACCAAAGGGACCCCTGAAATCTCCTTCTGACAAGTTGTCTGACCCCTTTACTGTCTGTGGGCTGAGAGTTCTGGAAGCAGCTGCTGCTCCTGCTGCTGATTCAGTCACCCCCAAATCCTGTGACTGGTTTGCTGGGGCCCAGTCTGTATTGGCTCAGCCTGTGTTGGAATGTGCTCTACTCTCACCCAGGTGCAACAGACCTTTCCTGTCTACCTTATAAGTTGTCTTGGACTGGAAAATTGCTTCACCCCATCCTTTTGTGGTTTCTGCTGCCCCAGAATTTGTTTTGAGGGGAATTTGGGAGAGTGCAGGGGAGCCGCTACCTTTTCTCTGCCATCTTGGCTCCACCTCCAGAATAATGTTCTTAAATGCCTAAAATAAAAACACATAGGGTGATGAAGAAAACCAATTATATTGAAATCCAATTATCAAAATAATTTTTAAAAAAAGTTCATAGACCCTGGGGTTAAAAGTGCTTGATGTGGTCAAAAGTTATTTATCCTTCCTTTGAATTCTAGTATTGACTGTCTTTACCACTCATGTGGACCTTATCATATTCTGTCACATCTTATGATGATCTGTGTCTGTATCTTCTCTACCAACTTAAAACTATGAAGTCTCGAAGGGCAGGGACTATTCATCTCTGTCATTGCTCTCCCCTTTCCCCTTCCTCCCCTAGCTAAGAAATACTTATTTACTTGAAGAGTAAACAGTAAGACCCAGCCTAGAAGTACCTCCAAACTGTCTCTCCCAAAGCTTAGAGAACAATCTGTGAAACTCAGAGTTGGAACGTTCCTCAGAAGCACCATTATAAATACCCAAATTAACTATAAAGGCCATAAGAAGAAAGATGCTCTCTACATTCAGAGAAAGAACTAACACATAGAAGTATGTATAGAAAAATTTTACATATATACCTATTTGTGCCTAATGGTAGCCAAGCGGGGGGAGAAGAAAAAAAGAAATTTACATGATAACTTTATTATATATTTAAAAGAAATAGCAAGATGTACATAATAGATTTGCAGTTTCATGTGCAATCTTTTTTATCATACTATTCTATAGAAATGCTTGTTTTATTGCATAAATATAAAATTGAATAAATAGATTTAAAAAGAAAACTTAGTCTAACCTTTAGCCTCTACAGGATATCTGACAATGTTTGAATACTTCCGCTAAGAGAGAACCTACAATTTACCAAAGTAGCCCACGCCATTTTTGGACAGGTCTATCTCAAGAAGGTTTCCTTACACTAAGCCTAAATTTGCCTCTGTACAATTTCTATTCATTTTTCCAAGGTCTTCCCTCTAGGGCCAATATATGTGAAGCCCTTTGTATACATGAAGAAAATGATCATAAAGACCCTTCACCTTCTTTTCTCTAGGATATTTATGCTGAATACTTTTCAGACTGCAGATGGCACAATTCATGAATTCACAAAATCATAAATCTAGAGAAAGAAGGGTTCCCAGAGGTCTTCTAGTAGTCTAGGAAAGTGAAAGCTTCCTTTAATCCTTGTATAGCTAGCATTTATATAGAGCTTTAAGGTTTGCAAAGCACTTTGGGAATATTATCTCATTTTATCCCCACAGCAACCCTGGGAGGTAGGTGCTATTATCACCCCCATTTTACAGGTGGGAAAACAGAGCTGAAAAAGGTTAAGTGACTTGCCCAGAGTCACACAGTAAGTAGATGAGGCTGAATTTTGACTCAGATGGTCCTGGTCAGGCCCAGTGCAACCTAGCTGCACTGTAATTCTTATGTGAATTTTGAGATTTTTGCCATCCTGGTTGACATCCTCTGGGTATTCCCCAACTTTTCAGTAACTTTTTTTCTGAGGATCATGCCCAGAACTGAACCTGATACTGCAGAAACAGTCTGAAAGGGGCACAATATGAAAACTACCACATCCCTAGTCCCAGAAATCATGCTTCTCTCACACTTAAGACTTCATTAGCTTTACTGGCTGCCAAGTCACACTGTTGATTTATATTGAGCTTGCATTTCACTAAAACTTACAGACAAACTGTGGTCTGGCCAACATCCTTCATCCTGTGCTGGTGATGGAAAACAAGTGTAGTCTTTATATTTGTCTCTATTAAATTTTGTTTGATTAGATTCAACCCACTATTGGAGCCTGTCAAGATCTTTTTCAATACTAAGTCAGTCACCCAGGATATTAGCTATATATCCAAGTTATGTACTACCTGTATCATTATGCATGATAAACAGGCTGTGTATAATGGAAATGTGAATCAGCACAGATCTCTGGGACATTCCACAAGAGACATGATCCTGTGGTGAAATTGGACCATAAAGAGTTACTTTTTGGACCAATCAATTAGTTCTTTTTTTTTTTTTAGGCTACACATGTACAATCATATTAAGCATATTTACATATCAGTCATGTTGTGAAAGAAGAATCAGAAGGATTTTGGGAAAAACCACAAGAAAGAAAAAACAACAAAAGAGAAAATAACATGCTTCAATCTGCATTCAGACTCCATAGTTCTTCCTCTGGATGTGGACAGCATTCTCCATCATGAGACCCTTGGAATTGTCTTGCATTGCTGAGAAAAGCTAAGTCTATCAAAGCTGGTCATCGCACAATGTTACTGTTACTGTGTAAGATGTTCTCCTGGTTCTTCTCACTTCACTCAGTATCAGTTCATGTATTTCTTTCCAGGTTTTTCTGAAATCTGCCTGCTCATTATTTCTTATAACACAATAGTATTCCATATTCTACAACTTGTTCAGCTGTTCCCCAACTGATGGACATCCCCTCAATGTCCAATTCTTTGCCACCACAAAAAGAGCTGTTATAAATATCTTTGTACATATGGGTCCTTTTCCATTTTTTATGATCTCTTTGGGATGCAGACATGGCAGTGGTATTGCTGGATCAAAGGGTATGCACAGTTTTATAGCCATTAATCAACTAGTTCTGAATCCATCTAACTATACCATTGTCCAGTCTTGACTGCTCCATCTTTTCCATATAACATGGAAAGCTTCCAAATAGTCCAACAGTAACCATTTCTGTCTTTCTTTATGTGTGCCAATTCTGCAAATATTTTTCTTTTAAGTATTTAGGTGCCATACCATTTGAAGCATTTATGTTTAATATTGATATTAATTCATTGTTTATGGTATCTTTAAGCAAAATGTAGTTTCCCTGTTTATCTCTTTTAATTAAGTCTATTTCTGCTATTGCTTTGCCCCAGATCATGATTTTACCCCTGCCTTTTATACTTCAGCTAAAGCATAAAAAAAATTCAAGTTCTTTATTTTAATTCTTTAAGGATCTTTCTGTTTCGATGTGTTTCTTGTAAACAACATGTTATTGGATTTGGTTTTCTAATTCATGCTGTCTTCTCCAATTTTGTAATTGTATTCATGCTATTCACATTCATGATTGTAAATCATGTGTTCCCTCCATCCAGTTTTCTTACACTTTTTCTTCTCATTGTTTCCTGTCACCTGTTTATCAGAGTAAGTCAATCAGCATTTATTAAGCACCTACTATGTGAAAGGTACTGTACTAAGTGCTGGGGATACAAAGAAAGACAAAAGGTAGTCCCTGCCCTCAAGGACCTTATAGTCTAATAGAGGAGGACAACACAATTTTTAAAAGTGGAAAAGTGAGGGTAAGATGGTGAAGAAAGTGAGGGTGTTCAGTGTAGGGGCATGATGAAGTTCAGTAGCCAGGGTGGAAAATTATCTGAGGAGGTGTGAGTTATTGACTTGGCTTCATCGTGCAGGATGATGAGTTTCTAGAGATTATGGAGACCAGAAGAGCACGTAGGTGGGAAATGAAGAGGTGAAAGCCCTGGGTACCTTCCTTAAATAATGGAGGATCTGGGAGGAGCTCTCTAATATCTACCCTGCACCCTCTCAAAGTGGAGGTAGGTGGAGCTAAGGAGTTGTGAGTTTCAGAGTTTGTAAAGTTTATGAAGAAGAAGAGGGTGACAAGAGAGAAGGAGCGTTGGGGCAACTAGGTGGCACAGTGAGTAAAAGCGCTGCCCTGGAGTCAGGAGGATGGGGGATTGGTTCTGGCCTCAGAGAATGAGCACCCACACATAAATAATGACTGGCTGTGTAACCTTGAGTAAGTTACTTAACCCCAATTGCTTTTTTAAAAAAAAGAGAGAGAGAGAGAGACAAGGAGCGAGATCAACATCTATTCTCTAGATTTGCTAGAATTTGCTTCTGGTTCCCTAACCCTCTTTTCTTTCCTTCACCCAAGCCTAGTAACAGATTCTTACCATTTCTTTTCTTTTAAATTCCTCTTCAAAATCCACCCTCCTTAGGTTGTTTTGCTTAAGACTCTCCCTTAATTCACCCTTCTTCTTATTACCCCTTCTTTTTTCCCCTCTCTGTTTCCCTCTTGAGTGAAATACATTTTTATACCTAATTCTTTTTGTGTATGTGTATACTTATCTCTTTTTGACCCGCTCAAATGAGAATGAGATTCAAGTTGCTTACTCCCCCATCCCTTCCTTGTTTACATAGACTTTTACTTGGATGCCCCAGTTATGTGAGGTAATTTTGTCCATCCTCTCCCTCCCTTCCTCCACCCCAATATATTTCTCCCACTTCCTTTCCATTCTTCTTTTTAGATCATCAAAACATAACAGAACTATTCCCAGGCCCTCTGTCTAATTAGACTCCTATGACCCCTGATGATAATGACTTCTGGGAATTAATTGTCTATATTAGATGGTGAACAGTTTTTTTCCCTTTTGATTGTTTTCTCGTTTGCATTTTCCTATTTCTCAGCTCCTTTGTATTTCAGCATTTCTATGAAGCTCTGGTCTTTTCACCAGGAATGCATGGAAGTCCTATATTTCATTAAAAATGAATTTTTCAGTTTGTAGGATTGTACTCATTTTTGCTGGGTAAGTTATTCTTTGCTGTAAGCCTATATCCTTTGCCTTCTGGAATATCATATTCCAGCCTCTCTCTTTCTATATAAGAGTGACAGTTAAATCACATGTGATAGTGATTATGATTCTTTAGTACTTGAATTCCTTCTTTCTGGCTGCTTACAGTTTCTTAGGCCCAGAAGCTCTGAATTTTCACTATAATAGTTCTTTGAGTTTTCATTTAGTGGGTCTTTCAGAGGAGTTAACTGGTGGATTTTTCCATTTTTTCTTGGCCCTCTGATTCTAAGAAATCTGGGAAGTTTTTAAAAAAATGATTTCTTGAAATATGATGTCCAGGCTTTTTCTCAGTTACGGTTTTTAATGATTCTGAAATTATACCTTCTCAATCTGATTTCCAGGTCAGTTGTTTTTGAGATGTTACCTTACATTTTCTTCTATTTTTCAGTCTTTTTACTTTAATTTATATATATGTGTATGTACATATGTGTATTTCTTATTCTCTCATAGAATCATTGACTCTTATTTGGTCCATTTTAATTTTCAGGCAACTTGTTCTTTCCAATTCTTTCTTCCATAGTTCTTGCTTATTTTTCCCCTTTTATCATTTAGAACACTCATTTGACTTTTAAAATCATTTTTAGCTTTACATTTAAGGTCTTGCTGCATATCTTTCAGGAACTTTGCACTCATGATATGTTTTTCTTTGAGGTTTTGCTTGTAGATGTTTTGATTTATCCTTTTTTTCCAGGTTTATATCTTGAATTCCCTGTCACCATAATAGCTTATTGTGATGAGATTCTTTTTTATATCTTCTTTATTCCAACCATTTTTCTGACCTCTAACCATAGTAGAGCCAACTTTTGCACACTTCTAGGGAGAATGTTTGGGCTCAGCTTGTGTCTTCTTGGATTCTTCTACTTCTTGGAGTATTTAATATTATATTAATTTAGGATTTCAGAAACAGATCAGACTAAGGACCTATAAGGTTTCAATGCTCCTAAATTGGTCTGATAAGGGACAAAGTCTGACCACTGCCCTCCTGGTTTGATCATTACAGGTTCCTGATGTAGGTTTGGGTTTGAGCAACACACCTATCTGCTTTGACTTACAGTACACTGTTAACTGGATTCAGTCAATATTAGCTAGTTTAAAAGCTTTGCAGGTTCAGAGGGAAAGGACTTTAGGTTCCTTTTGGTCTGAGAGTCCTATCCTGATTATTCCACTACAGGTTTCAGAGGTTGCTGGAAACTGAAAATGAGAACCAACTCTGCTCCTGGCGTCAGAGCCACATAGCTACTGTTTGCTTCCTAACATTATCCTCACTCAGCATACAGACTGTGGTCCACGTGTGTTACTCTCCCTGGAATGCCATTTCCTATGCACAGGTTCCCCTCCTCTGTCAGTTCCGGATCTGTGACCCAAAACTGTGTAGTGAATGACAGAACTGCAAGTTGGCACCTTTTCCCACACCCTGCACAAGGTAGGGACCTTCCAATTTGGGTCTGGGGCCTCTTTTTTCTCAGCACACAGCCTTAATCCCCTTTCAGTTCCTTCACACTGTAATGTTCCACTTGGTCCAGTGGTACATGGGTAGCTAGACCTCACTCCAAGTTTTTGTTTTTGCAAACCTTTCTGACTGTATCCCTATACTTACCTGGTTTAGAAATATGACTGGTGAATTTCCCTGGATTTCTGGATCAGGATTCAGTCTGCTGTATTTTCAAGATCTTTATGGGAGAATTGTGTTGGAGAGCTAGACTGTACTTCTTCCTGCTACATCCCCATCTTAGGTCTGCCTCTCATTCTCTCTTTTCTCAAGAAATGCAGTACCAGACTGCAATTGTCCTTTCTCTCCATCCTAACCTTGTATCAGGAAACTTCAATATATATATATTGTGTTGTTTTTCTCATCAAACACTCCCAGGTCTTCAGTCTCTTCAAATCCTATACTCTAGTCCTTCAGTCAACCACAGTCATATGAGGAAGAGAAGGTCACATCTTCAGTCTGGCCATTACCTACAAATGTTTCACATCCATAATCAAGAACTCTGAAATTTGTAAGCTGGCCCTAACCTAATATTCACATACATATACATACACACACGTGTGTGTGTGTGTGTGTGTGTGTATTTTTCTTTTTGCTTCACTCCTCCTAAAGCTAGTCTTCATCTTCACAGTGACCTCCAGTCCCTCTGTCCCTAAGTGCTCTCCCAAACCATCACGAGAGGATCTGGACTGCCCTTTCTACTAACTTCCCTGCTGCTCCTAATGACACACTGCTGGATAATTCTGCAGGAAGTCATGGGACTCTGCTGACTTGGTCCTCTCTAAAGGAATGTCGTCTCATCACCATTAGGTCTTCATCACAACAAGGAAATCCTTTTCCTCTTCTCTATTTGACTCTCTCACAGCCCTCATGGAAGCAGTTCTAAACCTTTTCTTCTTTTCCCAAGACTCCCACAGCTCTCCTTTCCTCGCCCTCTTAACAGATGATCTTGCCTCACTCTACTTAGATAACAGAGGCCATTGGTGATGAATTCCTTCTTCAGCATCTCGTTCAACAACCCCTTAATGTCATTCCTCCATTCTCCTTCTATCCTTTGCTCCGTTCCTTCTCATCTGCCAACAGAACCAACTCCTCTACTTGTACCCATCCTTCCTTTCCTGTCACTCATGGGTAGATCTATTGAGTCACTGGCACCTCTTGTTCAATGGTCAATGAGGAAATTGTTTAATCACCTCAAAGCACAAGTTCCATCAGATGGCCCCCGTTGGCCCATTTTCTGCCATGTGCCTCAATGGCATGTCCAAATTCAGCCCCTATTTCAGGGGTATTTCATATTGACTTTTGCATGTTGTTCTTGCTAATAGAGGTCGCCTCCCTGAGGGCAAGGACTGAACCATTTCATTTTTGTCTTTGTAGTCACAGTACTGAGTTCCTGGGTCATAGAAGGTGCTTAATTAGTGACTGATTGATTGATTGACACAAGAGCTTTCCTCATTCCCCCAGGTACTAGCCCTTTCCCTTCTGAAATGATTTTGTACTTAATTTGTATGCATATTGTATCTTCCCAATAAAATGTAATTTTGAAAACAGTGGCTTTTTCATTTTTTTCCTTCATATTTCCATCATCTATCAGAGTGTCTTGCATAGAGTAGGCACTTAATAAATGTTTGTTGAATTGAATTTGTTGATGTTAGAAGTGCCCAAAGTATATCCAGGTCTATCTTATAGGACCCCCCCCACACACACACACATCAGGATTATAACAACAGTGTAGCTATCTGTCCTTATCTTAGATATTATAAGTATAATGTCTAAGATATATAATGTCATCCAAGAGATCTGGGACTGATACGTTTTTCCCTCTGACCTGGGAGAGTATAGAGGACAATCATTGAATCTTAGGATCTCAGAACCAGAAGGGACTCCCAGCATCATCTTGTCCATACCTCAGCAGGAATCTCCTTCACAAATAATAATCCAGGTTCCACCTGAACACCTCCAATTATAGTGAATTTCCCACCTTATCAGGCAGTCCATTCTATTTTTAGAAAGATGCAATTGTTAGGTTCTTCTATATACTGGTGTCCTAAAGGGGCATGGAACTTGGTAAATTTTCAGTACCAATATAGAACACATCTGCTGGGTTCAAGATAGTCCTGAAGAATGTTTGGAACAACAAGCTGTTTTCTCCACTACCCAGAGAAAGGACTCTCCTTATCTGAGGGCATCTCAGCTCCACAGATTTGTCCCTCTGCCCCTTCTCTTCAGCCTTAGACAATGAAGTAGTTGAGAAGAGGGAGAACAAGAAATCCTTCATTTGCAGCCCTGGAACAAAAGCCACTAGTTGAAGCCAGCAAGCTTGTGGTAAGTCCAGGGCCCCAGGGGGCAGGGGTCCTATTTCCCGGAAGGAGGAAGCCCAGAGAATGGTCTCTGTGGAAAGAATCCATGACATCAGGGGTCCCTGGAATCTCTGTGCTTATGGCTCTGGCCAACATGAAGGAACCGTCTGAGTGGGGACACTGTGTCCATGCAGTTGGACAGAGTGTCCCTGATGTCGAGATCATTGAGAGACTCAAAACAAAGCGTGTTAACATGCATTTGGGAATGGCTCCAAAAAAGAGGCAGAGGAAAGAACACTGGGCCAGGAATCTGGAGAGGTAGGTTATCATCCTAGCTCTGTCACTAACTCATCTGGTCAAAGTGAGCAGATCACTTCTCCCTGGGCCTCAGTTTCCCCCATCTGTAAGATGGAGCCATTGTGCTAGGTTGTCTCTATAGTTCTGCTGTTCTATAGTTTCACTCATCAGCGTAGGCTTCCCAGCGCCTATATATGGAAAGACTCTTGGCAGACAGTTCACAGACTTTGAAGATAATAAAACTATTTTTAAAGAAATAGTCTTCCCTTCAGATTGGGTATTTATTTGACCTAGCCTCTTTTCATCAGTTGTAATTACTAAGGATGGACTATGGCTATCCTGTAAGGTCTCAGTTTCCATTTTCCTGGGAATGGAGATGGTCCTGCTACACTCTCCAACAATCAAAGAATTTGAGAACTACAAGAGACCTCAACAATCAAAGAACTGAGGTCATCAGTACCTGAATAGGAATCTTGTCAACAACATCCTGCAATCGAGGCATTATATCCGGGCTCCACTGGAGGACCTTCAGTGGTAGGGGAGTGCATCATCTTTTATGGACACCCAGTTCCATTTGGATGGCTCTAATTATTATGATTTTTAATTTTTTTAGTTTTAATTTATAGAATAAAACAAGCATTTTCATAACATAGTATAGTAAAAATATGATTATATATGAAGCTGCAAATCTGCTATATACAAGTTGCTATTCCTTTTAAATAAGTAATAAAGTTATTACATAAATTTCTTTTTTCTCCTTTTTATCTTCCTTCCCTCTACCCTAGAGATAGCTACCATTAGACACAAATGTATGTATAAATATATACATATGTGTGCATGTAGGTATATATATGTAAAATCACTTTATACATACTTCTATTTATCAGTTCTTTCCCTGGATACAGATAATGTCTTCCTTCATATGTCCTTTGTAGTTAACTGAGGTATTTGTATTTGTAAAATGACTTATTCACTCAAAGTTGTCTTTAAAACAATATTGCTGTTACTGTATACAATGTTCCTTTCACTCTTCATTATCTCATGCAAGTCTTTTCATATTGCATCTTCCCCATAGAATGTAATCTGGAGAACAGTGGCTTTTTCATTTTTTTTTCTTTCATATTTCCATCATCTATCAAAGTGTCTTGCATAGAGTAGGCACTTAATAAATGTTTGTTGAATTGAATTTGTTGATGTTGGATAATTGCTGGAGATCTCTCTGAAATGATTGTGATCAGGAAAGAAAGGCCAGACTATACAGGGATACATGGAAAAAACTGGGGATATTTAGTCAGAAAAGAGATGAGTTGGAGGAAGTATGTTCCTTTAGCTATCCTGGGTAGGGGTATGTAGCTGGAGGCAATGCTTTTGAGAGATGATAGTATGTGGTAAAAAGAGCATCTGATTTTGGTCCTGGATTCTAAACCTGGCTCTTCATTTCTTATAGCAACAGTAGTATTCCATCACAATCATATACCACAACTTGCTTAGTGGTTTCCTAATTGATGGGCATCTCTACAATTTCCAGTTCTTTGCCACCACAAAGAGAGCTGCTATAAACAGTTTAGAACATATAGGCTATTTTCCTTTTTCCCTAATCATCTTTGGAAATAAACCTAGTAGTGCTTTGCTGGATCAAAAGGTATAGGTAGTTTAATAACTCTTTGGGCATGATTCTAGATTGCTCTCCAAAATGATGGGATCAGTTCACAATTCCACCAACAATGAATTAGTGTCCCAATTTTTCCACATCCTCTCCAACATTTTTCACTTTCCCCTTCAATCATTTTAGCCAATATGATAGGTATAAAATGATATCTCAAGGTTGTTTTAATTTGCCTTTCTCTAATCAATAATTATTTAGAGCATTTTTCATATGACCATAAATTGTTTTTATTTCTTCACTGGAAAACTGCCTGTTCATATCCTTTGACCATTTAGCAATTTGGGGAATGACTTTTATTCTTATGAACTTGACAAAGTTCTTTATATATTTGAAATATGAGACCTTTATTTGAGAAACTCTGAAAATTTTTCCCAAAATTTTCTTCTTTCCTTCTGATCTTGCTTATATGTATACAAAATATTTTTAATTTAATGTAATCAGAATTATTCATTTTATACCTAATTTTGTTCTCTATATCTTTTTTATTCATAAATTTTTCACCTACCCATAAGTCTGCTAAATAATATGTTTCACGTTCTTCCAATTTTCCTGTAATATCTCTCTTTATGTATAGGTCATGATGTGTCCATTTTGATCTTACCTTGGAAAATGGTGTAAGATATTGGTCTATATCCAATTTCTGCCATACTGTTTTCCAATTTACTCAACAATTTTTACCAAATAATAAATTCTTATCCCCAAATCATAAGTTTTTATGCTTGTCAAATGCAAGGTTACTATATTTATTTGCTGCTGCAAATTGTATGTCTATTCTGTTCCATTTATCCACCTTCCTATTTCTTAGTAGCAGATAGTTTTGATAATTATTGCTTGGTAACATAGTTTAAGATCTGGTACTGCTAAATTTTCCTTTTCACTAGTTCCTTTGCTATTCTTGAGTTTTTGCTCTTCCAAATGAATTTTCTGCTTTTTTCTAATTCAGTAAAAAAAAAAATTGTGGGTAATTTAGTTGGGATGACCTTGGATATGTAAATTAGTTTAGATAAAATTGTCATTCTTTATTATATTGGCCCTGCCTACCCATGAACAATGAATATTTCTCCAATTATTTAAATCTGATTTTATTTGTATAAAAAGTTTTTTTTTTTTTTTATAATTTTGTTTGTACAGTTCCTGGGCTTGTTCTGGCAGGTTTACTCCCAGGTATTTTATATGACCCTAATTATTTAAAAATTATTCCTTGTATCAAGCTGAAATTTACATTTCTTCAACACTTTTAGTTCTTTCTTCTAGGGCCAGGTAAAATAAGTCCAGTCCTTTTTTTTCCTTTTTGGAGGGCAATTGGGGTTAAGTAACTTGCCCAAGGTCACACGGCTAGATTTTTTTTTGTTTGTGTGTGTTAAGTGTCTGAGGCCAGATCTGAACTCAGGTCTTTCTGACTCCAGGGCCGGCACTCTACTCACTGTGCCACCTAGCCACCCTAGTCCTTTTTCCATATGAAAAATATCCACAGACATCAAAATGATCATAAGATATTATTTAGTCCAATTTGGTAGTTGAGGAAAACTACAGCCCAGAAATAGTAAGTGTCTTGTCCTAGGTTACATAATTAGCAAATGGAAGAGCCAGGTTTAGAATCCAGGACCAAAATCAGATGCTCTTTTTACCACATACTATCATCTCTCAAAAGCATTGCCTCCAGCTACATACCCCTACCCAGGAAAGCTAAAGGAACATACTTCCTCCAACTCATCTCTTCTCTGACTAAATAGCCCCAGTTTTTTCCATGTATCCTTGTATAGCCTGGCCTTTCTTTCCTTATCACAATCATTTCAGGGAGATCTCCAACAATTACCCAAATAATTGAAGTTTGTCATCATTCCCATCATCTCATTTCTATGCCCTTTTTGTCACTTGTTTCCAAAACACATTATCCATATGTTCCTTACAGCTGGGTGGTCTGTAATCTTTTTGTTTTGTTTTGTATCCTCACAATATTGCTTCTGTTTCTTCTTCTAGCGAGCTTCACACATCATTTGGCCCTGACGCTAGTTTGTGTATTTCTACTCAGGACAATATCTTCTTGACATTCAGTGCTATTTCCCTGCCTCTTTTAACTTATCTATTCCTTTGGAATATAATATGCTCTATCGTTGCCATATTCTAGCCATCGGTCACATCCCACCAAGTCTCAGTGATACCTATGAGGTCAACTTTACTCTGCTTGTATTAAATTCTCTAGTTCACTTTATTATCTGTGTGTGTGTGTGTGTGTGTGTGTGTGTGTGTGTGTTTAGTTGTATCTGATTCTTCATAACCCCATTTGGGGGTTTCTTGGCAAACACTGGTTTGCCATTTCTTCAGCTCATTTTACAAATGAGGAAACTGAGGCAAACAGGGTTATGTGACTTTCCCGGGGCCACATAGCTAGAAAGTGTCTGGGCCCAGATTTGAACTCAGGTTTTCCTGACTCCAGGACTGAAGCTTTTCTTACTATGCCACTTAGCTGCCCCTTATTATATATATTTTGTGCATTTGTGTATCAGTATCTGAGACCATAAGAATTGTTATTTTCCTTCTTCCTGAATTTGCCTACTGTGACTTTTGAGACCCCTCCCCTGAGGGGGCTTTTTCTATGTCATAATATTATTTTGGCTTAGCAGATGGCACCTTAGGATATTTATATGGGTAGTTTTCTCTTTCTTTTAATTTTCAGTTGAATGCACTCTCATTGGAAGAGTGAAGGTGTGGTGAGAGGAATATGAGGCCAGAGTCCTAAAGGTAACCCAAAGTTGAGGCATTTACAAGAATCAAAGACCAAGTTTACAAGGCAGAATTCTCTTTCCAAAGGCCACGCCTAAAAGGATGCTTAACGCCTACCAAAAGGTTTAGGAGGAAATAAAGATTCCCTTGGTTATCCTGCACCATAATGTAAGCAGAGAGGAAGCAAGGGACACCCTGGCAGAAAGACTTTGCATAAAATTAAAAAGTAGCTATTGACTTGGATTAATTTTGTGTCATGCAAATTATTTAACCCTGCCTGGGCTAACCTAAGTAAGCACCCCCTGAAGAATCCTACTTAAAACCCACAGTTCTGGTAATTAATAACTACCTAGGACAACTAGAGAGTGAGGTCAGAGAATAAGGGACAGACAGAACTCAAGACTAGTGGCAGCCAATCCATCCAGGGCATGGACAGGTAAGTGACAGTGGCTGATGATTAAGCCCAGGAGACCAAGGCAAGGGAAGGGGGAACAGGTCCAATATGAGACAGATTAATATGGGACCAGACTTCTCACTGGTAATGATGACTGAGGAAGAAGTCAGGAACCACAAGGGCATGGTCAGCAGGCAAAAATCTCTATCAGATCAGTAGCATGCACTAAGCACAGTTCTGAACTTGATACTGGCTCTGAAATGAATGATCATACACAGCTTGTCATGGAAGATAGTTTTTTGTCCTTCGTTTTTGAAGAGATGATGCCTTGACTTGTGCATGAAATAGATTTAAGTGCAGTAGAGTTGCACGAGTCGGCAGCCTCACTGGACCTGTGATTTCTTTGGCATTGGGAAATCCCAGGTGAGGACAATCCTTCTACTAGTGCAGGTTAGCACTTTCTCTAATACTTAGTCTTCATCATGGGGGGAGGAAGAGCTTGCTGGCAGGGTTTCTGGAAAGAATTATTTCTCTGGATAACCAAGTAGCACTAATGTGACTGTTTGTCAGCCCTCTTCAAATAGACCTTCCTGCCATCCACCCAGTGGGTGACATCTCTAGTAATGACATACTTGAATACGGATTATTTCCTGCAAATGAGGCTAATTACAAACGTATCCTGAAGCAGGTTTAGCAGGTAGTTTTGAGTTATTCCGTATGTTTGAAAGTGGTAGAAGTGAAAGCTGATCTTCCCAGGGAAGTTGCAGCTGCAGGTTCCTCTTCTTTGGTTCCCTCCTAGGTCCTGTGTGGTTCTCTTAGCCAGGGACAGCAGTCAGCAGCTTTGATTCCCCCATGACTCCTTTCTCGGGTTTTGGAAACTCAGATGCACATGGTTTCTCCGTTCTCTCCAGGATACAGATGGATCGCTGTTCCGGAGCCCAGTTCTCCAAAGGGAAGGCTGCTACTTCCCTGAAGCTCTGAGGAAAGATCACGTCCCCAAACTGCTTCCTTTCTCATGCTGCCACATTCCAGGAAGAGCCCGGATGATCAGTTAAGTCCACCCCTCCCTCATTTCGCACTTGAAAGCGAAGTTTGGAACGGTCAAATACCTTGTTTAACATTACACAGCTAGTAAGTACCAGGGCTGGGCTTGGAACCCAAGTCTCCTTTCTCCAAATCTAGTACTCTTTCTGCCCAATCATACCATGTCTAAAAAGAAAAAAAAAGGCTATTACCCTTGGGCGTCCCCTCCTCCCACCTATAAATCCCGGTCCAGGATCCCTAAAGGACAGGGCTCCATTCCCAGGCCACAGGCTAGGGCAACACTGGGGAGGTAAAGCATCTGGTAGTCAGTTTCCATGACTTATCAGGACTTATCATTCCATCCTCTTATCAGGAGGGATAACTAGAGGTGGAAGGCTAAAGGGCAAGTTTAGACTTCTGGTCAGGGCAACGTAAAATAAATTCATAAGCTTGTAGGATCATAGATTTAGAACTATGGAAGGAACCTTAGAAGCCTTTGAGTTAAACCCCCTCCGTTTGCAGATAAGGTAACTGAACCCCAGAGAAGTTAATCAACTTGTCCAGGGTCTCATAGCTTTTATCTGAGGAGGGATTTGAACTCAGGTCTTCCTGATTCTCCAAAGTCAGGTGCTTTTCCCACAATGCCATCTAGCTGTTCCTTGAGGGCAGGGACCATTGCATTTTTTGTTGTTGTTGCTATTTTTGCATTCCCAATATCAACAGAGTGCTTTATATAGAGTAGGTGCTTAATAAATGTTGAGCAGAGTTAAGTTTAATTGAATTGGACCTGTGCCCACTTCCACTGGTGGAGCTGAATAAAAGACCAAGATAAAACCGAAGCTGCATGGCAAAGGTTTCTTTTTCATTCCCATGGGTAATGATGTGTCATAATCGAAGTCCAGATGAATACAGTTGACACAGATTGTGTTGACTGTATCCACAACAGGATGTCCCTGAAGATTCAGGGTAGAATACCTAACCCAGCCCCACCTCTTCTCCCCCACATCTCCCACCCCTCAACTAAAATTCACTGAAGACCAGGAATAGAGGAAAACTTTGACCTCTTTGAACTCTGCTCTCTGCTCACAAAGGATGTCTGGATCTCATAGGTGACCCTTTCCCTTATGCAGGGGGAGTTGATAGCCTGGTCCCTCTAGCACCTGTCAGTCACACATCAATGGCCCTGCACCTGGTGAGCTTCTGAGCATGGCCAAGCAGTCTGTCACCTGTCTTGTCAACTGTTGGGGACAGCTGGGACACCCCCCTTCCTCCCCTCATGCAATGAACCAGCTGTGCTGGGCTTATGTTCATGTGTAGTGAGAAGCAGCCCTTGGCTGGCCTGGCTTTGTGGGGGTTGGGAAAGGGAGAGAATAAGGGTGCTACTACTGATGACAGCATGGAATATTGGAAAGAGCACTGTGTCTTGGAGTCAAAATATCTGAGTTTCAGTCCTGCCTCTGATCAAAGAGCCACCATGTTAGTTCAGGCCCTCATCATCTCAGTCAAAGCATTAGAGACCCAAAAGCAGAGCAGGGGACAAGAGGGACAGCATATTCCTTTGTTCTTCATTGCCTTCAATTTACTGAGGATTGGCCCCTGTGCCAGCTTTTAACATCTCCCCAAGGGAAGAAAAGTGAGAGAAAAGAGGCCAGGCTTCCTCTTTTTTGTTCCTGAATCCTTTACCAATCTAGCTCAACCAAACCAAGGCTTCCTGAAGCTTCCTATGTGCAAAGTTCTGTCCTAGGTGCTGATGGGGAGACAGGGTACTGAGAGCTAGTTCCTTCTCTCAGGAAACGTACAGCCTAATGAGGAAGACAGGACATAAGCACAGGGGTGTGCTCAGTGCCAGTCCCCCTCATACACTCTATGCTTCAGGCAAATTAACCTACATGCTGTTCTTCACAAATGACATCCCATCTCCTTTCTCTGTGACCTTGTACAGATTGTCTGGAACGTAGGCTCTCTCTTCTCACTGACCCTTCTTGGAATCCATAGCTTTCTTCAAAACTCAGCTCAAAGACTGCTTCTTGTTCTTGTTGTGTAGTCATGTCTGACTTTTAGTGAACCCATTTGAGGTTTTCTTGGCAAAGACACTAGAGTGGTTGGCCATTTCATTCTCCTCTCTCTTTCATTCATTTTAAAGATGAGGAAACTGAGGCAAACAAGGTGAAGTAACTTTCCCAGAGTCACACAGTAAGGAAGTGTCTGAGGCCAAATTTGAACTCAGGTTTTCTGACTCCAGGCCTGGCACTCTATCCACAGTGCTACCTAAAAACTCAGCTCAAATGCCACCTCTTACAAAAGGTCTTTCCTGGTCAAAATGAGGACCAAATGACATACAGTACAAAGATTAATTTGTATAGTACTTAGCACAGAATTTGGCACATAATAGGAGCCTGATAAATGTTTGTGCCTTTCTCCTTCCTTAATTACCCACATGTTATTGTGACACTCTCCTAAATTATTTTGTATTGCCTGACATAATGTTCACAGACACCACATTCTACCTCAGTAGATATGAAAGCTTCTCGAGAGCACAGACTATTTCCCAGTGCTTGTTTAGCTAGTAAGGACAGTGTCAGAAGTTATCACCAACATGGGGAATCAAGGAAAGTCTTGTATCACTGGAATTTTAACTTGAGGGAAAGTTCACTAGCATCTGATTCTTCTTTTGGCTTTGGGTAGGGTCTCTGTTATTTGCAGACATATAGAGGAGCTTTCTGCTAACAATCATGAGAAAAGAAACACAGAAAAAGGACTGTGGTCAATACCTACAGTGTTCAACTTATTAGAAGGAAATTTATAGAGGCATTTGCATTAAGCAGCATCCTGACAACACCAGCAATGGCACTCCAGAGAGCTCCAATTCTACCTCCTAGACCTAGGCCAAGACCTGGCTTAGTCAGGAGGTTCTGAGAGAGTCCTGAACCATTTCCAGGGTTCTACATACTCTCAGATCAGGTTTTTGGAGGCAAGATAGCTACCTTCTATTCCTCACAATTATAGCTGCCCAACATTAAACAGGTTGCCTTGTGAGGTGGAAATCCCTATCGAGGTCTTCAAGCAGAGGTTGGGTGATCACTTGTCAGGGATGCTATAAAGGGCAGTTTTACTGCTGCTTACCCAGGACAGATGTTAGTCCATGGGAAGGAAGGATGTTTGGAGAACAGGGACCTGGAGAGAACACAGGGTTGGCATAGATCAAGAAGAAAAAGATGAGGCTAATTCTGATCCCATAGTTTAGAATTTCCAGGGTCTGGGAAGATAAAAAGAGGAAGAGGGGTAGGGTCTTTGTGCTTTGTTCCTGCAGGGGGGGAGCTGGGGGCCCCTGGGGTACTCTCCTGGAGAGTTGGAGAGGAGGGGAAGAGGGAACTTAGCCTCTGACATTCCCTGGAACAGGTTACCCCAGTATCCCCTGGGATTTTCTGTTTTTGGCACAAGTCAGGGGTGACTGCTAAGTGACACAGTGGATAGAGTGCCAGGCCTGGAGTCAGAAAGACTCATCTATCTGAGTTCAAATCTGGCTTCAGACACCTATTAGTTGTGTGACCCTGGGCAAGCCACTTAACCCTATTTGCCTCAGTTTCCTCATCTTTAAAATGAGCTGGAGAAAGAAATGGAAAACCACTCCAGAATCTTTGTCAAGAAAACCCCAAATGGGGTCATGAAGAATTGGACATGACTGAAACAACTGAATGATAACAGGGGTGACTCCTGTGGACTGGAGGGCTGGGTGTACTAGACAGAACAGAGATTTTTTTTAGAGACAATGGAAATGTGTGGAGGAGGGAGGAGGGATGAGAAACAGAGCCATCTTTCTTGATTCCAGGATCTTCACCTTTGAATAGGCTGCCACCTGGCGGCTACAGGGAAGCCAAAGCCCTCAGCTCCATCTGCGGTTCTGAATGCTGGGGGTTGGCAGTCACTGGAAGGGACCTCAGAGGTCGCATAGTCAAACTCATGCCTGAACAAGAATCCCCTCTACAGCATCCCTGACGAGCTGCCAGTCTCACTTAAAGCACCTGCCACCTCCCAAGCCAGCCCACTCTACTCTAGAACAACCAATGTAAGAAATTTCTTTTCTTGGCATTAAACTAAAACTTGCCTCTTTGCAACTTCTATTCATCATATCTGTAAGAGCTTCAAGATAGAGGATTTGTGCTTGTTTCTTTTCTATCTATCCTCGATACCTGTAGGTATCCCCAGCACACAGTAGGTGCCCAACAAGTGTTTATTCTACATCACAGCCCTTCAAATACTGGAAAACAGTTGTCATGAGTCCTTACATCATCTTTTCTCTATCCCTAATTCCTTAAATAGTGCCCCTAGGTGGCACAGTGACAGAGCACCAGGTCTGGGGTCAGGAAGACCTGAGTTCAAACATAGCTTCTTGCTATGTGACTTTAGGCAAGTCACTTTGCCCTGTTTGCCTCAGTTTCCTCATCTGTAAAATGAGCTGGAGAAGGAAATGACAAACCACTCTAATATCTTTGCCAAGAAAATCCCAAATGGTGATCACCAAGATCTGGACATGATTCAAACAACTGAATAACAACAAGTTCCTTCAACCAGTTCTCGTACAGAAGGACTTGAGATCCTTTGCCACCATGTTTCCCTTCTGGACTAATTTATCAATGACCCCCCCTAAAATATAACACATAGAACTGAGCACACTTCTTTAGAAGTGGTCTGAACAGGGCAGAGACACTGGCCACTCTCTCAATGCAGCCTAAAATTCCATCCGTTTTTTGACCATTAGACCTTGGCAAACTTCTATTGAACTTCTTAGCAATTAAAAGACTGGATCTTCCCCAGAGAACCTTATTTAACCACGCTTCCCATTTTGTGCTCTTGAAAGAGATTTTTTGAACCCATGTTTGAGAATTCACATTTATCCCTATTAAGTTCCATCTTATTCGATTTAGCCCAATGTTTTGGACTATAAGATCCCTTGGGATCCTGACATGCTCATCAGGCATAAGCTCTCCTAGCTTTGCAGCTGCAAATATGATGAGCATGTCATCTATGCTGTATCCAAGTAACCCCTAAATTAAATAAAACAAAAGAAAGAGGCCCGGGACAAAAAATGAGCAAAACCAAGGGAACTGATTTAACAGAAGCTACAGGAGCCTGGGGAGCAAAGTGGGCAGATACACCAGGCTGTGGAGACACAGGCCTTTAGGAGGACAGACAATGCTGTTTGCACAACCCCTCACTGTAGAGGATAATCTGGATGAACAGTATATATAATTTTCCACATAACAAAGTTCTTAAATTTGACCAGTCCTGAAAGCCATACGTACAGAACTTCTGTGTGAGAGCAAAGGGACAAGCTAGCTTATGGGAAACAGCCTGGTCTTCTTCTATACACTTTTATACTATGTATATACAAAGGGACATAAACTGCAGGCCCAATGCTAAAGGTAGTTGTTTAACTAGCCAAAGTGCCCCAAAGACTATGTCTCACTTCAACTCCCTGACTCTAGTCATTCCCTCCCTGCCTTTTCTCCTCCACTCCCCTCCTCTGCCTCTCCCCCTTTTTCCTACTTTTAGGAACATTCAATTTAATATGGGGAAGTAAGGAGTACAAAGGAGAAATCCAATATCCTAGAAGAAATTGGAAGTGAGAAAGTACCTTCAACACAAGGTTAGGGAGAGTAATGAACAATGTGGTGCCTGAGTTGGGACTGGAAGGGAGAGAGAGATTTAAACAGATGGAAGTGTGTGTGGGGAGGTGAGTTCATTCTAGACATGAAGCATAGTGTGAACTAGGGCTAGAAGACAGGAGAGAGTAGGAAGAGATGAAGATGAGAGAATAGCAAAGTTTGACTATTGAGGAATGAGTCAGGGATAGAAAGTTTTGGAGCTAGATTGTGGAGGGCCTTGAATATCAAGATCAGCTATTTATACTTTATTCAATAGACAATGAATGGAGAACAACGAAAAGTTCTTGAGTGACGTGATCAGAATGGTGCATTAGGAAGCATTCTGGAAAAGGTATGAAAGATGAATTGGAGTGGGAACATAGACCAAGTTCTGGACAGTCAGTTAGAAAGCTGCCAACTTTCCTCCTCCTAAGTCAGGTACTGGGACTCACAGCAGTTCTAACATAATAGCCTTCCAAACTCCCAGAGCAGCAGCTGTATAGCTGCCATGGGCAAAAGTTACAAACCTCTGACTCTCAGAGAAATAACTGATGAGTAAGAGCTCCCCCTACTCCTCAATTGGGATGAGAGTGGTACAGGATGGGTAGGCATGGATGGACTAAGCTCGGCATTACAATCTCATCACACTAGCATTACCCCCAAACACACTCCTCTTTCAAATTTCTCTATTCCTTTAAGGGATACCACCATCCTTCCAGTAATACAGGTTCACCACCTTGGTGTCATTGCTGACTCTTTATTCTCCTTCATTCCACATATCCAATATTATCATTTCTGTCTCCACATCTCTACAATCTGTCCCCTTCTTTCTA
The DNA here is from genome assembly GCA_011680675.1 of Gymnobelideus leadbeateri. Taxonomy (NCBI): domain Eukaryota; kingdom Metazoa; phylum Chordata; class Mammalia; order Diprotodontia; family Petauridae; genus Gymnobelideus; species Gymnobelideus leadbeateri. The sequence goes on along the minus strand of WOXC01002673.1, from coordinate 41,792 downwards.
TGCACACAGCCATCATTCTATTTCAGACCCTCTTCTCTTCTCATCTGGATTACTGCAGTAACCTAATTGGACTCTCTGTCTCAAGTTATATATATATATATATATATATATATATATATATAGAGAGAGAGAGAGAGAGAGAGAGAGAGAGAGAGAGACATATACATACATATAGAGACCCCACACACACACACACACATACACAGAATAAGATCATTTTTTTAACCTATAGGAGTAAGTGATCAAAAAAATTTGAAGACCACTTGTTTAGATTAGGAAAGGAATCTGTACCAAGATGGTTACACCCAGAGTAGAAAGGAAATGGATGTGAAGGATTTTTATCAAGGTGAAAATCAATAAAACTTGGCAATTTATTGCATTGGGAGGAAGAGTTGTGAAGGAAAAAGAGGAGTTACAGATGCCTTGAGGTGATGGACCTGGATGACCATAAGGAAGGTGGTATTATACAAAGAAACAGAGAAATTCAGGGAGGAGCCAATGTAGGAAATATAAACTCTTTTGTTTTGGATTTGTGGAGTAAGATGACAGTGGAACATCCAGGTAGCGATTTCTGTATATAGATGAATTTCTACAAATAGGCAATAAATAGATCAAGGACAGGATTTCTAGGAGGAAGTTTGGGGTGGAGATATAGATTTGGGAGCTAATTGCATTCATATGAATAAAAGGAGAAAGTACAGGGCAGCTAGGTGGCGCAGCGAGTAGAGCATCAGCCCTGGAGTCAGAAGGACCTGAGTTTGGATCTGGCCTCAGACACTTAACACACACACAAATAAAAAAAAAAAAACGTAGCCGTGTGACCTTGGGCAAGTTACTTAACCCCAATTGCCCTCCAAAAAAAAAAAAAGGAGAAAGTACATGCTTATGAAAGTTAAAGGGAGGTAATGTCATTTCTATTATGGGTAAAGGGAGGAATAGGGAAGGTGTCATGAAGGGAACATCTGAGATGGAGAACATTTTGATAGCAATGATGGGGGTGAAGGTTAAAGGGAAGGCATTTCAGGTCGAGTAAGAGGAAGGTACTACTTTAGCACAGTGAGAATATCAAGCCAGGATAATTTTTGCTCAAATTTTGCTCACAGCACATTATTATTCCTTGCTGTGAGGAAATGTGGCATATTCCTATCTTGAGGGCATGTGATTGCAAGTGTGAATTCTATTACAATTCATGACACATATGGACAAAATTTGCTATGCCCAGGCACATTCTTTAATAACCACTGGTATAGAATGTACATGTAGAATAGTGAGAATTTGGATTAAAAAGATAATTTGTGGCCTGAAGATAGAGAGCCATAAATGCCATGCTTTTAGCATTTTTTGTTTTTTTGTTTGTTTGGTTTTTGTTTTTTGGAGGGGGGAAGACTGGCCAACGGGAGTTAAGTGACTTGCCCAAAGTCACACAGCTAGTAAGTGTTAAGTGTCTGAGACCGGATTTGAACTCAGGTCCTCCTGACTCCAGGGCCAGTGCTTTATTCACTGTGCCACCTAGTTGCCCCTGCTTTTAGCATTTTTACAATAAATAACTACCGAATTTTTGGGAAACTTGAGGAAGGAACAGAAGAACAATGTCTTTATAGGGGCCCTTATCAAATGACCCAATAGAATCTTTGCCACTAGTATGACAATAGTATTTTCTGACAAGAATCACAGGTCATGGATGTAGAACTTGAAAATCCTCAGTTCACATTTAGGCCAACCTTCTTATTTTACAGATGAGAAAACAGGCTGATATTTTTTTCAAATCTTAATACTACACAGTTACTGCAGAAATTACACTGAAAAAAGTTTCAGACAGATAATTAATTTACTGGTCAGCTATGAGTAGGTATATAGTCAGCAGTAAAGATAAAAAGACCCTGTATGAGGGTCATGTGGGCAGGCAAGGATGGGAATAAAATAGCCCAAATAAGATTCTGTCTGTACAAAATACAAATCCATTCCTAAATTTTTATTATTTTAAACATATGTCAGGGGAGGAGCCAAGATAGCAGAGTAAAGGCAGGGACTCTCCTGAACTCTCCTCCAAAATCCTCCAAATACGTTTAAAAATGACTCTATAAACAAATTCTAGGGTGGAAGAACACATAAAAAGACAGAATGAAACAAATTTCCAGCCCAAACAACTTACAAGGTCAGCAGGAAAGGTCTGTTTCACCAGGCTGAGTGAAGAATGCAGTCTAGCACAGACTTTGCCAGTGCAGACTGGGCCCCAGCAAGCAGAGCAGACCTCAGGGTGACTGAATTGCTGGCAGTTGTGGCAGTTCCTGGACTTCTCAGTCCACAGACATCAGGGACAACTTAGGTCAGCAGGAAGGGTCTGTCATGCCAGGGTAGGAGTGGAACACAGTCCAGTGCAGACCTTGGCAGCACAGCACAGCCCCAGTAGGCCAGAAGCAGTCCTTAGGAGTGACTGATTAGCAGCAGCAGGGGCTGCAGATGCTTCTGGGGCTCCCAGCCCACAGATGGTAAGGAGGTTGAACTGGTCAGAAGGAGATTATAGGGGTCTCTTTGCTAGGACTGAGGCAGGACTCTGATGCTTTCCCCACACTCAGATCCAGGTCCTAGTCGTGGGTGGCAGTTCCAGGGTAAGAAGGAGCACAGTATAGCAGAGCTTGTGGCAGCAATCAAGGGAGGACCCTCCTGACAGTTCCAGAACAAAAGAGAGTGTTTGTGGCTGCTCACAAACCAGAGCACAGGCCAGGAGAGTAGAAAACTCACTTCTCCTTAGATCATACCACCTTGGAAAAACTAAACATTTTACAGGTCCCTAGAAGTATCTCTAAAAATAGCTGCATAAAACCCCTGAAGCTTAGAACAGTGTGCCCTTCATCCTAGGAGCAGAGTCCTACTTTTTTTTTTTGGAGGGGGAAGGCAGGCAGTTGGGGTTAAGTGACTTGCACAAGGTTACATGGCTAGTAAGTGTGATCAAGTGTCTGAGGCCAGATTTGAACTCAGGCCCTCCTGACCCCAGGGCCGATGCTCTATTCAGTATGCCACCTAGCCACCCCCAGAGTCCTACTTTAACAGTAAAAAGTTAAGTAATAATCTGGGAAATGAACAAAAAATGGAAAAAAAAACCCTCTGACTATAGAGAGTCATTATGGTGACAAGGAAGGTCAAAACAAGGAAGATCTTGGAAGAAGATAGGAAAATCAAAAGCTCCAAAGAAAAAATCCAAAGCCTCCAAGAACAAATGTGAATTGTTCTCAGATCATGGCAGAGGTCAAAAAGGATTCTGAAAATCAAGTAAGGGAGGTAGAATAAAAACTGAGAAGAGAAATGAGAGTGATACAAGAAAATCATGAGAAAAGAGTCAATAGCTTTGTGAAGGAGACACAAAAAAAAGAAGAAGAAAAGAAAATAACACCTTAAAAAAAAAGACTAGGCCAAATGGTAACGAGAGGTCCAAAAAGCCAATGAGGAGAAAAATGCCTTAAAAGGCAGAATTGGCCAAATGGAAAAGGAAGTCCAAAAGCTTACTGAAGAAAATAATTGCTTAAAAATTAAAATGGAGCTGGGGGGGCACTGAGTCAAGATGGTCAAGTAGAAACAGGACTTCCTCAGGGTTCTGGCTTTCACCTCCCCCAATTCATGTAAAAGGTGACTCTGAAGAAACTTTGAAGCTACAGAACCCACAAAATGACACAGAGAAGCTAACCTCCCACTGAGGACAACCCAGCAGGCCGGCAGCAAGTGGCCAGCACAGCACTCTGGGAGCTGAGCCCAGCCCCCCATGAGCCAGAGGTTTTAGCCCCAGGGCAGGCCGGACCAACCACAGGCTGGAGGGACTTCAGATCACCAGCAGCTGTAGTGGTTTCCAGAATTATCAACCCATAGATGCTAAGGACATAGTGAGAGGTCAGTGCAGTGTGGACTTTGGGATACAGTAGTTGGGAGTGTGTTGGCTTTTGCCCCCTGGGTGAGAAGCAGCTGAAGTGCCACAGCTGCATGTGGCTGCTTCAGCTCCTGGCCTACAGATTGTAGGGGTACCAAGCAACCAGTCTGAGGGGTAATCGCTCTTGCTTTAACCTGCTTGGATCTGCATTGTGGTCTAGGGTGGAGGTCCTGCGGTGTGCAACCAGCTTGCCAGAGCATGTGGAGGCTTCAGAGAGGACACCCAATTATTATCTTCTGCAGCTGAGAAAACCCCAGAGTTTGGGATGAAGCTTCCCTGTCTGGTAGCAGAGTCCTACTGTGGCAAAAAGCCCAAAAGTCAAGTAATTGAGTGCCAACATGAGCAAACAAGGGAAGCAAAGTAAGCAGAGCAATCCAACTTTACAATTAAAAAGTCTAATTTGCTAGATGGAAAAAGAACCTCAAAAGCTCACTGATGAAAATCATTATTTAAGAATTAGATTGGAGCAAATGGAAGCTAGTGACTTTATGAGAAATCAAGATACTATTAAACAGATCCAAACAAATGAAAAAATGGAAGGCAATGTGAAACATCTCATTGGGAAAACCACTGACATGGAAAATAGATTCAGGAGAGATAATTTAAAAATTATTGGACTACCTGAAAGCCATGATCAAAAAAAAGAACCTAGAAAGCATCCTTAAAGAAATTCTCAAGGAAAACTGCCCTGATGTTTTAGAACCAGAGGGCAAAATAGAGATTGAAAGAATCTACTGATCATCTCCTGAAAAAGATCCCAAAAAGAAAACTCCAAGGAATATTATAGCCAGGTTCTGAAATTCCCAGATCAAGGATAGAATATTACAAGCAGCCAGGAATAAACAATTTGAACATTGTGGAAACACAATCAGGATAACATAGGATCTGGCAGCCTCTACACTGAGGGATCAAAAGGCTTGGAATATGATATTCCAAAGGTCAAAGAAGCTGGGATTAAAACCAAGAATCACCTACCCAGCAAAACTGAGTATCATGTTTCAGGGGAAAATATGATCATTCAGTGAAATAGAGAACTTTCAAGCATTCTTGATGAAAAAACCAGAGTTGAATAGAAAATGTGACATTCAAATACAAGAAGCTAGAGAAGCATGAGAAGGTAAACAGGGAAAAGAAATCATAAGGAACTTAACAAAAGTTGAACTATTTACATTCCCACATGGAAAAATGATAATTGTAACTGATGAAACTTTTCTCAGTATGAAAATAGTTGAAGGGAATAGAGGGTATATGGGCATATGAATACATATGGCAATGTATGTATATATGTTTACAGGTATACATAGATAGAAGGCACAGGACCAATTTAATAGGAAGGGGTGATACTTAAAAGGTGAAATGAAGAGAGAGGAATATAATGTGAGGAGATGGGGAGAGACAGAATGGGGTAAACTATCTCATATAGAAAAGGCAAGGGAAATGGTCACAATGGAGGGGAAGAACAGGAAGGCAAAAGGGAATGGGTCAACCTTATTCTCATTGAATTTGGCTTAAGGAGGGAATTACATACACACTAAATAGAGTATCTCACCCTACAGGAGAGTAGGGGGGAAGGGGATGAGAGGCAGGGATGATGGAAGGGAGGTCAGGCTTGGGGGGAGGGAAGTTGGAAGCACTCATTTTTGAAAAGGTACAGGACCAAAGTAGAAAATAGAACAAGTGGGAGGTGGGATAGGAGAGAGGGAATATAGTCAGTCTTTTACAATATATCCACTATGGAAATGTTTTGCATTGCTACACATGTACAACCTATACTGAATTGTTTATCTTCCTAGTAAGGGTAGGTGACAAGGGAGGAAGGGAATGAATCTGGAATTCAAAGTTTTAAAATCAAATTTTTTTTTTTTTAAAGCAATCGGGGTTAAGTAACTTGCTCAAGGTTACACGGCTAGTCATTATTTATGCATGGGTGCTCGTTTTCTGAGGCCGGATCTGATCTCGGGTCATCCAAACTCCGAGGCCGGCGCTCTTACTCACTGCTCCACCTAGTCGCCCCTTTAGGGCAATTCGGGTTAAGTAACTTGCCCAAGGTTACACGGCTAGGTTTTTTTTGTTTGTGTGGATTAAGTGTTGGAGGCCGGCTCCGAACTCAGGTCCTTCTGATTCCAGGGCCGGCGCTCTATTCACTGCGCCACCTAGCCGCCCCCAAATGTTTTAAATATATATATATTGGGGCAGCTAGGTGGCGCAGTGAGTAGAGCATCGGCCCTGGAGTCAGAAGGACCTGAGTTCGGATCCGGCTCAGACACTTAACGCACACACAAATAAAAACCTAGCTGTGTGACGTTGGGCAAGTTACTTAATCCCAATTGCCCTCCAAAAAGCAAAAAAAAACAAAGAACAAAACAAAACACATACACACACACACACACACATATATGCTATTATTAATATTATTTTACATGTAACTGGAAAATAAGATATACAGGCACTGGGGCATAGAGATCCTAGCCACCTCCTAGATCCACCATGCCCTACTGGAAAGTTGAAGGGGGTACAGGAAAAGATATGGGAGAGAACAGACTGGAGGAGGAGATATCCAGTGGGGTTGCTATTTTGGGGTGGTGAGTAGGGGGAAAAGGGGGGAGAAAATTTGTAACTCAAAATCTGGCAGAAATGAATAATGTAAACCAGAAGTTAATAAAGTATTTGATTTGAAAAAAAAATTAAAATGAGGCAAATGGAAGCTAATGACTTTATGAGAAACAAAGAAGCAATAAAACAAAGCAAAAATAATGAAAAAAATAGATGAAAATGTGAAATATCTCATTGGAAAGACAACTGATCTGGAAAATAGATCCAGGAGACATAATTTTTAAATTATTGGACTACTGAAAAAAAGGAGCCTTGATACCATCTTTCAAGGAATTATCTGGGAAATACTGCCCTGATATTCTAGAATCAAAGAACAGAATAGAAATTGAAAGAATCGCCAATCACCTCCTGAAAGAGATCCCAAAATGAAAACTCCAAGGAATATTATAGCCAAATTCCAGAGTTCCCAGGTCAAGGAGAAAATATTGCAAGCAGCCAGAAAGAAACAATTCAAGTATCACTGAGCCACAGTCAGGATAACACAAGATTTAGCAGTTTCTACATTACAGGATTGAAGGGCTTCAAATATGATATTCCAGAGAGCAAAGAAGCTAAGATTACAACCAAGAATCATCTACCCAGCAAAACCAAGTATAATCCTTCAGGGGAAAAAAATGGACATTCAATGAGACAGAGGACTTTCAAGAATTCTTGATGAAAAGACCAGAGCTGAATAGAAAAACCTAACTTTCAAATACAAGGCTCAGAAGCACAGAAAGGTAAACAGGAAATGGAAATCATAAGGGACTTAATAAGGTTAAACTGTTTACTTTCCTACATGGGAAGAAGATATGTGTAACTCATAAGACCTTTCTTATTATTAGGGTAGTGAGGAGTATGTGTAGATAGAAGGCATAGGTATGAGTTTAATGTGAGGTATGAGAGGAATGTACTGGGAGAAAGAGAAAGGGAAAGGAAGAATGGGGCAAATCATCTTATATAAAAGAGGCAAGAAAAAGCTTTTACAATGGAGGGGAAGAGGAGGGAGGTGAGAGGGAGTGAGTGAACCTCTCATCAGAATTGGCTCAAAGAGTTATGGGATAAGATACAGAGGTAATGGGGTATAGAAATCTATCTTATCCTACAGGAAAGCAGGGGAAGGGGACAAGAAGAGGGAAGTGTAATGGAAGGGAAGGCAAATTAGGGAAAGGGGTAGTCAGAAGCAAAACTTTTGAGGAGAGACAGGGTAAAAGGAGAGAGAATAGAATAAATGGGAATAGGTGTAATATGATGGAGGGAAATATAGTTAACAGTAACTGAAAAAATTTTGAAGCAAGTTTCTCTGCTAAGGTCTCATTTCTCTAACATATAGAGAACTGTGTCAAATTTATAAAAATCAGAGCCATTCCTCAGTTGATAAATGATCAAAAGATATAACCAGTTTTCAGATGAAGTAATTAAAGCTATTTATAACCATGTAAAAAATATTCCAACTCACTATTGATTTGGAGAAATGCAAATTAAAACAATTCTGAGGTACTACCTCATACCTATTAGAATGGCTAATGGGACAGAAAAGGTAAATGACAAATGTTAGAGGGGATATGGGAAAAATGAGACACTAATGTACTGTTGGCAGAGTTGTGGACTGATTAAAACATTCTATACAGAAATTCTGAACTATGCCCAAAGGGCTATAAAACCATACATACCTTTTGACCTAGCAATACCACTACTAGGTCTATATCCCAAGAGATGAAAAAAGAAAAGAAAAAGGCCTATATGTACAAAAATATTTATAGCAGCTCTTTTCTGGGGCTAAAGAATTAGAAATTGTGAGGATGCCCATCACTGGGGAATGAACGAACAAGCTGTGTTATGTAATAATGATGGAATACCCTTGTACTATAAGAAATGATGAGTAGGATGTTCTCAGAAAAACCTAGAAAGACTTGCATGAGTTGATGAAAAGTGGAAATGTACTGGGTACTAACAGCGATTTTGTAAGATGATCAGCTGTGAATGACTTAGCTATTCTTAGCGATACAATGATCCATGACAACTCTGAATGACTTAGCTTGAAAAATGCTATCCATCCCCAGAGAAAGTGATGGTGTTTGAATATGTTGAAACATACTTTTTCAAATTTTATTTTTCTTGAGTTTTTTTTAATTTATATTTTCTTTCACATGAATATTATGGATACGTTTTGCATGAGAACAATGGGGGGAGGGGTAGATGAAGGGAGAGAATTTGGAACTCAAGGTTTTAAAACCAAATGTTAAAAATTGTTTTTACATGTAACTGGGGGAAAATTAAATACTAAATAAATTTTAAAATAGTATGTCTAGAAAACTGTCGGCCTCAACCCCATATGTGGCTGTAAAAACTTTGGCAACATTAAAATGCTTCTAAATACGCAACGACCAAAAATTAATTCAAAATCAAACATGATGAATCCGAGGTGTTTCTGGCAGCACTTGCCCATGTTGTATCTCATGTCACAGCAGCCTTGGTTCTGAACACAAAGCATGCACACTTTGCACTGAGCATGCCCTCAGGCATGCCAATTAATGCTGCTGAAACACAAAAAGCTTCATGGCTGGAAAAATTTTAAGAAGCCTTGGTTAGACATTCACTAATATACTTTTCCTTATACTGACTAAATCATCTTTTAGGTTTGAGTTAATAGATTTGCAAACAGCAGTTAGTTTAAGCCCTGGAGATCCACCACAATGAGAATTCACAATGAATATATTTAAGAGCCCTGTGAAATAGGAAGATAGAATTGGGATATTTAATCATTTAAATGAATTTTCATTATTTCTTAGATCATTTAACCTCTCCTTTCTCCTATTTTTATATGTCTTAAGAAAATAATGTTTTAGAAGTTTTTCTATATTAAGACATGAACCTATTTTCTTTTAAATATAGCTGGTTCTCAGCTATTTTCTATTAAAATACTGTAATCCAAGGTTAAACAGATGAGGAAAACAGCACCAGCTTGCCCAGTACACCAACCCTCCCTCCCACTCACAGTTGACTTCTGGGTACTGAAATTTCACTCTTAGCTATTTATATATTTCTTCAGTTGTTCTAAATCCATCATCAAAAATTATAAGCCAAAGCACATCTTTTCTACATTCTTAGATATTAAAGGGAGCCACTAAAGTAACATTAAAAATGGCTTTAGGGGGCAGCTAGGTGGCACCTGCCCTGGAGTCAGAAGGACCTGAGTTCGGATCTGACCTCAGACACTTAACACACACAAACAAAAACCTAGCCGTGTGACCTTGGGCAAGTTACTTAACCCCAACTGCCCTCCAAAAAGCAAAAAAAAAAAAAAGGCTTTAAAAAACTATAATGGTAAAATAGGATGAAAGTTAGGATATATGATACAAACTACCTAGTAGTTCAGTTGAACAAGTGTTCGAACACTGACGCTCCCTGATGGCAAAGGCTTAGCAAACTTACCTGTATGGCTGACTAGCCTATTCTCTCCCTTTCCCAAACCAGCCTCTGAAACACAGGTCAGGGATCAACATCTTAATGACACTTAGATTTGAAGACAGTACAACTCATAGATTATTCTAGGTGGCTTTAAGTATCAATAAAAAAGCTGAAAGGTCTTCTTACCTGGGGATAGGGGCTGTGTATGGCCTAAACTTTGCATGTCCCCCAACACTAAGCATGGTGCGCTATCCTCAGTAGGCACTTAACAAATACTTGTATTGTACTGTACATGTCAGTCTCTTGCACCTGAGTAGAGGTTAGTCCAAGACTTCTCTTGCCAGAAAGTGGTGGGTGAGTTGCTGGATTGGCTTCCAGATCTCTACATTTTTATCTTGTAATCAGGCAGCAGCATTAAGTCAGCAGCATGGCAATCTAGCTCACTTTTGCTGTTGGGGTTGTGAGGCTGGATCATGATCAGAACCCTACAAGAACTTCAAAGTACCACTTCAGGTTACACATTTTTTAAAAATGCAGTATCCTTGGTGCCTGGCCCCCATAACATCTTAGAGAATCTAGCAATTCATACAATTGACAGGTGTTTGTCAAATTTAAGAAATTTGCAGTGATTCTGAACTATTTCAAATTCTAACAAAAAGAAATGCCTCCTTAAAAAAAAAGACATTTGACTATTTGGTAGTCTTTTATTTCTAAATCCTAAATATGGTACATGAAATGATACATCAGTTTGGATTGATTTTATCAGGAGCTACAAAAGGTTGAAAAAAATGTGACAAAATTCTTCAAAATGTCCCATTCTGGGCAGGTATGCTATGTGCAAGAGAAAGAACTAGATCCAGAGTAAGAACATGAGGTCAAATCCTAACCTTGCCATTTCATCTGGGTGGCTTCAGACAACTAAATTAAGTTGGAAAAAAAAAATGAGACAGAAGGTAGGAGGCTGTGAGTAAAGTATGTTGGGAGGAAAGGCTTTTATAATAAATTGTGATTTATTGTAATTATTGCTGATGATTTTTCATTATTTGATTTTGTAAGCTTACCTATGTGAATGTTTAACGTACAATTATATTTATAAAATTCAGATATTGATTCAGACTTTTAGAATATAAGAGCTCTTAAGAGATAATAAAACCAAACTTTTTCATTTCATGGATGAGAGGTTCACCTAAGCCAACTTCTGAGTTAGTGGCAGAGGCAGAATTAGAACCCAGGTCTGAAAATCTTCAAATAATGTACATTGTTTGGGTTTTTTTTAACTTAATGAAATCGATCCAATTCTTGTAAGATTTGTAAAACTAATTTTCACCCAACATAACAAAAGAGTGAGTGAATAACTAAAGTGAATTTAAGCATGTTTTAACATTTCAAAGTGTTGCCAACTCAATATTATGAAAGTGAGTATTGTAAATACTCACAGTAATGAGCATATGTAGCAAAATGTATATTATGAACCAATCATTTCTACAAAAAAATTGAAATTCACCTTAGGTCCATGACTCTCCCTCATATAAACCAAGCACACTACCAAAATTTTGGTTTTATTTGCACATGGTAGCATATGGCATTTAACAGCTTCCTGTCAAAACTTGGTGCAAGTATATTCTGTAAAGATGAAAACAAAACAAATATACCTGAAAAAAATTATATGGATACTATTGCCTTAATCAGTCTTTATGCTAATACTACCTCAAATATTGAAGCAGAAATGATACTTCTCCCAAGCAGAATAAACGAAATCTTTACTCTTAAAGGCTGAGCAGGCTGCCAAGACAAAATTGAATGTTTTTAGCAAACATCCACTTTATTTGAATTGTCTCCTAATAAACCTAGTAAACATTTCATTTATAAATGGATTTTTTAAAAGCACATAAAGTAGATCTATAAAAAAGATACATTGTTTCCATTATTAGAAGCAGACAGGTAAATAAATTTTTGTCTCCTTCCAAATGACTGGTTGGGATGGCACAAACATGTTTAAAACCTTTTTCACAACACAAAATGTATTATGATGTCAAATGTTTGTGGAAGAATCAATACCACTGAACTTCCATTATGTCTGAGAGCAAATACAAAATCACATACTTTTTTTTGTTGTTTTCCATCCTGCTGGAAGGGTACAAATGCATAAATAAGGGCATTTGTGTTAAATACGCAATGACAGGGGCGGCTAGGTGGCGCAGTGAGTAGAGCATCAGCCCTGGAGTCAGAAGGACCTGGGTTCAGATCTGGCCTCAGACACTTAACGCACACAAATAAAAACCTAGCCATGTGGCCTTGGGCAAGTTACTTAACCCCAATTGCCCTCCAAAAACCAAAAAAAAAAAAAAAAACAACCCAAACAAATACACAATGACTATATTCTTCACAACAGGATGACTTGAGTACTATCACTCTATCAAAGGTCAATGAAATTTTTTAAAATCCCATGTCTAAAAAGATTGTTCTCTAAAACATGTAATTCCCTCAGTTACAAGGAGTAATCTTACCTAAAACATGAATTCCTTCTAAAATACTGACAAGTCATCTAGCCCAAAGACCTCCAGTGCTCTCCAGGGATGGAGTAACAAGCTTTGGTAAAGACACTAGTGCTATACCTAGTGACTGAGCATATTCTGAAATATATACTTATTGTACCACTTCTAGGGCTGTATCCCGAAGAGATCATACAAATGGGAAAAAGACCCACATGTACAAAAATATTTGTAGCAGCTTTTTGTGGTGGCAAAGAATTGGAAATCGAGGGGATGCCCATCAATTGCGGAATGGTTGAACAAGCGGCGGTATATGAACCTGATGGAATACTACTGTGTTGTAAGAAATGATGAGTAGGCAGACTTCAGAAAAACCTAGAAAGACTTATACGAACTGATGCTAAGTGAGGGGAGCAGAACCAGGAGAACATTGTACACAGTTATAGCCACATTGTGCAAATGACTAACTTTGATAGATTTGGCTCTTCTCAACAATATAAGGTTCTAACGCCAAAAGGCTCATGATGAAAAATGCTATCCACATCCAGAGAAAGAATTACAGAGTCTGAATGCAGATCAAAACATACTATTTGCTCTTTTTTGTTTTTTTCTTTCTCACAGTTCATTCCATTGGTTATAATTCTTCTTTACAACATGTCGAATGTGAAGATGTTTAATATAAATGTATAGTAGAGCCTATATCAGATTGTACAGTCATGGGGAAGGGAGAGGAAAGAGGAGAAAATTTAAAACTCAAAAGCTTGTGGAACTGAATGGTGTAAATTAAAAATAATTTTTTTAGGGGCAGCTAGGTGGCGCAGTGAGTAAGAGCGCCGGCCTCGGAGTTGGGATGACCCGAGATCAAATCCAGCCTCAGAAAATGAGCACCCACGCATAAAAACAATGACTAGCCGTATAACCTTGAGCAAGTTACTTAACCCCAATTGCTTTATTTAAAAAAAAAAATAATTTTTTTAAAAAATATAAAGAAAAAATATACATATTGCATGCCCCAATCCTTCTCTTGAAAATGTTCACTTTATCAAATAACCACATAGTTGGTGTTCACCAAATGCCTCTGAAATTAAGAGAGCGGAATCTTGTGTTGGGGATAACAAGATCTGAGGCTTGTTCCTTAGATCATAAGCTCTTAGATTCAGAGCCAAAAGAGCTCCGGCAACCAGTCTGACCCCTTCATTTCACAAAAGATGCTGAAGTACACCAATATTTATTGTTCTTCATACTTGTTACACAGTTACTATAGAAAGTACACGTAAAAAAATAGTTTGAAACAGATAATGAATTTATTGGTCAGCTATGAGTAGGAAAATACATTGGTAAAGAAAAAAAGACCCTGTATATAAATATAATACTAGCTAGTTACAATTTGACCAAGAAGAAAGTTCCACTGAAGAGAACAGTAAAAGCCCTTGTTTACCATCAGACCAAATTCAGTTTCCCAATAATCTTATTAAAGAGCTGCCTAGACAAATGCAACATTCTTTGAGCTTAGTGCTGATCATGTGCTGGTTTGTATTACATGAATGGTAAACAAGAGATAGTCCAGTGCATCACACATTATACAGAAGTACTGTGAAGAAAGACTAGATATTCTATTTTAGACACTATTTGAACATACCAAGACATCTATATGTTATTAAAATATATATAGCCAAAAAAAATTGCAAAGTTAACATATACTAAAATACTGTTTCAGGCTGGGTAAGAAATGCCTACAGGAGCAGTTGCTTGAATAACAAAGTTAGACAGTTTGGTGGATTGCTTTAAAAACAAATTTTAGAAATTGCTATGTCTTGGGTGGTTTATTTCCGTATTAGAGGACAGACTCTAAGGTAGTGAGACTGTATATAGCTTGTAGAAATCCAGTCTTATTACTTTAGAGTCATACCATATATAGTTAAAAAAAGGAATACTGAAAACTATCTGTTAGGAATTTGCATCTTAGAAAAAATTTGAATTTGAATTTAAAATCCAATATTTAGGAAAATAATTTCCCTAGATTTAGAAGGATTAGGCCAAACTAAGGCTTACTGGATGTCACTGAGTTGCACAAAATAACAACAAATTTCCTAGTGGTCTTCTTTGCCTAATTAATGCTATTTGCTTTTTTTTTTTTTAAGTTTCAATTAGTTCATATTTCCACAGCTTTAGTTAAATTGTGCCACAAACTAATTTAGATGAACATTATTTTCTCAAAGGATAAATAATTTCCATAGATACTGTAAACTGTCCTGAGCTTCAAGACACTTTACAGCATGGAATTTAATGGCCCCAAATACTTGTTTTCCTGTAAGAGAGGAAACTCTAACCCTTCACTTTCCCCTTTCCCACCCCCCACTTTAAAGAATATTTGTATGATGTGCTTATTAGCAAGAACACTGAAGGCCTGTTACGGCAACACCAAAACTGCATTTAATTAATATTTGTTATAGAGCTTTTGAAGAAAAAAAAATCTGCACTGTGAAAACATATGAATTTTATTGCATCTTTTTGGGTACGGCTTGTTGGAAATGATGGTGAAATTAGATTCATGACACAGGAAAATATTTTAACATAAAGCTTGCTTAACAAAAGCATCTCGGTTCAGTTTGGGTATGACTGTTCTTCCCCTTTAGATTCAAAATAGTTCTCCTTTGAAATTATAGCTGTAAACCATTAGTAGATCCTTACAATTCAATTTATCACTATCTAAAAGTGGAAAACCAGTTTAAACTGACCCAAAGACTGCAATGTATCTGGTCTAGGCAAGAACAAGTATCTTCAAGACACAACAGTTCATAATATTTTACTCTGCTGCCATAAATTCAAATCTATTTAAGACAGTAACAAATACAGGTGAAACATAATGAGTAAAGCTCAAACCTTTAAGAATCTAACAAGTGCACTCCAGCTCCAGCATCTATTTAACGTAAAATAGCCCCTACTAATGAATACAAAATGAATAAGTGCTTCCCCCAAACCTGCCATAAAGCTTTCTGGACTTATTATTACATAATCCAGATCATCAGAAAAATAGTTTACTCAATTTGATGAGCTCAACTAGCTCATCTTCACTGGAAATTGTCATGATGCACATTACCAACACATTGTTAAGGAAATGAGTAAACACCTTTTATTCACACTTTACAAAAAAAAAAAAAAGAAAGAAAGAAAAAAAAAACAAAACCAAAAAAACGAACATAAAAGTTACCTATTGATGCTACTACATCAATTCTACCTGTATTTCAATGTACTGATTATAAACCGGACATGTTGATGTCTGCACAACTTTAAAAAAAACAAAAACAAACCAAAAAAAAAAAAAACAAAACCCAAAAAAACAAAAAACAAACCAAAAAAAAAAAAAACACACAAAACAAAACCAAAAAAAAAAAAACCCAAACAAACAAAAAAAACACCTCAAACAAAAACCAGGTCCCAGACAAGAATTCAAGATCAAGAATTTAGAAATTTAAAGTGAAAATATTAGAATTTACACATTAAGCCATTTTATCTTAAAATGGTTAAGCACATTTAAGTGCTGAGATTTTATAATAAAATTTTAAGTCATTATTGGCAATGACATCCACCATATTAAAAAAAAATGCTCACAGCATTCAGAAAAATTTCCCTCAATGTTCACACAATGCCCTTTTGCTTCCCTGCCTGCAGTTGAAACAAAAGCAGTTAGACCAAGCTCTTTTGGAATTAATTTGATTTTTGAAAGATGAGAGAATGGGGAAAATATAAGTTATTTTTCAAGGTAAAGTTGGCTTTACATTTCTAAGCTACTAATGGCACTATGAGCAACAAACACAGGATATGATATAATTTAAGTCTTGCTTGACACACTAAAATAAGACTTGGTCACTTTAAAATGATCTGAAGAATTGTCTTGGGAACCTGTTCTGAATATACATCTAATTTACACTGCTTCATAAATGAGAAAACATTACTTTTTTTTCAAGGAATGATATTCTCTTTTTTGGAGACAGGAATACACTGAAACTGAAAAAGAATTCACATGATAGTAGTACTGAGTGACAGGCAGCACTGTGCAATGACTGTGAGCAGTGCTTGAGTTTGGTGAGCTAGGAATTGGGGACCCACATTCTGAACATGTTCAAATATGTGATATTCAATGCTTCACAAAAGGAAAAAATGCCACAGCTTCTACAAAAGCATTTTCATAAAATCTTCACAAACGTTAACAGTATTTTAAAAATATAAAAGAGGATGCACAGATTCTCTCTGCATGCACAGGCAGTGCTTGTTGAGAACAAATAAGAGCAGGCACAGTGGAGATAGGACAAGTAGTATTTTAAACAGAAGTTAAGAAGCTATACATAAGCATCCCTAATTTTTCTTAACTTAAAAAAGTTAAAGATTTAAAAATATTAGAATGTATACACATTAGCCCATAGAAGTCTACTGATCATTCACTGCTTAGCTTATCTGTCCTGGGAGTCATGTTTTTCATACAATTCAGAAATGCATGGATAAGTTATCTCTGGTCAGAGTTAATGTCGTAAGCTTTAAACAGATTTTAACTTTAAAAGCAACGTTCTCAATTTAAAAATAAAGTAGTTCAAGAGGGCCAACACAACCCTAACAGTGCAAATCCTTAGCAGAGAAAGCCTGTGGCAGCTTCTTTTACTTATAAGCTGGCCTAACACATGAAACCAATAAAAATTTAGCCTTAGTTTACAATACAATCATTTCCAAATTTGATTTTTTTAAAGTACAAAATCTCATAAATCAGGTCTTCTGTAGTTCATATACAAGCATAAAGGCTAAATTCAAATTCTATATTTTACAAACAAGTCTGAAAAAGGAGGGAGTGAAGTACAGAAGTATGGTCTCTGGATGTTACTACTGGCCTCAGAAAGTAGTGCTACAGATTTCTGTGCAAAGAGAATATGCCATATAAACATTTCCCTATTTCAAGGCATGAAAATATTAGGCTTGATAGAATAGGAAGATTACTTGTAACAAATTAAAGACAGGTGCTAACGCACCAATCCCTGTCTATCAAGATACAAAGCAGATTGGGCTCAGAATTTTGTCTGTCAATAGCACCTGGCTTTTACTATGTCTTTACCAAATAATCAAGATTCAAAATTCAGATCATCATTAAGAAAAAAATCCCTGTTGGCCATACCTCACTCCTCTATATTCAGATTTTACAATTTTACAAATCAGACCGAGGTTGCCCTCTCAATATACTTGACTACCTCCTGCCAGGAAGGTGGATACCATTGACTGGGGGCAGGAAGGGTAGTAAGAGCTCCAGTTGTGCAAAAAGTGAGAAGTGGTCAGAAGGGATGAGTGGGTGTGGACAGCCGCTTATATTGTTCTCTATCAGCCAATGGTGATCCAGAGGTCCAAGAATGCCTAGGATGTTCAGCTGAGGTTTAGAGTAGAAGATGTAGTCAATAATACCCTGGAAAACAAAGAAAAACAAAACCCACAAGATGTTATTGAAACATCAAGGGCTTTCTTTGGGGAACACAGTTTTAAAGTTTTATAACTGGTATTACCATAAACCAAATCATTCGAACAACTTCTGTCAAAGAAAGCAATGAGAATATAAAATCATTATGAAGGATTTGACTCAAGTCAATGACAGGAAGGAAAAGGGCAGAAAAATGACTTCTAGATTTGGTGTTAGAATGAAGTCATCCTGACTCCTAAGATCCATCTTGATTAAGCCCTGCCACTAATCTAGTACCTGGCAGAATATCAAATGCTAGGAAGGAAATATCAGGTTCCACTAGAGGTAACAAAGTTTGAAACATGTAGGGCTAATTAGTTCCAATGAGCAGTATAAAGCTGTACAAATTAAAATGTTAAATGACTTAATTCTGAGGGGTGGGGTAGGAAGATGGTTACAGCTATGACAATGAGAACCTATCATCTCTATAAGGAAATAATAAACCATAATAAACACTCAACTGAAAACAATCTTTTCTTCCCCATCCCCCAAGTCCCATTAAGATACCTCATGAGGTGATAATGACCCTGGGTTCTTAAAGGCTATGCTCGCTGAGTATAATCATAGGTCATGGACTGTGTGTCTCTAATCAGAACACTACCCTAATTAGATGTGGAGGGACTCATAAGCAGCAGGTTGGCCACTACACCAGATGAATTTTTTTTTGGCCACAGAAATTTACAAAGAACTGTGCAAGATGTGGAGGGGCTATAATCTGCACTGAGATCTATACTGATCACTCTTTTGAAGCAAAGTGGTAGGAAAGACATGGCAAACTTTCTACTGGAGGATTAAAGTGTAAAATAGTACACATATAGAATCTCAATATTTTATAATTCATAAATACATGATGTGCAGGTAAATAATCCATAGAAACTCTAAACAGGATAAAAGTCATTCTGTGACAGGTACATCCACACACAAAAGATTATTTCATTGAGGCATCTTTATTTTTTTAGGTGAAATCAGCTGCCTTGGTAAGTAGTTACAAATACCTGGCTTCTCCTTCACTGCTGCAGCTAACTATATAAAGAAGGGGTGGGATTATTCTTAGTAATAACTGACATTTATACAGCACTTTAAAATGTGTAATGTACTTTACATACATTCACTCATTTATTCTTAACCCTGTAAGGTAGGTAACTTTTGGTATTAACCTCATTCAACAAACGAGAAAACCGAGGCACAGATTAAATTATTTGCCTGTGGTCATACAGTTAAGTGCTAGAATTGGGATATGAATCCAGGTCTCCCAACTCAAGGCCAGTGCTTTTTTCATCACAGCATTCTTACAAACAATGAAAGCACTGAAAGGGAAACTATCCCAATGTCTTTTACTCAAAACATAAATCTGGAGAGGCTACTGGGAGCAGCCAGTTTTGACTGACATTTTAAATTTTAATTTAGTATTTTATTTTCCCCAATTACATGTAACAATTTTAACATTCTTTTTTTCAAATTCGGAGTTCCAAATTCTCTCCTTCCCTCCCCTCCCCCAACTGAGAAGGCAAACAATTTGAGATAGGTTATACATATGTAGTCATGCAAAACACATTTCCGTGTATCTGACTGACATTTTTAGTGGGGAAAAGGAATGTAAGCACGGAAATTAAGGTCAGGGCTGAAGGCTAGGGTGAAGAAGCATATGCCTGAGGACATAGTAAATTTAGCATAAGAAAAGAACATGAAAGATATTGTAGAAAGCAAAAAAAGATGGCAAGTAAAGTATCAACACCACTATAAATCAGTCTTCAGTTTATTTTCTGGTTCCAGGATTAATCTCTGATGAATCAGATGCTTTGTATATTTGTCTTCTGACAACTTTTTATTATTTCCCCACTTTCGGAAGTTTTTCATTAAAAAAAAAAAAGATATATAATCCAAGGTTTTAAAGTGGGCTACAGGTTGTGCAGGCCTGTTTTAAAGAGTAATTTGCTGTTGCCCCGAGAATTCTATCAATGAATCTCCCATTTGAGCAACAAGGCAAACATACCTACGTTAACTGTGTTAAGAGAAAGTGTGTGTGGGGGGGGGTGGGGGAGCCATGGGGCAATGTACATCCCTTGGGAGGGAAGCATTTTTTAAAGTACCTACTACATACCAGGTAGTGTGCTGAGCAATTTACACCAACATTATCTCATGGGATCCTCATGACAACCCTGAGAAGTAGGTGATATTTTTATTCCCCTTTTACAGATAAAGAAACTGAGGCAGACAGATTAAGTGATGTGCCCAGGGTCACATAGGTAGTAAATATCTGAAGCTGGATTTGAGCTTAGGTCTTCCTGATTTTAGATGTAGTGATCTATTCACTGTGCTACCTATCTAAATTAGATTAATAAGTCCTCCAGAGATTTTATTCACAGGCAACAGGTTGTGAAAAAAGACTAATCTTGGGGCCAATAGTCCACTCTCATGTTTGTCTAATGCAAACACAATAAATTAAAGCTAATGTTTCACAGAGAAATTAAAGTATTAATTACATCACCAATTTACATTGAAAGATGACTTTTTTTTCCCTGAGAGTCATACATCTACACATATTTTTATGACAGATTCTATTCTAGCCTAAAACCAATCTATTCCCCTATTCTTACTCCTTTAAATTTTAAAGCTATACAGATATATTTGGGTGAGGAAGAGAGTATCATTTTTGCTAGTCTGTGAGCATAGAACAGCAATATTTAGTATAAAGAGCAATGGAATGAGAGTGAAGGGGACATGGCTTGAGTCCCTGCTAGCTCGAACTCAGCTGTGTGTCATGGGCAAGTCACAACTCTGATTATCAAGTTCTTCCACTGTAAAATGGGGGGATGGGAGTTTAGGGGAGTAGACAAGGCAAGCCCTATAGACCCTTTTAAGCTCTAGTACTTTAGCAATCTATAAATCTAGAGTTTACAATGGAATTTCAATGGGAACTATAAGGCACCATCAAACTTCACACTTCTACCTCTCCACTGTTAGGGCAAAGGGAAATTTAACAACTGCCTTAAAAGTTGACAAAAAAATTGAGAATACATTCTTTTTCAAGCTACCACCTAACTCACCACATTTATTTCAGTAACTGACAAATGATTCAATGAAGAAACAATTCCATGCTATGCCTTGGACATAAGAACCATTCTTCAACTTGTACTCTCCAGCTGCATCTTTGAGCAAACCCAACAAGAAAATCAGGAGGTGGAGTGATAATAAAACTTTTCCCATAATTTAATGTTCTAAAGTAAATTTGACTTCATTTAAAATTCTGACAATAAAACCAGACACACCTCAGCTTAATAATTTTGCAATCTGAGATGTAGCATCCATTAAAAAAAAAAAATCAGTTAACACATCCAATTTTATTCAATAACTATAATGCCTCAACTATCCAAAACAGAGCTGGGGAGAGAAAGGAAGGAAGCATAAGAGGTCTTTGAGAAAACAAAACAGATTTTTTCAAAGGATACACACTGAAAGACAAGAACTTTCCTCACAGGATAGTCTCTCACTCAAGAGTTTATTTACTCTTATTTCAGATGTGTATCTAATGAGTTTGGTAATCTGTTTTCCAAATCCAGAGAGAAACAAAAAGCAGCAAATTGGTGGTAGGCTGGGGTGGGGATAACTGTTAGAAGACATAAGAGTTAAAAAAAAGCGGGGGGGGGGAATAGGGCGGAAAACAAACATAGCTTTAAAATATAGCATAGTACAGGGACACAGTCTTATAAGCCTCAACAATTTAATTACTGTAGGCAGCACACATTTATGTCATGCTCTTAAATCACCAAGAGGAGATTAAGTAGAACAAATTTTTATCTATTCCACTAAACCTCCTCTGATGTCTCCCTATAATATGAAAGGGGTTTTGAATATCCAAAATCTAGGTCAGATGACGGCAAAGGTAACTGGCTCTACCAGGCTGGAAAAGCTCGATTACAGGATTGATGACTGATGATAGATTTTATCTGGTCTAAGGACTAATAATCAAATTCAGAGAGGTTCATCCCTCTTTGAGGTAGAGAGCTATCTGAAGGCTACTGGGTGATAAAATTTTTCTTCAGCAATAACTCACAAAAATTGTCTAAATCAGAGAAATCATTAATAACGAAATGTTGAAATATAAGTATACTGTGTTTAAGAAGGCAAGGAAGTAAAATAGGAAAATTTGATCTAAAATATTCACTGCTGTGAATATTTCAAACCCCAACAAGAAAATGAGTAGTTTTTATAATACAAGTCTGTGAAAGGTGAAAATTCCCTTTTTATTGATAGTTATGTATTTTTATGCTAGAAATATGAACATTTCATGAAACTTTACATGGACTTCTATCAAAAGACATGCCAATGCTCAGTATTCTAGAAGAACAGTACAAATGAGTCTTTTTATTCCAATTAAAAAACATGTATATTTTCAAGATGTATATTTCATTACTTTAAGTGAAAAGGCTACACGATTTTCTAATGGAACAGATGCTTTCAAATCCAAATTCTCACCTTGAAATCAAATGTGTAATTTGTATAAGGCATTAGGCCATTCTCATAGGCACTCTTTAACTTGAAACCATGTGTAATCCTTCCATTTGTCATTCCATTTTTCCCATTACAGCTGAAGTTAGTAAGACTTTCGTTGTATCTCAGTTCTTTGAAATCCTTATGATTTGTTTCTACTCCACCAGTACTCAAGTATTCTACAACACCTATAATAAAAAAAAAAAATTACTTATCAAATTAAAATTTAATTAGTTAAAACTGCCAGGCTTACCCAGCTGCCTTACAACATATAATGTTAAGTAAATGGTCTAAAAATACTATTTACAAAAGAATCTTAAAATTCATGTTTACCTAAATTAATTTACCTATTTAATACCAAACCAATCAAACTACCAAAAAATTATTTCATAGAGCTAGAAAAGTAGTAATAAAATTCATCTGGAAGAACAAAAGGTCCAGAATACTAAGGGGATTAATGAAAAGAAATGCTAGGGAAGGAAGCAGAAAATTGAGAAAGAATATTTACAAGCAGTGTCTCTGAAAAAGGGCTCATTTTTAAGACACACAGAGTCATTCCCCAATTGATAAATGGTCAAGTGATATGAACAGGCAATTTTTAGAGGAGGACATTAAAGGTATTTATAATCATGTGAAAAAATGCTCTAAGTCACTATTGATCAGAGAAAAGCAAATCAAAACAACTCTTAGGGACATCTCACCACTCAGATTGGCTAACATGACAAAAGAGATCATACAAGTGGGAAAGGGACTTATATGTACAAAATTATTTATAGCAATTCTTTTTGTGGTGGCAAAGAATTGGAAATCATGGGGATGCCCATCAATTTGGGAAATAGCTAAACAAGTTGTGGTATGTGAATGTCATAAAATACTATTGTGTTTCAAGAAATGAGAAGCAAACGAACTTCATAATAACCTGGAAAGACTTATATAAACTGATACTGAGTGAGGGGAGCAGAACCAGGAGAACATTGTACACAATTACAGACACATCATATCTGTGATGACTGACTTTGATAGACTGGGATCCCCTTGGCCATGCAAGGTTATAAGACAACTCCCAAAGGACTCATGATGGAAAAGGATATCCACATCCAGAGAAAGAATTACAGAGTCTGAATGCAATCTGAATGCAGACTGAAGCAAACTACTAGCTCTCTCTCTTGTGTTTTGTTTCTTCTTCCTTGTTATTCATTCCATTGGTTATAACTCTTCTTTACAACTTGACTAATATTTAATATGGAAATATACGTTGAACCTATCTCAAGTGCAAATCGCCATGGGGAGGGGGGAGGAGAAAATTTGGAACTCAAAAACTTATGGAACTGCATGTCATAAACGAGTATAAAATCATAAAATAGTAAAATAGTCATAAGGAGGGCAATTGGAGTTAAGTATCTTGCCCAAGGTCACACAGCTAGGTTTTGTTTGTGCGTGCGTTAAGTGTCTGAGGCCGGATCCGAACTCAGGTCCTTCTGACTTGAGGGCCAACGCTCTACTCACTGCGCCACCTAGCCACCCCCTAAATTTTTTAAAAAGAGTTTACTAAACAAATTACTTGATATTGTATTCTACCAAATCATATTCTTGTACTGTACTTGTGTTTGTGGAGGCAAAGGGTGTAAATATAGGAGGGAAATGTAAACAAATAAAGGATCTTTCAGTTTGCTACCACAAGCTTCACATTCTAATAGGGTCAAAGGATGACAGATTTAAAAGTACAAAGTACCTTAGAGGTCATCATTCCAATCCTTTGATTTTACAAGACAAGAGGTACAGGAAATAAAATGACTTGTTTAAGGCCACACAGGTAAGTAAGCCACAAAGCCAGAATTCGAACCCAGCTTTTCTGACACAAAACTCCATTCTTTCCATTTTACCACAAAACAGTTGCATTACATACCAAACAGCATTTCAAATACAGTTGGCTCATTTAACCAACATGGCTGAAGTTAATTTCCTTGAATTTTGTAAATAAAAAAATAAGACCAGTTTAGCCTATCCTATGCCAATAAAAGACATCATATCTGAGATCCTGTGAAAGAATGGTTGGAATCTAAGAGGTGTTAACAATCTTCTCAGAATTTGAGTTACACCAAACAGCTGAAGAATTACATATAAATACTGAGAGTAAAAACAACTGTGTATTTTTACCAACAAAATGAACTTTAATAGTATACGTTACAAATAAAAGACGTGACCCAAATTATACATGATTAGTTCTTTTAACTATCATTCAACCACACACTAGGTACAGAGTACAGCACTGGAGAAGATAAAAAAATAAATAAGACGGGGCCCTCACACCTCATGGAACTAAAAATGTAGAAGGGTAAGTAGGACACATTATTTTTGCCTCTTGAAAGTGCAAGATGAACACATTTTAACATTAAATTCAAGTACCATCGTGAATTAAGACAAGAGAATCTTAACCCGAGGTCTGTGAACTTGATAACTATTTTGATAACTTTCAATATAATTAGATTCCTTTGTAATCCTATATATCTTATTTCATATATTTAACAAACATTATTCTGATGACAAAATACAGAGGTGCCAACCCGTGATTAAAGAGCACTAATCCAGACACCTAAATTCTAAGTAGGTCATTTCTCTATTTAAATTATGTGTCATCCAAGAGGAATAAGGTTTAACATATTAGGGTTTTCATTATATGATTTCATTTTTAAAATATACAAAAATCAGGCATACATTTGAAATTGATCTTTTCAAATGCTAAATCTAATCAACAATATCATCTTCAGTGACTAATGCATTTACGTAAAAAACAGTATTATACAAAATAAATATTGCTCTTACCAGAGTCTGGCAAAGAATTGAGATCCGCACATAGCACAAGCGGAATGGTTCCAAATTCTCCCAATACATTGGACTTGAGACTCCGAGAGGCTTTGTCAATAATGTTCTTTACTTCAGAGAGGAACATCATAGTTTGTACCAATTTCACATCAGAATATTCAGGATCCCAATGCATATGTGCATTAGCAACAAGAATAAGTTGCTTTTCTGTTCCAAGATGTGGCTTCCCAGCTAAAATTAGAGGACAAGAGAAACCAAACATTTCATTTCATACAATTTTATGACTGAAAGCAAATCATTTTAGATATACTCAGCTCATTTTAAAATGTCCCTGGTACCTAAAGTCTCAAGACCCTTTAAAAAACACACACACACAACCTCAAAAGGGAGACTACTTCCAATCTACCTTTGCTGCCGAAAAAAGTAGAAAAGTGTTGAAGTTCAGTGTATGAATAGCCATCTCATCTCATATTTACCTCTTTATTTCTTTCAAATCAAAAACATCTAGAAACAAATAATGAAGGCTTTTTGCTTTTCCCTCATTCTTTATAAGACTTTTTTAGGAAATTCCCCTATATCTTAACCTTTGTGGATAGGAGAAATGATTTGACATATTGGAAAAGAATAAAATTTCTACTTTTTTTGAGGTACTAATCAAGATAATTAAGATATGATTAACTATTTTCAGATTTCTACTCTTTTCAAAGCTGTCAAGACAACACATCTGTATTTTAGATCCCAATTTCATCAGAAATTAGTCACTTACATGACATTTCAATCAATTCTTTTCGAAGTTCTAGTAGCACTGCAACTCCAATGTTATCTTTTGTCATAACTCTGTTCAGCATAGCTTCAGACCCTTCTGAATTTGCCATTGCTAGTTGATTGAATTCAACAGTGTGTTTCTGAACCAATGTGAATCTAAATATTAAAAAAAAAAAAAAAGGATAGTTGAGAAAATGCTTTCTCAGGGGAGGCAGCACGGTATAAAGGAAAGAGCCTGGGACCAAGAGCAGGAGGCCTGGCCTTAAGTCCCCACTCTACCACATGATCTTGGTAAGATACTCTTTCTCTCTGAGACTTTGTGTTTCCCCATCTGAAAAATGAGAAGGTTGATCTGGCTAATATCTTTAGTTCCAAATTTCTGTAATTTGAAAACTGAGGGACATGCTAGATACAAAAGATTTCTAATCTTATGTATATCTGATGGAACTAAGATCACTCAAAGACAAACTCTCCATATCTAATGGCAATTTTTCCAAAATTAACTTTAAACCATTTTCAGTTTGGCACCAATCTACATAGGGCTTCAGAGCGCTGCACACCTAATAAGGAGCTTCTCTTCTCTGAACTTGACAACCACAACACACACAGTCTCTCCCTATAGCTCCTACACCACACTTTCCCAAGGATCAGTTTCAAGACAGGCGATTTAAGAAGTTCTTTGGGAGCACACAGGAAGCATACACGGTGCTTCCGTTAATATGAATTAAACACCAACACTTAACAGAAAATAGGAAAGAAAAAAACCACATATGTGAACACACTCTCTGTACACACACACACACACGCACACACACACTCTCTCTGTGTATACACACACATATGAATAAAATCCCCTTTCAATTAGGAAAAATACTTCAATAGTGGTTTTATTTTCATTAATAATTGTTTCTTTAGCACATTCAATCAACAAATGAGTTAATACTACCTTTAAAAAGCTACCTTGAATAGAAAGTTAAATGTAGTATGTTTGCAAAGGAGACAGCTTACTTACTTTTCTGTCTTGAAGAATATTGCACAACCATCAACATGTTTTCTTTCTTGTTCTGACATTGTCCTAGCTCTAGATTTTGGACTAAAGAATCCATTATAGCCGCGTTCCTTTAGTTCTACCAGAAAAAAACTGTAATACTGTTCAGTTTCAACCTCCTGAAAAATCATAAACAGCAAAGTATTTCAGTTCCCTAAAAACAAATTCATTATGACACACAAACTATTATAAGCATACCCTGCCTACCATAATTAATCAGTTATATTAAAACATAATGTTAGGTGAACAGAGGCAGTAAGTATCAAAGGATCACTACCTGTTAATGGATGATGATATTATGGCTGACTTTAGTTATAATGTATTAACCTTTTTACTACAAAGGGGCATTGGTCAGGGCAATCTCACAGAGGGTAGGCCTATATACCCACATGTTATTTGTAGAAGTGTTGCAATTGAGTTATAGAAATAAGAACTGCAAAGGCCCATCCCCTTTTTTCAATATATTTTCTCACCTGCTCATTTTTCATTTTATAAGTACAAACTGCCCAGGTCAATTCTTTTAATGCCCAGGAACACAGAAAAAACCTATGATGTAAAGATGTTGTTT
This sequence comes from Gymnobelideus leadbeateri, assembly GCA_011680675.1. NCBI lineage: Eukaryota > Metazoa > Chordata > Mammalia > Diprotodontia > Petauridae > Gymnobelideus > Gymnobelideus leadbeateri. The sequence goes on along the minus strand of WOXC01002673.1, from coordinate 14,189 downwards.
AACCCAGGCAATTTTAAAGTAATTAGTTATAATGTCATTCCAGAGACTGGTATGTAAACACCTTATATGTAAATTTTTTTCCTATATAAAGTCAATGGGCCCTAATCAAGATAATGCTAAAATTAAAAAAAAAAAAAATCCCATATATAGAGCTCCATTTTTCCAGGTACTTAAGACTAAAATATGTTGCAGCAGTGAGGAAAATGTTGGCCACACTCAGCTATCATCAAAGGTTGAAATTAATTCACCAGGGCATTATAGGGTTGTAGTGGGAAGCTGATAGTTTGGCTACCAGGTCTAAAACCCAGGGGATTAATGCTGAAGCTAGATTACAGGAAACTTATAAATATAGGAATTCAAAACTCTGTTAACGGACAGATGCCAAACAATGTATACTTCATTTGTTTTTCACTCTGGCAATTCTAAAAGATGAGATTTTGTATATTTAAACAAAAGTTTTCTCCATGAATTACCTGAAGACTTATGATGTCAGCATTGCAGTTCAAGATTTCCTGCATAATAGCTTTTTTTCTGTACTCCCAAGTAAGTGCCCATGATGGACAATAGCCATATAACTGCCTAGTTGCATACTTATCACAAAGAACGTTGTAGCACATGACAGAAAACAAAGCTGGAGAAAAAAAAAGCATTTAGCTTATACACATAAACTTCAGAAAAAAGATTTTTACATTTTTTAATACTAAACTTTGATTTAAGGTGCCTTAATTTGGAGAATAACACAATGTTGAAAAAATAAAACAGTGCAGACTTGGCTTTTAGCCATTCAATGCATTAGCCTCTAAAATACAGGTTTCCAAAGTGCTCCAATTCCTCCCCATTATTCACTCCTTCCCTCCCCCGAAATTACACTCATGAAGAAACATGTCTTGTTCACTTTTGCAGAACTACACAGTTAGTTTATGCAAAAGCATAAGTAAAATCCTGTTACAACTAATTATAAAATATTATACAAATTATTTTCATCAAATTTAGAATTTCAAAGGGTATCAATCAAATTCAACTGGCAAACCTCTTAGTCAACTAAGAATTTTGTTGTCTTGAAAGTCTACTGAATTAAATACTGCTTGATGCAGTTAGGGCATTACCGAAGTCTTGGAAGATTTTTATTTAATGTCTATCAAATAAGGTTAGCAATAAGAGGACCTCAGAAACCATGTAAAATCACAGAAGAGAAAAAAGAGGCCCAGTCCAAAGTAAGTGAACTAGGGCTAGAATTAAATCTAATAAATTTCAAGCCAGTCTTCTTTCCATTACATCATGGAAATATCGTTTTGCTATAAATAAATTTACTGTACTTTATAGGGCACATTCTCAGTACCACACAGAGGCTGGGCATGTCTATATGGAGAAGTTTAGTTTTCAAAACTGTGATTATTAGTATTTTCCAAATTAAGTCAATTGTAGATAGGTTTCTTCCAAAGACTACTTTAAGGATGACCACAATTATTGGTATGACCTAACTTTAATTATATTTAGTAATAACTAGTAGGAAAAAAAAAGCAAACAAAAACAATGCTACCAACCAGTTGGCCTTGTTCTGTCTGGTTCTTGTAACATAATCCAAGATCTTGGAGGTGGTTGTTCTGTTGCCACTAGTGGAATATTTAACACAAAATGAAATGACAATATTTCTATTTGTCTTCTCAAAAAAGTAATCTAAACTAATTACCACTTACTTGTTTTTCCAGTACCTGCCAAATTATCAAGCAAATAATTCAGTAGCCTTCTTGTCCCATCTGGTTCCTGATAGAGGTTCAGTATATCTTGTGTAAGTGGATTTCCTTGAAGTATTTTAAAAAAGCAAAATAAGACCCAATTTATGAGTATTCAATTTAGAGATATCAAAACTTTGAATATTAATTACTTTGAAGTTTTATAAACTGAATTAGACTAAATTATTTTAAATGAAATTTTGTTTTAGTCAGGAAAAAAATCTTGACAACAAAAACTGAGAAACAAAATTCATTTTTCTCTGGATTTTAATCAAATTAAATGAAAAGGTAAAACTAATTAATGTATAGGTATTAAACATGTTTTCTTCTCAGCTGGTGGGTAAATTAGTTAACAAAGACAAACAGATTAATTTTAGCCTGATATAGTAAAGAATTAAGGGTACTGAACCTAGAGCCAAAGGATGTGGTTTGAAGTGGTGGTCCTCACACTTACTTAATTGGTTTACTGGCAAGTAAGAACTTTTCTGGGCCTTATTTTCTTCATCTAGAGATAATACATATCTGGTTGTGGTATAGAACATGCTTTGTAAAAAACTAAAAGGTTATATAAAAGTGAACTTTTATTATTATTACTGTGACTATCAGTGACTTGGAGGATGTAGTTACCATGTTTATCAACTTCAAAGATGACAAAAAAGTGGAAGGTGAAGCTCATGTACAATGGAAAAAGGATCTAAAAAACGTTTTAAACTGTAAAGATGGGCCCAATTTAACATGATGGAATTTAACAAGGTAAATGTAATTTTCAATAATTATTTCCTGAAGTTAGTGTATGTTAAGTTGTGTAGTTTTGTGTTGTTGTTTTTACGTCAAGCACAAAAGTATAGGATAGCAGCATGGTGAAAAATAGCATTTCATTTACATCTCAAACAATATTCCATAACAAATTCCCAATATAGTAATAATCTAAATACAAAAACTTCGAAATATGAAGAACAAAAAAGAATATTGCAATTGTGTAGAAAAAGAATATTCTTATCCAATCATAAAGCAAAACAGACTTGATTATGTAAAAATAACAAAATGTTTGATGCCCCAAAACTAATGCAGAAAGAATAAAAAGGAAAGAGACTGGGGAAAATAAAACCTAACTTTGCCTTAAATACTTCTAACAAAAATCCAAAACTGACAATTCATCCCTCAATAGAAAATTACTCAGAAGACAAATTATCAATAACCATCCAAAAAACTGTTTCAACACTGTAATATCCCAAGTGTCAATTAATGCAATTCTTCTGACCTTATGTTCATTAAATTAGTAAAGGCAGTTTAAAGAAATAAAGTTCAACGTTATTAGGGTTATGGTGAAACAGATACCTTATTACACAATTGCTGGAGTTCTGAATTGGTACAATCTTTTTTGAAAAGAAAAATTGCAATATGCAATAATAATTATAACTGTCCATAACTTTTGCCCTAGTGATCCCAAGACTAAGATTATACCCTAGAGATAATGGTAATAGGAAAAAAATGACCTTCCATACAAAAATATTTCTAGCTACATTATTCATAATAGCAAAAAAATTAAAAACAAACCATGTGGCCAATGATTATGTGAAGTTATGCAAATGGAATATTACTAAAATAGCAAATCTGAAGATTAGAAATATAAGAAGATGTGGCGGGTAGGTGGTGCAGTGAGTAGAGCATCGGCCCTGGAGTCAGAAGGACCTGAGTTCGGATCTGGCCTCACACACTTAACACACACACAAACAAAAACCTAGCCAGGTGACCTTGGGCAAGTTACTTAACCCCAATTGCCTTCCAAAAAGAAAAAAAAAAACAAAACAAAAACAAAAAAGAAAGAAATATAAGATATATTGCAGTGGTGCAAAATGAAGAAAGCTGAGTCAGAATGATATACACACTCTGACTATATAAATTAACTTTTGCCATGACAAAATTTTGAAAGGAAAAGGAAGGAAAAAAGTTTAAAAGTTGGAAATAAAATGGAAGAAAAGTTTCTTTTAGGTCTTTAAAAATAATTTATTAAATATTTTTGGTTTTCCCATTACTGTCCAAATATATCCTTTTCCCTCCCCTATACAAGGTATCCCTTATAAGACAATAAAAACGAGAAAAAAAATTTGTTCAGCAAAACCAACCTGTTTATGGTGTCTGACAACATATGCAATAATCCACACTCACATCCCCTACCCCTTCTTATCCATCAATGTAGTCATTAAGCACGTTGTTCTCCTATTTCTGTTTATTTGTTTTCCTATTCTGTTTATTTCACTCTTCTATCAGTTCCTAAGTCCAGAGTAGGAATCACTTCATTTTTGATACTTGTATCCCTAGGGTCTCATACAATACATAGTTTATCGATTGATGTTTCTGAGGACAATAACTCCACTACATTCTTGTACCACAATTTGCATAGCTATTCAGCAACTGATGGGCATATTCTTTGTTTCCAGTTCTTTGCCACCACAAAAAGGGTTGCTATAAATATTTTGGCATACATTGAATCTTTCTATTTTTGATCTTCATGAGGTATATATGCTTAGCAGTGAGATATGTGGGTCAAAGTATATGGACAATTTAACCATATTTTTAAATATAATTCAAAACTGATTTCCAAAATGGTTGGACCAATTCATAGGTGTACCAGAATAGTATGTTTGTCTTTCTGCAGCTCTTCTAATGTTTATTACTTCCATCTTTTGTAATCTTTGCCAGAGTGCTGATGTAAGGTGAAACTATTTTTGTTATTATAAGTGATTTGGATCAATCTTTCATATAGTTGTTAATAGTTGGCAATTCTTTGGAGGACTTAAGCTTCACATCTTTTGACCTCTTAATTATTTTCGTTAACTGCCTTCATAATTTGGGTAACAAACATTTATATGTTTAATGCAAATATCACTCCCCTCAATACCATCTTGCCTTATCCTAACTGCACTGAATTTGTGTGAAAGTACAATTGAAACCATCCTATTATCTTCTGAAACAGGATACTTTAGTTACTATCTTGTTAAAGTTATTACATACACTGTAAAAACTCTACTGGTATAAGGACCTCAGAATAAGGGAACTCTTGCTACCAATGCAGAATACCATTTTCTCTGCAACTTGCAGTCTTAGAGTTGCCTAAAGCACTGAGCAGTCAGGTGATTTGTCCAGGGCCACAAACCCAATATGTGTCAGAGACAGGACCTGAATGCAGACCTCCATAGCTCCAAAACTGATTTTCTATCCACTAAGCCATGCTGCGATATAGATCAACAGATAGGTAATGTGAAAAAGGCCTAGAAGTTTTATTATAACCTTAAAATGAACCAACAGTACAACCTGGCGGCCAAAAAAAATTGTGGCAATCTTAGGCTATATTAAAAGAAGTATATAGAACAAATAAGAGAAAATGTAGTCACATATTCTACAATGCTAAGAAAACATTCGGAATCTTTTTTTTTTTTCAAATCTGAGTACTAAATTTTAAAGGAGTCATTGACAGAGTTGAAGTATGTCCAGAAAAAGGCAACTAGGATGACCTGTCTGGAAATCACTGAAAATGAGAAAATGTTAACACATAAAAAGAAACTAGACGTGGTTAGCCTGGATAAGAGAAGATTCAAGAAGGACCTGAAAACTGTCTTTAAATATCTAAAGAACAGTTGTGTGGAAGAGGAAAAGAATTATTCTACACAATTACAGAAGAAAGACAATAGTACTGATGGGTGGACATTATAGGAAGGAATATTTGGGTTCAATGTGAAGATCTTTTTCACAATTAACATTTGTTTAAAAATGTGTTTCTTTATTAGATAACATACCCCTCATCACTTCTAAGTATTCAAACAAAGGCTGGATCTTTTTCAGCGATGTTGTATAAGGAACTCCTGGAGCATGAGATATGAGGTTCTAAGTAATATCTCATGTTACTTCAATTCATAAGATTCTATTAACCATTCTTAATTTTTGAAGACTTTCCCTGTTGTGAGAAATAGTAACCACAACTCATGTGACAAAACAAAGAAAGTGGAGTCAAAAATCACAAGGAAGTTTTATATGAAAAAAAAAAGATAAAAGAGGAGAAAGATGGGAGGCAAATTGGAACAATTATCAAGCGGGAAAAGATATCAAATAGAACTGACAAGGAGAAAAAACTGCAGAGATGAATGGAACTGAGATAGGAATGCTTAACCAGGACTGAAGGTGCCCTTCAAAATTTTTTGGCTTTTTTTAAGTGGCGAAAAACTCGAGCATTTTTTCCCTTTCCTCAAATGAATTTTTTTCTTATTTTTCTAAACTTCCTACTTAATTACAAAAATGTCAACTACTTCAACTTTTATCCACCCAAACAACAAAGGAAAAAGCAAAAATTTAAAAAGCATACCTTTTAGACCTAAAGTCTGCAATTGAAACAGTTTTCCCAGCTCAAAAGGTAGAACTCGTAACAGGTTGTTATTTAAATGGAGTTCCCTATTGGAAAAATAAAAGTTTCGGGCAGTCAGAAGTCAACATTAGGCTTCACTAGAAGTTTTAAAATTTATTCCTTGGGAAATATACCCTTTGGGCAACTAACTGGTTTTTAAAAATATAAGTCTGAATCTAGTCTAGCACATAGGGTACAAAACAGACTAAGTGATGACGAAGTAGTTTAGCATTTGCAATTAGAAAATGGAGGGTTTAAAAAAGGTTCACATGACCTTGCAGAAACATTCAAAGGAATGTTTAGATTACCCTCCTGTGATAATTATTCTTTGAATTTACTCAATGTTCGTTAGGTTTTACAAATACAGAAGGCTGTTTCATACACTGTTAAAATCATTCACAATTGGATCTTGGGTGCTACCAAGTATAATAACCAATAGGAATATTAGTTAATAATAAAGGCAAACACCTAAAACACAATATTCTTCTATAAGTACTTATGAAGACTGTTCCTGTAATCCCTAATGCTGTCATTTATATTTTAAATCACCTACTCACTAATCAGTAAAACTGAAGGATTCTACTAAAAAGAGGGCAGGAAAAAGAGGATTTTGAGTAATATCAAGGCCAAAAATGTATTCGATTCATCTCCCTTAATTGGCCAAAAACTACTACAAACATTGAACTCTTAGGAATTTTCATTTTCTATTTGCATATTTTTTTAGGACTTATTTTCTTATTACTTAAGGCTGGAGCCTACTCCATTACAGCTAGAGTGGAGCCAACAAAGCTTTGCTCCTTTTCTTTAAATGGACCATGACAGGAAACAAGTAAAATGGAATCACAGGAAGAGGCACTGATTCAATCAAAAGCTACTTATTTGTACATGTTACATGTGAAGCTGTGTCCTGGGGACTAACAGAGATAAAGATAAAGACATAATCCCTACTCTCATGGAGTTTATAGTCTAGCAGGGAGACCACAAGGACACAAATATGAAATAGTATAAAATACTTGTACGATTACTACAGTAACACATAGAAAATAAGCACCATGCCAAGAAGAAAGTCATTTCTAGCCTTGGGGATGGAGGAGGCTGGGGAGAACAGTAAAAATTTCAGCTAAGCTGGACATAGGTTTGCAAAAAGCATAGCAGAGATAGGCGCTAGGAGAAAGAGGAATGGGCATTCTAAGCATATAAAATGGTTGTAATGGGCTCATAATTTGTAACAAACAATGCCTGTGTGTAAGAGCTAAGCAGAAATGGTAGACCAAAGCCCATTCATCTTTTGGAAACAATACACAAAACTTAGCTTTACAAGGTGCTGGGACATACTCTGCACATAGAAGTTGTCCCCAAATCTAAGCTTGGTCTAAGAACTAAGCACAGGATAGCAGAAATCTTTAGCCCTAACTATTTGCCAAATTTTTATAACACATTTGGTTTAAGTATTACACACAAAGCCTAACAGTCTGTTCTACAATACAAAGGGCCTGCTACACAATTTCAGAAAATATGGTATCCATTTGTTACTAAAATGTTATAAAAGTCTACAGAAAGAACAAGTCACTGTCTGAAAAATATTTAAGGTAAAGAACTACTAATGAATGCATCTGAATTGTTTTCAAGATTCATGTTGTAATAATGTGTCTGAGGGTGCCTGGTTTTACATTAAGTCAAATACATTTACCTGAGTGACACCATGTTTCCGAGTTCTGCTGGTAAACTACGGATTTTATTAGAGGACATGTCCAGATAAACCAAATTTTGAAGCTTGGCAATGTCTGAAGGAATGCGGGATAAAGAATTGTCACTGAGATGTAAAGCTGTCAAGTGGGTCAGTGACCATAAAGATGAGCTTAAGCTTCTTACTTTTCCTATAAAAGAAAAAAAGTAATCTAAAGATTTCATATCATTTTCCCCTCAACATTTAATTCCAAAATGGAATTTAGGGTTTAACAAACCACCTTAAAATAGTCAGTCATACAATGTACACACAGATAAATTCTAACTTGCTTCAAATAACTTTTTTTGCTGAAAGTTATGAATTCTCATGGACATACTAAAATTTTAAAGGTACTGTCCTTCCCAAAGTAAAACAGGAAGTAATTTATCTTTCAACTTGATATTTGTCATTATTTTAAGTAGAAAGAAATTAATCATTTATATCTAAAGAGGCAGCCAAGTGGTGCAGTGGATAAAGCATCTGGCCTAGAATTAAGAGTGAGACACTAGCTATGTGATCCTGGGCAAGTCACTCAATCCTGTCTGCCTCGGTTTCCTCATCTGTCAAATGAACTGAAGAAGGAAATGGCAAACTGGCAAATCTTTCCAGCATCTTTGCCAAGAAAATCCCAAATGGGGTCACAAAAAGCTGGACACAATTGAACAACAACAAATCTATAATAAACTCCACCATACTTGGAATATAAGTTTTAGCTTAGAATCATGTCAAGAAATAATATGAGATTAGTAAACTGTTCTGTGCATATTCCTACACTGGAAAAAAAAATACTCATAATAGTGAAGCTCCTAACTTGACTAGTACATTCAATGTGCTAGTCAACACTTAAATTAACAGCACTTACGTAGGAAACAACATCTACAATACATTAAGAACCCTAACCCTAAGCCTATATTTAAGACAATAACACTGCTAGAAACAAGTAGCTTTCAGAAAATAGTTATCTTTGGTTGGGAAATTGAGGATAAGCCATTAAGTTAAAGCACCCCTAGGTCAGAATATGGAATCAAAGAAATGATAATGCTTCTAGAGAGTATTAAGCCTGATCCCTGGCCCAAGATAAATAAAATATACTTCTGGTTTCCATAATCTCTTCAGAACCTCCCCACAATATTTGGTGGTCATTGGTGAGAAAAACTGGTAAGATCTCATGGAAAAATGCTAGCTTTAGAGAACCAATTTTCTAAAACCTCAAAACTATCTCAAACCTGGAAGCTATTTTCTCTATTATGCAATATTTAGAAGGGGGTACCACAGCAATGTATGCTTTGTCAGGTAGAGTCACTATTCTGATTAGCAGTTTGGTTTAGCTGTTTTCCTTGGTTATAAGGGAAGGGTCAACAGGGAGGTTGAAGAGGTATACTGGGAAGTGACTAGTATATAAACCAAAATTGTCAATAAAACTTTTAAGAGCAGCACGTAATTGTGAAATAGTGCATATTAAGGGTTTTATTCATTCAACAATAAAAATCTGTGATTATTTCCTATGTACTAGGTGCTGTAGAGAAAACAAAGAAGCATAAAAATGGATGTCTTCCCTCACAGAGTTGATAATCATTTTGGGGGAAGTCAAATACATGAAGCAATCAATATGAAACTACAATTTTAAAAGCATCTTTTGCAAGAACACCTAAGAAGCATGTAATATAGAAAAAGGAAATTTTCAGTAGGAATTAAAAAAGATTTTTGTTCATCCAAGGATTCGAGAAATACAGACAACCACAAACTGTCACTGTGATAAGTTAAATGTTTGTTTTCTCTTATGAAGTAAATCACTAGCAATATTGTAACTAGTCTCCCTGCAAGAAAAGACTAAAAGATTTAAAGAATATATTTTTATACAATGGTTTGCTAAAGAGGAGGAAGGAAACTCTCTACAGAATGCAAAAAAATTTACCAAGTAGGAAAGGGAATACAAAGTCAAGAAGGAGGTAAGTAGGAAAATATGACACTTGGAAAAAAAAAAAGGAAAGGAATTTTGCATCACTGAACCTATGCATTCTCTTCATAAAGAGTTCAAGATCTTTTCAAGTAAGGTGGTCTCAGGAAACCCAAAGGATGTCACAGGAAAGCCTCAGGCATGGAACATCTGCTTTGTTTCCCCATCTACCACCCTTCAGAGAGCAGGCTCAAACAGTAACCATTTTTCTTGTTAATTACTAAATTAGAAAACCTCACTCTGTCCCATTATACTAAAACAACACGCTAAGAATATTCAAGAGCTAAGTAAACTGCACAAGAGGATAAGTGTAGACTGGCTGGATAGGTCATGTGAAAAAGATATGGGGATTTTAGTTAGCCACAAGCTTAATATGAACTGACACTGCAATGCAGTTGCTGAAAAAAAAAAAATCAATGTGTTAAATTTAGCTGAAATTTTTCTTTCTTTGTTTTTTATTCTTTGTTACAAGGCATAGCTTGTGGGGGGTGTAGAAAAGGGGAGGGACATATTTTGAAATGAAAGTATATAAAAACAAAATATATATTTTTAATTTAAAGACTGAAGTTTACATAAGAATGTTCCTGTGAATATATTACCAGAACAGATGGGGTGGGGGAGGCAAGAAAAGAGCACTATACACAACTTCTACACTAAAATGTCTTTTTTCAGCTGGTCAATTGGAATTCTATTTCCTGATACTCCAAAGGCTTAAACTATCCATCACACAAAATTATTTCTCTCACTAGGGATACCGCATTTACATACATGAACACATATATACATGATAAAAATAATATCACTATCTTAAGCTTTAAACATTTTATTTTTCATAGCTCATTTCATCAAGGCTTACCACTTATTTCAAGCTCTGCCCAGTGTGATTTCTTCCCATTGGCTGCTTCCTCCGAGGACATAATTGTGTACATCCTCCGGGGGTCAGGTGGATCGTACTTTTCTTTGGGCATGCCTGTTGAATTAATAGAAAACAATGTGTACATTTATGATGTCTGTATATTATTTTATATTAATTAAAATGTAAAAGAATTATAATTGGTTTTACTTATGCTTAAATTTATTAAAATCATGCCCTAAATGTTAAACATTTATCAAGTAAAACAAACGAATTTAAATAAGCTGAAATATAAAATCTCTTTGAAACTATACCTGAAAAGAAAAGCAATATCTTCAAGAGAAGACTTAAAAGCTTTAAAATTCCTTTTCTACATTCAAGTGTTCAAAAAGTCTTAAGACTTAAAGACTAAGACTTTTGGAAAACTGTGTATCAGAAACTATTGAAAAGTTACTAGGGAGGGGATGCTATTCATTCAATGGCTACTAATGCTTTTTTTCCTTATTTATTTCATTTGTGAGGCACCTTTGTAACACATTTGTTTAAATATATTACTATTATTAAATGGGGAAAACTACTTTGATGTGATCTAGTACATTTTAAAGTACTACCACCCTATGTTATAGGACCCCCTAATTTTTTTGTGAAATAGTACCTTTCTCCCTAATGCCGTGAGAGCACTTGGGATCACAGATAAGATGCTGACAGCTAAGTCTCTGAACAAGCATGAAAAAAAGAAGAGATAAAATAAGAGTTATATTAAGGCTCTGAGAAGAATGGCATAAGGGGCATCACTGCCAGTTACAATGTACTCTTATCAGGAACTCTGGAGAACCCTAAAGGATGAAGGAGTATGTTGGGTAATGTGACAGCAGTAACTAGGCTTATATAGAAAGTAAGGGCAAGGGTACACTAACTTAGAAATTCCTATTCTATGATAGCTACCTGTAAACACCAATATATTCACTGGGAATTGCAGTTAAACACAAGTTTTAAAAGACAAACTGTCTTTGCATATACTATTACCATAATTTAGCACCTGCAATCAGTAAAAAAAAAAAAAACTTTTATAACTGCTCTGGGGTCAGAAGTGGACCCTAAACAAACAAAAAAAAACCACCTTACTATCCTAATTCTTGGGATTTAATATTAAAGGCTTCACACAATTTTAGTGAAATGCCACATTTAAAGATTTCATCCAAATAGTCCACCCAAAGGAAGCTATAGCCACCAGAAAAATATTTTCTCATTTCATAAAATAGGCGCCTCTATGATATTTCAAGAGCAAAACTATAAGTTTTTAAAGTTCAAGTAAGTATACCAAAGTAATCTTAAGAAGGATAAGATAAAAATGTTCATTTTCATTCAAATGAAATATATAGTAAATTGCTAAATGATCCTAGTAGCTAATGTTACATTGCCAAGAATACTACTGGTCTTGAACTGAAAATTTATTTATAATACAGAATTCCAGGAACCCTGGAATGACTACAGCATCATAAAATTAATAACAACAAAAGAAATGAAAGCTGGGAATGATAAAATATATGCTCCTAGGTTTTAGGAAAATAAATCTTTAAATGTTTAGAAAATATAAGTCAAGACTCATAAAAAGTTCTAAAAGATGAAATTCTTACTATACAAATTATGCCAGCGAGGAAGAAAAAAGTGAGCAATCTAAAGAAAGTGTAAAACACTGTAAAAGTAAGCAACAAAATGGAAGAAGGGAATAGATAATCCAGAATGAACGTTTTTAAAATGGCACAAATTTTTAAAACACCTGTATTGTTAATGCATTTTTGTTTAAAGGGAAGATCTTTCCCATCCATGAAAAGGCCCGTGTGACCTGCTTGAATCAGATGGAAGCCTGAGTCACATGTGTCTGTGGTGGGAGGAGGTTGCCAAACAGGTGGCTCAGGAAGGGTAGAGGAGAGCTGAAAGGAAGTTGGTCAGAGCAGTTAGAGCTAAGGGAGAGAGAAGCATGCATCAAGCTGTGCGAGTGTTTGTGGGAAGGCCCTAGCAGGGGGAAGGCTTCGGGATGGCAGTGCCCCCTGCGTTGTTATTATGTACAGATTTCTTTGTTGCTATTATGGGTTTGGCTTTCTGGTGTTGGGATTTGGCTTTCTAGTGTCTGAATAAATGTTTTGGTACTATCTTCCATGTGAAGAGTCTGTTATATTTTGTGATTAAGAATTATGTTGGCATATTTATAGCCACCATAGGCGCTGTGAATACCCCATTGGCACTACAACATCAGAAAAGCAAAAGCTGATAATATGCCAAGGGGAGAGCTAAGGCATTTTTAGCTATGTTCAAAAAAAGAGAAACACTAGTATTAGTATTGCTCAAGTATGATGACAAACAGGAAAACTCTTAAGTTGTTTCTCCTTTCTCTGACAAGGAAAAGTATCTTCAAATTGGGAAAGCAGACCATAAAACACCACATATATATATATAGGCATTACAGCCCAAAAGCTCCTAAGTCAGATGTTCTGAACACTTCAGCATCTATCATATTCTATATTATACTTAAATACATGTCTTATATTTCGTATTAAACTATAAATAACTTCAAGAGAAGAACCATGTTTCAAAGTAGTCATTTCTATATGGCCTTATTACAAATAATAGTATTGTGTATTTAGCAAATACTCAAATACATAAACTAAAAATAGACTTTAATTTTGTATTATATATTTAATTTATTTTTATATTTATAATTTTATCTATATATTTATTTCTATGTAATATAAATATATTTGTTTTATTTTATTACATATATATTATTATTTTATTATTTTCTCTGATTACCAATTATTACATAAATTCAAGCCCCCTATGTCCAGAAGAATTATATCATATGCTAAAGAATGACCTCAGAGCCCTAAGGAATCATGATAAATGGAAGATGCATAAAAACTGGAGATTGGACAAAGGCCCCAATTTTCAAAAGAAGTAAAAAATGGATTTTAAAAATGGGGCAAGGTGGCACAGTGAATAGAGTACCAATCCTGGAGTCAGGAGAACTTGAGTTCAAATCCAGCGTTACTAGCCGTGTGACCTTGGGCAAGTCACTTAACCCCTCCAAAAAGCAACAACAACAACAACAAAAACAAAACAAACAAACAAAAAAAAAATGGGGCAAGTATGATATCAAATGCCTGGTAAAGTTTTAGAACAAGTTGATTTGTGGTCCCTTAAGGAAGGGAAGTAGTTATTATGGGATGTCAGTATGTGTTCATATATACCAAAGGGCTCTAGAACTTGAAAACAAGAAAAGTTTTCTTATCTAACCTACAGAAGGCAAAGCAATATAGAATAGAATAGAATAGCCGGCATGTTATAGAAAAATAAAATTTAGCTAGGTTAAAACAAATGTCAAAACCAAAAATGATTACATTCAGTTATCGGGACTTGAGCTGTGATTTAATTAGCATAAGAGAACTCTTGGATGAGAAACCTAATTGCCTCTACCAATGCAGTTTGGCATCTTATGTGCAAATGATAGTCTTAAGAAAATT